>CM059789.1:56818140-57260640 GCA_030435695.1 Brachymystax lenok tsinlingensis
TAGATGCTCCCACTGCATATTTGTTTTATTTAGAAAAAGTGTAAAAGAAACATATGCAGTATTGTTTAACAAAAAACTGATGGACGAAAGACTTTTGATGCAAGAGAAATGAGAAAGATTGCTGTGGACTTTTATTCAAACTTGTATAGAAAAGAAGAAACGGAGAATGAATGTGTGTCACAGATACTGCAGCAGTTGCCTTCTCTCACTAAACCGCAGAGGGAGAATCTGGACAGTACTGTATCATTTGAGGAGTTAACTGATGCCGTGAAACAGATGAAGATGGACTTTTTTAAAGCTGTGTTGAACTACATCGGAAAATACTTTTATGAGGTGATCCAAGAGTGTTTTAAAGAAAAAACGCCTTCCCACAAGTTGCCAACGGGCAGTATTAACACTATTACCTAAAAAAGGTGACTTGAGTGATCTTAAAAACTGGAGGCCTGTGTCAATTCTAACAACTGATTATAAGCTAATAGCTAAAGTGTTGGCAAATAGGCTGAAAACTGTATTAGGAGATGTAATACATCAAGATCAATCCTACTGCATTCCAGAAAGAACCATTTATGATAACATTTTTATGATCAGAGACATTTTAGATTACTCTAAACTATATGAAGTGAATGATGGCTTTCTGTTCCTGGATCAGGAAAAAGCATTCGATAGAGTGGATCATGGATTTCTGTATGATACAATGAGTGCTTTTGGGTTTGGAGATGGTTTTATTTCTTGGATCAAACTCTTCTATATGAATGCCTCGTGTATTTTAAAAATAGGTGGTGGGTTAAGTAAACCAATAAGTTTGCTTAAAGGTATAAGGCAAGGATGCCCATTGTCTGGTCAGTTATACGCTTTAGCAGTGGAACCACTCTTATGTATTTTAAGAAAAGAACTGTCTGGTCTAAATGTTGATGGAAACGGCAATGTGTTTAAGTTAACAGCATATGCAGATGATATTACTGTAATTGTGAAAGATCAAAGAGATATTGATGTTGTTATTTACAGTATCTCTTTATATGAGAGAGCATCATCTGCTAAACTGAACTGGAGTAAAACGGAAGCATTTTGGTGCAATGATAAAGATAAATACTATCATGTCAATGCAAAACCCGTAATCCCTGGAAATGTAAAATGGGAAAAAGATGGATTTAAGTTTTTAGGCATCTTTTTAGGTTCAGAAGTACATCAAAGAAAAAACTGTGAAGGAGTTAAAGATATAATTTGTAATAGATTATCAAAATGGAATTGGATATTACCTCAATTATCATATAGAGGGAGAGTGCTGGTTGTAAATAATCTTGCTGCCTCTATTTTATGGCATAAATTAATTGTGTTAAACCCACCAGATGAACTCATTAGGGAAATTCAAACAGTGTTGGTAAATTTCTTTTGGAATGGACAACACTGGTTAAGAGAATCAGTACTGTATCTGCAGTTAAGTGAAGGAGGCCAAGGACTGATGGACATTAAGTCCAAGGTAGCTGCGTTTAGACTGCAGATTGTACAAAGACTCCTATATAATCAGCCTCAGAACTGGACAAAAATAGCTTGTGCTTTACTAAAAAGAGTGGGGCGGATGAACTTGGATAAACACCTATTTTTTATGAATTTGAAAGAAGTGGATTTTAATGGACTCTCTTCTTTTTATGCATCAGTCTTAAATGCGTGGCAAATATTTCTTGTTAAAAGAGAGCTGTCTGAGGTAACCCATGAGTGGGTGCTTGAAGAGCCTTTGATATTTAATCCTCTTTTATCTAGTGTGATGTTACAAGCTAAAGGTGTCTGCGCAAGCTTGGTTAAAGCAGGAATATGTCAAATCTGTCATCTTCGGTCAAGGGACAAATGGATTTCTGCAGAAAAACTGGCCTCGAAGATGGGCATTCATTCTGTTCGGACTGTTGAAAAAAGATTAGTTGAGATACAGGAGTCTTTTACTATAATGCCATTGCAAGCAGAAAGGGTGGAGAATGTATTCCCCAGCATCAGGGTGGGTGTAAATGTAGGAGATTGGCAGGAGGTTGATGGAAGATGACTTTCTTTTACACCTGAAATTGGTCTCTTTGACAATATATCTAAGAAGTCACTTTATCTTGTTTGTGTAAAATATTTTAATATAAGAGAACTGCAAGATCTTCCAGAGACCAAATGGACTAATTTTGTTGAATCAGGGGCCTCTCCAAAAGGATGTTGGAGGACATTGTATAAAAAACCAATTGAGAAAAGAAGCAGAGATTTGCAATAGGATTTCTCATTGGATTTTAGCAACAAACCAGTATAAAGTTCATCTAAATTCTTTGCAAGGAGAAGAGTGTTTGTTTTGTGGTCTACCAGAAACAGTTTTTCATATATTTATTGGCTGTACCAGGCTATTGGGAATTCTTGATGTGTTAAAAGACTTGAGCCATAATTTTGGTTTTATTTTTACAAATAGTTTTTTTATTTTTGGACCCAAATATAGTGCCTTGAATAAAAGCAAAATTGTTTTGATTAATGTTTTATTTGGTAAGGCAAAAATGGCAATTTGGCTGACAAGAAAGAGAAAAATGCAGTTTAATAGTGATACTGTTCAGAGCTCTGGTTAAAAGTAGACTGGTTATGGAGTATTAGTATTATGAATTGGTGAATGATACTGATTCTTTCTTCTATGTATGGGGTGTTGGAAATATTTTATGTAAATCCAATGAAGAGGGAGGATGTAATGTATTGTTGTAAAATAAGCTGATTTTTAAAATATTTGTTTAAAATATATTTTATTAGGATTATGTATGCATGAAGTAAGGTGCTAAAGGTGTATGTTTTTATTGTGTTAATGGATTGTAATTAAAGAGAGGTTAAAAAGTCTCTCTCTCTCTCTCCAGTTGATTCCTCAGATCTCGTCTCTCTCCTGGTTCACCACCATAGTGCCTTTAGTCCTAGTGCTCAGCATCACTGCAGTAAAGGATGCCACCGACGACTACGTGAGTGTCTGTCACACACACACACACACACTTTACCCACTTCATGTAAAATGATTACCGACTTTACCCACTTCATGTAACATGATTACCGACTTTACCCACTTCATGTAAAATGAAAAACTGCTAAAGTTGAATGCCCCGTCTCCTAAAATAAATGTCTTAAGATGTGCAGATCATGACTTATTTTGCAGTGATTGTCTATAATTGTTGGTTGATAATTGTACCAGTGCTAACTTACATTATTCAAAACACACAATATTTGGAGAAAAAAACATGTCAATTCTTGTCTCCTTCAGTTCCGTCACAAGAGTGACAACCAGGTGAACAACCGTCAGTCTCAGGTCGTCATCCACGGCTCGTAAGTCTCCTCTAGTCCAGTCTACACTCAGCAATACAGACAGTCCTCTAGTCCAGTCTACACTCAGCAATACAGACAGACCTCTAGTCCAGTCTACACTCAGCAATACAGACAGTCCTCTAGTCCAGTCTACACTCAGCAATACAGACAGTCCTCTAGTCCAGTCTACACTCAGCAATACAGACAGTCCTCTAGTCCAGTCTACACTCAGCAATACAGACAGTCCTCTAGTCCAGTCTACACTCAGCAATACAGTCAGTCCTCTAGTCCAGTCTACACTCAGCAATACAGACAGTCCTCTAGTCCAGTCTACACTCAGCAATACAGACAGTCATCTAGTCCAGTCTACACTCAGCAATACAGACAGTCCTCTAGTCCAGTCTACACTCAGCAATACAGACAGTCCTCTAGTCCAGTCTACACTCAGCAATACAGTCAGTCCTCTAGTCCAGTCTACACTCAGCAATACAGACAGTCCTCTAGTCCAGTCTACACTCAGCAATACAGACAGTCCTCTAGTCCAGTCTACACTCAGCAATACAGTCAGTCCTCTAGTCCAGTCTACACTCAGCAATACAGACAGTCCTCTAGTCCAGTCTACACTCAGCAATTCAGACATTCCTCTAGTCCAGTCTACACTCATTAGTACAGACAGTCATCTAGTCCAGTCTACACTCAGAAATACAGACAGTCCTCTAGTCCAGTCTACACTCAGCAATACAGAGAGTTATCTAGTCCAGTCTACACTCATTAATATAGACAGTCCTCTAGTCCAGTCTACACTCAGCAATTCAGACATTCCTCTAGTCCAGTCTACACTCATTAGTACAGACAGTCATCTAGTCCAGTCTACACTCAGAAATACAGACAGTCCTCTAGTCCAGTCTACACTCAGCAATACAGAGAGTTATCTAGTCCAGTCTACACTCATTAATATAGACAGTCATCTAGTCCAGTCTACACTCAGCAATGCATACAGGCCTCTAGTCCAGTCTACACTCATTAATATAGACAGTCATCTAGTCCAGTCTACACTCAGTAATAGACAGTTATCTATTCCAGTCTACACTCAGCAATACAGACAGTCCTCTATTCCAGTCTACACTCAGCAATACAGAGAGTTATCTAGTCCAGTCTACACTCAGCAATACAGACAGTTATCTAATCCAGTCTACACTCATTAATACAGACAGTCCTCTAGTCCAATCTACACTCAGCAATACAGACAGTTGTCTAGTCCAGTCTACCCTCAGCAACACAGACAGTCCTCTAGTCCAGTCTACACTCATTAATATAGACAGTCATCTAGTCCAGTCTACACTCAGCAATACAGACATTCCTCTAGTCCAGTCTACACTCAGCAATACAGAGAGTGTCACGTGAAAGGACGGAGGATTCAATAGCGAGTCAAGTTCAACATTTATTGAAGCACTACAGGAGGTGAGAAACAGGTAAAGATAATCCAGGGTGTCAGGAACTGTCTAGGGCTTAGCAGCGCCGAGGCTGCGGGGAGAAACCAATCTTCCGTACTGTCAGTGAGTGAAGAGGAATTCCCCGACTGGCGATCTTGAACGTGCCCTAGCGTAGAGACCTCCACTGGGGCGATAGCAAACGAAGAGTCCAGCGGAGAACAGAACCATGGGAGAACAGAGTACTCGGCCTGGAGAGAGACACACGCACAGGAAAACAAGACAACGAACTGACAAACACAAGACCAAGACAACGAGTATAAGTAGCCACACCTAATGAGTGTCAGCTGGCGCTGATAACGAGCAAAGTGGCAATCAGCGGCCACACCACACACACGCACGCACACACCCACACACACATACACAGAGAGAGCCGGCGAATTCATGAACCGTGACAGAGAGTCCTCTAGTCCAGTCTACACTCATTAGGACAGACAGTCATCTAGTCCAGTCTACACTCAGCAATACAGACAGTCCTCTAGTCCAGTCTACACTCAGCAATACAGACAGTCATATAATCCAGTTTACACTCAGAAATACAGACAGTCATCTAGTCCGGTCTACACTCATCAATACAGACATTCCTATAGTCCAGTCTACACTCAGCAATACAGACAGTCATATAATCCAGTTTACACTCAGCAATACAGACAGTCATCTAGTCCAGTCTACACTCAGCAATACAGACAGTTATCTAGTTCAGTTTACACTCATTAGTACAGACAGTCATCTAGTCCCGTCTACACTCAGCAATACAGACAGTCCTCTAGTCCAGTCTACACTCACCAATCCAGACAGGCATCTAGTCCAGTCTACACTCAGCAATACAGACAGTCATCTAGTCCAGTCTACACGCATTAGTACAGACAGGCATCTAGTCCAGTCTACACTCAGCAATACAGACACTCCTCTAGTCCAGTCTACACTCAGCAATACAGACTTTCCTCTAGTCCAGTCTACACTCAGCAATGCAGACAGTTATCTAGTCCAGTTTACACTCATTAGTACAGACAGGCATCTAGCCCAGTCTACACTCAGCATTACAGACAGTCATCTAGTCCAGTCTACAAGCATTAGTACAGACAGGCATCTAGTCCAGTCTACACTCAGGAATACAAACACTCCTCTAGTCCAGTCTACACTCAGCAATACAGAGAGTTATCTATTCCAGTCTACACTAAGCAATACAGACAGTCCTCTATTCCAGTCTACACTCATTAGTACAGACAATCATCTAGTCCAGTCTACACTCAGCAATACAGACAGTTGTCTAGTCCAGTCTACCCTCAGCAACACAGACAGTACCCTAGTCCAGTCTACACTCAGCAATACAGACAGTTATCTAGTCCAGTCTACACTCAGCAATACAGACAGTCATCAGTCACTTTGCTACTGATCAATACTCATGCTGTTCTCTTGTTGTAAGCTGTTTATATTTATAATTTAGTACACTCCCTCTCTTTCTCCCTCCCTCCCTCCCTCCCTCGTTTCTCTCTCTCAGTCTTCAGAAGGAGAAGTGGATGAATGTGAGAGTGGGTGATATCATTAAACTGGAGAATAACCAGTTTGTGGCAGTAAGTGTGTGTCGTTCAATCATCAACATAATGTATCACACACACACACACACACACACTGGTCATGATTCATTTACAACTGTCATAACACCGTTTTTACGGTGCAGTGCAATGGTTTGATATATATACAAGCACTTACCGGTATTGAGATTCATTCATGGTGCTTTTAAAGGCTTCCATAAAGTCATATTTCAGCCATTTTCAGCTCTACACTAAGGTTACATTTTAATGTACTGTACTAGTAGCGTGTTAGCCAGTGTTTCTGGAATGTGTTAGCCTTATTAGCTAATGCTATCCAGCCTACGCTAAATGGCCATGCTAGAAGGGACAAAAGTGGTATTATCAGAAATGCTACAGTATGTTAGCGGATGCTAATGCTAGCTGATGTTTCTCTTCAGGCTGACCTTCTCCTACTGTCCAGTAGTGAACCTCATAGCCTCTGTTACATCGAGACCGCAGAGCTAGACGGGTAAGAACACACCATAACACACCGCACAGAGCTAGACGGGTAAGAACACACCATAACACACCGCACAGTTCAATAAAGCACAACACGGTGATCCTCATCTATCAATCAATCAAAGGTATTTATAAAGCCCCCCTTACATCAGCTGATGTCACAGAGTGCTGTACAGAAACCTAAAACCCCAAACAGCAAGCAATGCAGGTGTAAAAGCACGGTGGTTTGTAAAAACTCCCTAAAAAGGCCAGAACCTAGGAAGAAACCTAGAGAGGAACCAGGCTGTGAGGGGTGGCCAGTCCTCTTCTGGCTGTGCCGGGTGGAGATTATAACAGAACATGGCCAAGATTTTCAAATGTTCATAGATGACCAGCAGGGTCAAATAATAATAATGACAGTGGTTGTAGAGGGTGCCACAGGTCAGCACCTCAGGAGTAAATGTCAGTTGGCTTTTCATAGCCGATCATTCAGAGTATCTCTACCGCTCCTGCTGTCTCTAGAGAGTTGAAAACAGCAGGTCTGGGACAGGTAGCAAGTCTGGTGAACAGGTCTGGGTTCCATAGCCGCATGCAGAACAGTTGAGCCTCTCTCGGAGAGGCTCCTCCGAGAGAGAGAAGGAAACAAAGAGAGAAAAATTATTAGAATTAGAGAGAGCATGCTTAAATTCACACAGGACACCGTGTAAGAGAGGAGAATAATCCAGATATAACAGATGGACCCTAGCCCCCCCGACACATAAACTACTGCAGCATAAATACTGGGGGCTGAGACAGGAGGGGTCGGGAGATACTGGGCCCTGTCCGACGATACCCCCGGACAGGGCCAAACAGGCAGGAAATAACCCCACCCAATCTTCCGAAGCACAGCCCCCACACCACTAGAGGGATATCTCCAACCACCAACTTACCATCCTGAGACAAGGCCGAGTATAGCCCACAAAGATCTCCGCCACGGCACAACCCAAGGGAGGGCGCCAACCCGGACAGGAAGATGACGTCAGTGACTCAACCCACTCAAGCGACGCACCCCCCTCCCCCCAGGGACGGAATGGAAGAGCACCAGTAGGCCAGTGACTCAGCCCCTGTAATCCTCATGGTTTGTGAGTTCATATACAGTGTGTGTGTGTTGTGTTTGTGCAGGGAGACCAATATGAAGGTGCGTCAGTCTCTGTCTGTGACTGCAGAGCTGGGAGACCCCAACAACCTGGCCTCTTTTGATGGTAGGAAGTCTCTTTCTATTGGTCTATGTCTTTCACAGATCAGAGGTCAGCAGGTCCAGTCTGCAACCAAGCACTTAGCACCCACACTGCCCAGCATCACACACACACACGCCCTCCGTGGTCAGCGCTTAACGCCCCCAGCCTCTCCATTCCCCACAGACACACACTGGTTTTCCTCGTCAGCATGGATCACCCACGCACCTCTCCTCACCTGCTCAGCAGAAAGCATTACTGCAAGTTGGTCTGTGTGTGTGTGCGCTCATGCATGTGTGCGTGTGTGTGAGTGTGTGTGTCTGAGTGTGTCTGCGTGCTCGCTAGCACAGCACCCCATAGTAAGTTAGTTTCATTCAATAGTCCTAAAATGGAATGTGGCTGAAACACTGTCTGAACACAGCTGAACTCTGCCCTCTGTGGGGATGTGGAATATGTAGTCATTCTTTTTGGTGAAGCAGAGGCTGATGTAGTATACAGTGTGTTGTGCTGCTGAGGTGGTTTCTGAAAGCTGTCTGTTACTGGGATGGTATCAAAGTCACCATTATTAGTCAGTTGTACAACCAAATGCCTTCAACCGAAATGTGTCTTCCGCATTTAACCCAACCCCTCTGAATCAGAGAGGTGCGGGGGGCTGCCTTAATCGACTTCCACGCCTTCGGCGCTCGGGAACAGTGGGTTAACTGCCTTGTTCAGGGGCAGAACGACAGATTTTTTCCCTTGTCAGCTCGGGGATTCGAACTTGCAACCCTCCGGTTACAAGTCCAACGCTCTAACCACTAGGCTACCTGCCGTATGGTGATGATGGACAGAACACTGTACTGTATCTTATCTGACTAGGTGAGGTGTGCGTCTGAAGACCTGTATTAGCTGTACAGTGTGTGATAAAGGTGTGTGTGTGTTGCCGGTGCAGGTGAGGTGGTCTGTGAGCCTCCCAACAACAAGCTGGACAGGTTCTGTGGTCTTCTGTGCTGGAGAGATTGTAAATACCCCCTGAGCAACCACAACATGTTACTACGAGGCTGTGTCCTCCGCAACACAGAGACCTGCTACGGACTGGTCATCTTTGCAGGTTGGTCCTTCTGTGTGTGTTTGTCTGTGTGTGCACGTGTCTGTCTGTCTGTCTGTCTGTGTTTGTCTAACCAATTCCTCTTTCTATATCTCTCTAACCAGGCCCAGACACCAAGCTGATGCAGAATAGTGGTCGCACCAAGTTCAAACGCACAAGCATCGACCGCCTCATGAACACATTGGTGCTCTGGGTAGGAGACCCCACACCTCCCCTTCTGTTTGGCCATACTTGTTTAACATGTCCTTCTAATATAAAACAAGACTATAAATGGCCTTCTGGTTTCTCCAGAAACTGTACTTTTCTAGTTTAGCTTAACATTTTGAAATGAAAATCAGGTACATACATTTGGACAATCTTTACCCTCTCTCTCTCTCCCCTCTCTCCTCTCTCTCCCCCTCTCTCTCCCCCTGTCTATCTCCCCTCTCTTCACCCCTTTCTCCCCTTCTCACGCCCCCCCCCTCTCCCCTTTCTCCCTCCTCTCTCTCCCCGTCCCAGATCTTTGGTTTCATGGTGTGTATGGGTGTGATCCTGGCTGTGGGGAACGCTGTGTGGGAGAGAGAAGTGGGTTCTCTGTTCCAGAGTTACCTGGCCTGGGACCTGCCTGTAGACAACTTCCTCTTCTCTGCTTTCCTCTCCTTCTGGTCCTACGTCATCATCCTCAACACCGTGGTGCCCATCTCACTCTATGTCAGGTAAAGAATACTTTATGTCAGGTTATAAGCCATCTATGTCAGGTAATAACATCTCTATGTCAGGTAATAAAACCTTTTAGTCAAGGGAGATTAGTGACAGTGACCGTCAAGATGCTTCATCAGTACTTTACTTTCTGTGGATTCTGGAACAAGTTAGTATTTCAATCCACGACTGATTGTCAAAGCGTCTGTGTGTAGCATGAGAAGTGGAGTCAGGCGCAGGACAACAGAGATGAGTAGTCACGTATCTTTACTCAATAAACTACAAAAATCCAAGTAGTAGAATTACAACACGCTCACAATATAGACCAACTATACAATGAACAAACACGCACAAAACCATGGGCGAAACAGAAGGTTAAATAAGGAACATGTAATTATGGGAATAGAAACCAGGTGTGTATAATGAAGACAAAACAAACAGAAATTGAAAAGTGGATCGGTGGTAGCTAGAAGACCGGTGACGTCGACCACCGAACGCCGCCCGAACAAGGAGAGGGGGCCTGACTTCGGCGGAATTCGTGACACTGATGTTAGTGTGTGGTACTGACCCACCCGTACTGATAACTGACTTACTAAGGGCTGATGTTTGTTGGTTTCTTTATGTGTTAGTGTGTTTGTGTGTTAGTCTGTTGTGTGTTTTTGTATGTGTTGTGTGGACTGCAATCTATCTGCAATCACAAACAAGTTAAAAGAGGGCTTCCTGTTGAATTATCATTCTTTTTTTCTCCCTCCCTCCCTCCCTCCCTTTGTCTCTCTCCAGTGTGGAGGTGATTAGGCTGGGTCATAGTTACTTTATAAACTGGGACAGGAAGATGTTCTGTCCGCAGTGTAACACAGCAGCCGAAGCCAGGACCACCACGCTCAACGAGGAACTGGGACAGGTGAGGAACATCCAACACCCTACTGGTGTTCATCTACACTAGATCCTTGTATCTCTGTGTTGGGGAATGTTAGCCTAAAAGCCTGTGGTGTGTCTGCATGTAGGTCCAGTACGTCTGTGGCATCTTGATAACCCCCCCCCCCTCCACAGGTGGAGTACATCTTCAGTGACAAGACAGGAACTCTCACTCAGAACATCATGAGCTTCAGCAAGTGCTCTATCAATGGACATGCCTATGGTGGGTATATTACACTATATACTACACAATATACTACACTATATACTACAGTATATACTACACTATATACTACAGTCTATCAGATTTAAGATGGGTATACTACACTATATACTACACTGTATACAACACTATATACTACTATGTACTACACTATATACTACTATATACTACACTATAAACTACACTATATACTACAGTCTATCAGATTTAAGGTGGGTATACTACACAATATACTACAGTCTATCAGATTTAAGGTGGGTATAATACACTACATACTACAGTCTATCAGATTTAAGGTGGGTATACTACATATATACTTCAGTCTATCACATTTTTAGGTGGGTATAATAGACTATATACTACAGTCTATCAGATTTAAGGTTGGTATACTACATATATACTACAGTCTATCACATTTAAGGTGGGTATAATACACTATATACTACAGTCTATCAGATTTAAGGTGGGTATAATACACTACATACTACAGTCTATCAGATTTAAGGTGGGTATACTACATATATACTTTAGTCTATCACATTTGTAGGTGGGTATAATAGACTATATACTACAGTCTATCAGATTTAAGGTGGGTATACTACATATATACTACAGTCTATCACATTTAAGGTGGGTATAATAGACTATATACTACAGTCTATCAGATTTAAGGTGGATATACTACATATATACTACAGTCTATCAGATTTAAGGTGGGTATAATACACTATATACTACAGTCTATCAGATGTAAGGTGGGTATACTACATATATACTACAGTCCATCAGATTTAAGGTGGGTATACTACATATATACTACAGTCTATCAGATTTAAGGTGGGTATAATACACTACATACTACATTCTATCATATTTAAGGTGGGTATACTACATATATACTACAGTCTTATCAGATTTAAGGTGGGTATAATACACTATATACTACAGTCTATCAGATTTAGGTGGGTATACTACATATATACTACAGTCTATCACATTTAAGGTGGGTATAATACACTATATACTACAGTCCATCAGATTTAAGGTGGGTATACTACATATATACTACAGTCTATCAGATTTAAGGTGGGTATAATAGACTATATATTACAGTCTATCAGATTTAAGGTGGGTATAATACACTATATACTACAGTCTATCAGATGTAAGGTGGGTATACTACATATATACTACAGTCTTATCAGATTTAAGGTGGGTATACTACATATATACTACAGTCTATCAAATTTAAGGTGGGTATACTACATGTATACTACAGTCTATCAGATTTAAGGTGGGTATACTACATATAAACTACAGTCTATCAGATTTAAGGTGGATATACTACATATATACACTACAGTCAATCAGATTTAAGGTGGGTATAATACACTATATACTACAGTCTATCAGATTTAAGGTGGGTATACTACATGTATACTACAGTCTATCAGATTTAAGGTGGATATACTACATATATACACTACAGTCTATCAGATTTAAGGTGGGTATAATACACTATTTACTACAGTCTTATCAGATTTAAGGTGGGTACACTACACTATATACTACAGTCTATCAGATTTAAGGTGGATATACTACATATATACTACAGTCTATCAGATTTAAGGTGGGTATACTACATATATACTACAGTCTTATCAGATTTAAGGTGGGTATACTACATATATACTACAGTCTATCAGATTTAAGGTGGGTATACTACATATATACTACAGTCTATCAGATTTAAGGTGGGTATACTACATATATACTACAGTCTTATCAGATTTAAGGTGGGTATACTACATATATACTACAGTCTATCAGATTTAAGGTGGGTATACTACATATATACTACAGTCTATCAGATTTAAAAAAAAAAACTGATACAAATACACCTTATGGATCAGCAAGGACTGTGAAGGGTCACACAGGTACAAACACATACAACATACACACTATACACACACTATACACACACGTACACAGTATGCTCACATACACTCTATACACACACGTACACCTGGATTGTGTGTAGTAGTAGAGTGGTGGCCTGAAGGCACACGCTTAATGTGGTGTGAAATCTGTTGTTAAATGTATTTTAATGTTTAAAAATTGTATTATAATGTATATTACTGCCTTAATATTTGCTGGACCACAGGAAGACTAGCTGCTGCCTTGGCAGGAACTAATGGGGATCCATAATAAACTCCAGGAAGAGTAGCTGCTGCCTTGGCAGGAACTAATGGGGATCCATAATAAACCCCAGGAAGAGTAGCTTCTGCATTGGCAGGAACTAATGGGGATCCATAATAAACCCCAGGAAGAGTAGCTGCTGCCTTGGCAGGAACTAATGGGGATCCATAATAAACCCCAGGAAGAGTAGCTGCTGCCTTGGCAGGAACTAATGGGGATCCATAATAAACCCCAGGAAGAGTAGCTGCTGCCTTGGCATGAACTAATGGGGATTCTTAATAAATACAAATAGAAGAATACACACACACAAATCAGATGAAATCAGCACTGTCCTGTTCCCCCAGTCAGTGTTCTAGACATCCTTGTGGTGCTGGGTAACTGTGAGTCTAAGTGTGAGTGTGTTCTATTGTCAGGTGAGGTGATCGACCCGTTGGGAGCACAGCCAAAGGTGAGCAGACTAACGTAAGACTAACAGTATGACTAACAACGCAGCATTCGGTTCAGCTTGCTCTCTGTGGCAATGACATCACTCTGGCACTGTGCACTTTGCTCTTTGACCATAGGTGAATACAGAGCATAGTTTCTAATGGTGAGTACTACAACTGTCTTCCTTCCTCTCTCCCCCCCTTCTCTCTCTCCTCTTCTTTCTCTCCTCTTTTCTCTCTCCAGAGGTTAGACTTCTCCTCCTTCAACCCCCTGGCGGACCCTGACTTCTGTTACTATGACAACGGTCTGCTGAAGTCGGTGAAGCTGGGAGACCTTCACAGCCACGAGTTCTTCCGGCTGCTTTCCCTCTGTCACACCGTCATGAGTGAGGAGAAGAAGGAGGGTGAGCGATAGCAGGAGGGAGGGATGGAAGGAGGGTGAGAGAGGGATAGATAGAAGGAGGGAGGAATAGAAGTAGGGTAAGAGAGAGCGAGATAGAGGGAATGAGGGTTAGATAGAGATAGAGGGAGGATGAGAGAGAGGGAATGAGGGTTAGATAGAGATAGAGGGAGGATGAGAGAGAGGGAATGAGGGTTAGATAGAGATAGAGGGAGGATGAGAGAGAGGGAATGAGGGTTAGATAGAGATAGAGGGAGGATGAGAGAGAGGGAATGAGGGTTGGATAGAGATAGAGGGAGGATGAGAGAGAGGGAATGAGGGTTATAGAGGGATAGAGGTAGGGATGTAGAAGGAGGGTGAGAGAGGGGTAGAGGGAAAGAGAGGGAGGGAGAGATGGGCAATGAGGAGAAATCATTTGCTTTATTAAGTTGAACTTGTAATTATAGTCCATGTTTTTAAAGCTGCAGTATGTCACAACCCAACCAAATTCACATAGAAATGTGAGTTAGGAATCTTCTCAATGAAAGAAGAAAGTCTATGTGCGCTATATTTATGCTTCCCGTTCTTAAGTTTTGTTTTGGCGTCTTTTACTTTGGGTTTTGTACACCAGCTTTAAACAGCTGAAAATACTATACTTAACAAAAATATAAACGCAACATGCAACAATTTAAACGATTTTCCTGAGTTACAGTTCATATAAGAAAATCAGTCAATTGAAATACATTCATTAGGCCCTAATCTATGGATTTCACATGACTGGGCAGGGGTGCAGCCATGTGTGGGCCTGAGAGGGCATAGGCCCACCCATTTGGGAGACTGGCCCACCCACTGGGGAGCAAAGCCCAGCCAATCAGAATGAGTTATTCCCTACAAAAGGGCTTTATTACAGACAGAAAATAAGCTGTCCGGGTATCTGGTCTCAGACGATCTCGCAGGTGAAGAAGCCGGATGTGGAGGTCCTGGGCTGGTGTGGTTACACGTGGTCTGCAGTTGTGAGGCCGGTTGGACGTACTTCCAAATTCAAAAACAACGTTGGAGGTGGCTTATGGTAGAGACATTAACATTCAGTTCTCTGGCAACAGCTCTGGTGGACATTCCTGCAGTCAGCATGACAATTGCATGCTCCCTCAAAACTTGAGACGTGTTGTGTGACAAAACTGCACATTTTAGAGTGGCCTTTTAATTTCCCCCGCAGAAGTTGCACCTGTGTAATGATCACGCTGTTGAAACAGCTTCTTGATATGCCACACCTGTCAAGTGGATGGATTATCTTGGCAAAGGACAAATTCTCACTAACAGGGATGTAAACAAATTGGTGCATAACATTTTTGAGAAATAAGCTTTTTATGAGTATGGACCATTTCTGGGATCTTTGCTTTCAGCTCATGAAACATGGGACCAACACTTTACATGTTGCGTTTATATTTTTGTTCAGTGTATATTTTTGGTTATTTAAAAAATATTTCAAAGTGGTTTAGATGGTACAATGGTTCTCTACACTATGCATTGCTTCTTTTGTCACATAAACTGAAATTAGGCGAACCATGAAATGGCAGAGGTTTGTTTGCATAGTGCATCTTAAAAGCATGTTGTGTTTTGTGTTCACCTAAATGTATAGAATGTGTTTAATAGATACTGTATTCTCTCTCTCTCTCTCTCTCTCTCTCTCTCTCTCTCTCTCAAGTCAATTCAATTTGCTTTATTGGCATGACGTAACAATGTACACATTGCCAAAGCTTACATTTGATATTTATAATATGAACATAATTAATAATCAAAATTGTCAACAGGACAACAGTAACAACAATAACCAAGGGTCAAAATAACCACATCTCTCTCTCTCTCTCTCTCTCTCTCTCTCTCTCTCTCTCTCTCTCTCTCTCTCTCGCTATCTTTCTCTCACCTCTGTCTCTCCCTCTCTCCCTCTCTACTCTCTCTCTCTCTCTCTCTCTCTCTCTCTCTCTCTCTCTCTCTCTCTCTCTCTCTCTCTCTCTCTCTCTCTCTCTCTCACCTCTGTCTCTCGCCTCTCTCCCTCTCAACTCTCTCTCGCCTCTCTCCCTCTCTATCTCTCTCTCTCTCTCTCTCTCTCTCTCTCTCTCTCTCTCTTGCCTCTCTCTCTCTCTCTCTCTCTCTCTCTCTCTCTCTCTTGCCTCTCTCTCTTGCCTCTCTCTCTCTCTCTCTCTCTCTTTACCCCCTCTAGGAGAGTTGATGTATAAGGCCCAGTCTCCAGATGAGGGTGCGTTGGTGACAGCAGCCAGGAACTTTGGTTTTGTGTTCCGATCTAGAACCCCTGGCACTGTCACTGTGACAGAGCTGGGCCGACCCGTCACATACACACTGCTGGCCATCCTCGACTTCAACAACATCCGCAAGAGGATGTCCGTTATAGGTATACACATGCATGCATAAGCACGCACACACCTTGACATACAGTAGACACACACACATGCTCACCAAACACACCTTGATGTAGTGCACTTCAGCAACTTACGCAAGAGCAAAATAAAAAAATAAACGGGAAAATATGTTTGTATAAAACATACTGTATAACAATATACATGAGGACTTGTTATAGCCTATTATACAACGGGTGGTTCCACAAATTATATTAAAGTATGTCTCTGTGTACAGTGCTTAACCCAGATCATATTAAAGTATGTCTCTGTCTGCAGTGCGTAACCCAGATCATATTAAAATATGTCTCTGTCTGCAGTGCCTAACCCAGATCATATTAAAGTATGTCTCTGTCTGCAGTGCGTAACAAAGATCATATTAAAGTATGTCTCTGTCTGCAGTGCTTAACCCAGATCATATTAAAGTATGTCTCTGTCTGCAGTGCGTAACCCAGATCATATTAAAGTATGTCTCTGTCTGCAGTGCGTAACCCAGATCAAATTGAAGTATGTCTCTGTCTGCAGTGCGTAACCCAGATCATGTTAAAGTATTTCTCTGTCAGCAGTGCGTAACCCAGATCATATTAAAGTATGTCTCTGTCAGCAGTGCGTAACCCAGATCATATTAAAGTATGTCTCTGTCAGCAGTGCGTAACCCAGATCATATTAAAGTATGTCTCTGTCAGCAGTGCGTAACCCAGATCATATTAAAGTGTGTCTCTGTCAGCAGTGCGTAACCCAGATCATATTAAAGTATGTCTCTGTCTGCAGTGTGTAACCCGGATCATATTAAAGTGTGTCTCTGTCTGCAGTGCATAACCCAGATCATATTAAAGTATGTCTCTGTCTACAGTGCTTAACCCAGATCATATTAAAGTATGTCTCTGTCTGCAGTGCATAACCCAGATCATATTAAAGTATGTCTCTGTCTACAGTGCTTAACCCAGATCATATTAAAGTATGTCTCTGTCAGCAGTGCGTAACCCAGATCATATTGAAGTATTACTCTGTCTGCAGTGCGTAACCCAGATCATATTAAAGTATGTCTCTGTCTGCAGTGCGTAACCCAGATCATATTAAAATATGTCTCTGTCTGCAGTGCTTAACCCAGATCATATTAAAGTATGTCTCTGTCTGCAGTGCGTAACCCAGATCATATTAAAGTATGTCTCTGTCTGCAGTGCGTAACAAAGATCATATTAAAGTATGTCTCTGTCTGCAGTGCTTAACCCAGATCATATTAAAGTATGTCTCTGTCTGCAGTGCGTTATCCAGATCATATTGAAGTATGTCTCTGTCTGCAGTGCGTAACCCAGATCATATTAAAGTATGTCTCTGTCTGCAGTGCGTAACCCAGATCATATTTAAGTATGTATCTGTCTGCAGTGCCTAACCCAGATCATATTGAAGTATTACTCTGTCTGCAGTGCGTAACCCAGATCATATTAAAGTATGTCTCTGTCAGCAGTGCGTAACCCAGATCATATTAAAGTATGTCTCTCTCTGCAGTGCGTAACCCAGATCATATTAAAGTATGTCTCTGTCTGCAGTACGTAACCCAGATCATATTAAAGTATGTCTCTGTCTGCAGTGCGTAACCCAGATCATGTTAAAGTATTTCTCTGTCAGCAGTGCGTAACCCAGATCATATTAAAGTATGTCTCTGTCAGCAGTGCGTAACCCAGATCATATTAAAGTATGTCTCTGTCAGCAGTGCGTAACCCAGATCATATTAAAGTATGTCTCTCTCTGCAGTGCGTAACCCAGATCATATTAAAGTATGTCTCTGTCTGCAGTGCGTAACCCAGAGGGGAGGATCCGTCTATACTGTAAAGGAGCTGATACTCTGCTGTTTGAGAGGCTCCACCCTTCCAACCATCACCTGATGAACATCACAACAGATCACCTTAATGTGAGTTACAAACACACACACAGAGAGACACACACAGACACAAACAGACACACACACACACACACACAAACAGACACACGCACACGGACACAAACAGACACACACACACACAGAGACAGACACACAGGGGGACACACACACACACACGTAAAGTCATATACACACAAGCATTTCGCTACACTTGCATTAACATCTGTTAACCATGTGTATGTGACCAATAAAATTTGAAATTGATTTAGATTTAATAATCAGAGTTCCTATTCAGCCTATCACAGCTCTCTTTTATACAAGTAACACCACTTCCCTCTGGTGGTTAAATGTTTTCCTGCACACTACTCTAGCCTACAGGAGATGATTGATTGTTGATCAATTCTTCAATTGACTTGTGTGTGTAGGAGTATGCTGGGGATGGTCTGCGGACCCTGGCCCTGGCCTACAGAGACCTGTCAGAGGAGCAGTGGGAGGAATGGTCAGAGAGATACCGCCAGGCAGACAGAGCTACAGACTGTAGAGAGGACAGACTGGCTGACATATATGAACACATAGAACAGGACATGATGGTACCACGCTGTGTGTGTGTGTCTGCGTGTGTGTCTGCGTGTGTGTCTGCGTGTGTGTGTGCGTGTGTTTGCGTGTGTGTTTGCGTGTGTGTGTGCGTGTGTGTGTGTGAGAGCACGTGTGTCCTCTCTGTAACATCTTTGGCACCAGGCACCAAAATACATTTCGATCAACTTGTGTAACTGGCAAGAAAGTTATATTCTACTCTGCTCTATTCTATTCGACACTATTCAACTCTTCTCTATTCTACTCTGTTCTATTCTACTCTGCTCTATTCTACTCTTCTCTATTCTACTCTGCTCTATTCTACTCTGCTCTATTCTACTCTGCTCTATGCTCTATTCTACGCTCTATTCTACTCTGCTCTATTCTACTTTTCTCTATTCTACTCTGCTCTATTCTACTCTATGCGCTATTCTACTTTATGCTCTATTCTACTCTGCTCAATTCTACTCTGCTCTATTCTTCTCTTCTCTATTCTACTCTATGCTCTATTCTACTCTGCTCTATTCTACTCTGCTCTATTCTTCTCTTCTCTATTCTACTCTATGCTCTATTCTACTCTATGCTCTATTCTACTATGCTCTATTCTACTCTATACTCTATTCTTCTATGCTCTATTCTACTCTGCTCTATTCTACTCTGCTCTATTCTATTCTGCTCTTTGCCTCCATCTTCACTCTGCTCTATTCTCACTCTGCTCCTATCTCTACCTCTACTCTATGCCCCATTCTCTACCATTGTCTCTTTTCTACTCCATGCCCCCATTCTACACTGCCTCATTCTACTCTGATCTCTTTGCCTATCTCTACTCTGCTTTATGCTCTATTCTACTCTGCTCTATTCTACTCTGCTCTATTCTATTCTGCTCTTTGCTCTATTCTACTCTGCTCTATTCTACTCTGCTCTATTCTACTCATGTGCTCCATCTCTACTATCTCCTCATTCTACTCTATGCCCCTATTCTCACTCTGCTCTATGCTCCATCTCTACTCTGCTCTCATTCTACTCTGCTCTATTCTATTCTTTGCCTCTATCTCTAACTCTGCTCTATGCCTCTATTCTACTCTGCTCCCATTCTACTCTGCTCTCATTCTTCTCTTCTCTATCTCTACTTCTATGCCCCATTCTACCTCTATGCTCCATTCCCACTCTGCCCCATTATACTCTTGCTCTATTCTTTTCTGCTCTGCTCTCTCTATTCTACTCTCTCTGTCTCTACTCTTCTCTATTCACTCTGCCTCTATTCTACTCTGCTTTATCTCACTCTGCTCATGCCCCATTCTGCTCTATGCTCATCTCACTCTATGCCCCATCTCTACTATGCCTCATTCTACTCTATACTCTATTCTTCTATGCTCTATTCTACTCTGCTCTATTCTACTCTGCTCTATTCTATTCTGCTCTTTGCTCTATTCTACTCTGCTCTATTCTACTCTGCTCTATTCTACTCTACTCTATGCTCTATTCTACTATTGTCTTTTCTACTCTATGCTCTATTCTACTCTGCTCTATTCTACTCTGATCTTTGCTCTATTCTACTCTGCTTTATGCTCTATTCTACTCTGCTCTATTCTACTCTGCTCTATTCTATTCTATTCTGCTCTTTGCTCTATTCTACTCTGCTCTTTTCTACTCTGCTCTATTCTACTCTATGCTCTATTCTACTATTCTCTATTCTACTCTATGCTCTATTCTACTCTGCTCTATGCTCTATTCTACTCTGCTCTATTCTACTCTGCTCTATTCTATTCTTTGCTCTATTCTACTCTGCTCTATGCTCTATTCTACTCTGCTCTATTCTACTCTGCTCTATTCTACTCTTCTCTATTCTACTCTGCTCTTTGCTCTATTCTACTCTGCTCTATTCTACTCTGTTCTATGCTCTATTCTACTCTGCTCTATTCTACTCTGCTCTATTCTACTCTGCTTTATGCTCTATTCTACTCTGCTCTATTCTACTCTTCTCTATTCTACTCTGCTCTATTCTACTCTGCTCTATGCTCTATTCTACTCTGCTCTATGCTCTATTCTACTGTTCTCTATTCTACTCTGCTCTATTCTACGCTGCTCTATTCTACTCTAGCTCCTGGGAGCCACAGCCATAGAGGATAAGCTGCAGGAAGGAGTTCCTGAGACCATCGCTATCCTCTCTCTCGCTAACATCAAGATCTGGGTCCTCACGGGAGACAAACAGGGTGAGACACACACAGACACACACAAACTAGAGCTAGCTATTTGAAACTAGGATAAACTAAACCTTTCCTTTCCCTCAATGTTTTCTCTCTCTCTCCTTCTGCCTCTCTCTCTCTCTCTCTCTCTCTGTCTCTCTTTCTCTCTCTCTCTGTCTCTTTCTCTCTCTTTCTGTCTGTCTCTCTTTCTGTCTCTCTTTTTCTGTCTCTCTGTCTCTCTTTCTGTCTCTTTCTATCTCTATTTATGTCTCTCTCTTTCTGTCTCTCTCTCTCTCTCTCTTTCTGTCTCTCTCTCTCTCTTTCGGTCTCTCTTTATCTCTCTCTCTGTCTCTCCTCTCTCTCTCTCTCTGTCTCTCTCTCTCTCTGTCTCTCTCTCTCTCTGTCTCTCTCTCTCTCTGTCTCTCTCTCTGTCTCTTTCTTTCTGTCTCTTTCTTTCTCTCTCTATATATCTCTCTTTCTCTCTTTCTCTCTCTGTTTCTCTCTCTCTTTATCTCTATCTCTTTTTGTCTCTCTCTCTCTCTTTCTCAGAGACTGCAGTTAATATAGGTTACTCCTGTAAGATGCTGACTGGTGATATGACTGAGGTGTTCATCATCAGTGGAAACACAGTGCTGAGTGTTAGAGAGGAACTCAGGTACTCTAACTATCTTCTATTCCTCCCTCTATCCATCTATCTCTCTATTCCTCCCTCTTCCATCTATCACTCTATTCCTCCCTCTATCCATCTATCTCTCTATTCCTCCCTCTATCCATCTATCTCTATTCCTCCCTCTATCCATCTATCTCTCTATTCCTCCCTCTATCCATCTATCTCTATTCCTCCCTCTATCCATCTATCTCTCTATTCCTCCCTCTTCCATCTATCACTCTATTCCTCCCTCTATCCATCTATCTCTCTATTCCTCCCTCTATCCATCTATCTCTCTATTCCTCCCTCTATCCATCTATCTCTCTATTCCTCCCTCTATCCATCTATCTCTCTATTCCTCCCTCTATCCATCTATCTCTCTATTCCTCCCTCTATCCATCTATCTCTCTATTCCTCCCTCTATCCATCAATCTTTCTATTCTTCCCTCTATCCATCTATCTCTCTATTCCTCCCTCTATCCATCTATCTCTCTATTCCTCCCTCTATCCATCTTTCCCTCTATTCCTCCCTCTATCCATCTATCTCTCTATTCCTCCCTCTATCATCTATCTTTCTTTTCCTCCCTCGATCCATCTAGCTCTCTATTCCCCCCTCTATCCAGCTATCTCTCTATTCCTCCCTCTATCCATCTATCGCTCTATTCCTCCCTCTAACCATCTATCTCTCTATTCTTCCTCTATCCATCTATCTCTCTATTCCTCCCTTTCTCCATCTATCTCTCTATTCCTCCCTCTATCCATATATCTCTCTATTCCTCCCTCTATCCATTTATCTCTCTATTCTTCCCTTTATCCATCTATCTCTCTATTCCTCCCTCTATCCATCTATCTCTCTATTCCTCCCTCTATCCAGCTATCTCTCTATTCCTCCCTCTATCCAGCTATCTCTCTATTCCTCCCTCTATCCATCTATCTCTCTATTCCTCCCTCTATCCATCTATCTCTCTATTCTTCCCTTTATCCATCTATCTCTCTATTCTTCCTCTATCCAGCTATCTCTCTATTCCTCCTTCTATCTGTCAGGGTGAGACACACACAAACTAGAGCTGGCTATAGGATAAACCTTTCCTTTCCCTCACTGTTTTCTCTCTCTCTCTTTCTGTCTCTCTCTCTTTCTGTCTCAATCTCTTTCTGTCTCTCTGTCTCTCTCTTTCTGTCTCTCTCTCTTTCTGTCTCTCTGTCTCTCTCTTTCTGTCGCTCTCTTTCTGTCGCTCTCTTTCTGTCTCTCTCTGTTCAGTGTATTAATCAACTATTCACCCTCATCTTTGTCCTGTCCTGTGATTTCTCCTCCCTCATTCTTTTTCTCTTCAGGAGAGCGAGGGAGAGGATGATAGAGTTTGCCCGTACGAGAGAGGGAGGAAAGGAGGAGGGGATGGAGGGATGGGGTGAGGCCTGTTCTCTGGGGAATGGGTTTGTGGGAGGAGGGGGAGACGGGGGAGGAGAGGGGAGAGAGTGGCCCTCCGTGGGGGACAAACAGCAGCAGTGTCCCCCTTCCCCTGGCCCTCCTGCCCCTTCCCCTCGACCCCCCTCCTCGACCACGCTAGACTCCATATCTGGAGAGTTCGCCCTCGTCATCAACGGACATAGCCTGGTGAGACAACACGCACACTCACACCAATGATGTATATAAGCCCTGGATTGCTGTTGCTATGTAATGGCCAATGAGAGACTTTAATGCCACTGGTCGGCCATATTGGCACTGCCCAGAAGGAGCAGTCCTCCATTGGAATGAATGTAATTGTACAGTATTTAAATTAAATGGACAAAATTAAAGTTGTAAATTTTTTCAAGTTAAAATTACATGTATTTAAGTGTTTTTGTTGTTGTAGTGGGGACAGTAAAATTAGGACTTTAAAAAAATTATACTTGTTTTTATAAATGTATTTTTTATGTTTAGCTCACATAATATAATTTTAAAGTCTGCATTAAGGTGTCTGTAATACAGTTGAAGTCGGAAGTTTACATACACTTAGGTTGGAGTCATTAAAACTCGTTTTTCAACCACTCCACACATTTCTTGTTAACAAACTATAGTTTTGGCAAGTCGCTTAGGACATCTACTTTGTCCATGACACAAGTAATTTTTCCAACAAATGTTTACAGACAGATTATTTCACTTATAATTCTCTGTATCACAAATCCAGTAGGTCAGAAGTTTACATACACTAAATTGACTGTGCCTTTAAACAGCTCGGAAAATTCCAGAAAATTATGTCATGGCTTTAGAAGCTTCTGATAGGCTAAATGATATCATTTGAGTCAATTGGAGGTGTGGATGTATTTCAAGGCCTACCTTCAAACTCAGTGCCTCTTTGCTTGACATCATGGGAAAATCAAAAGAAATCAGCCAAGACCTCAGAAAAATAATTGTAGATCTCCACAAATCTGGATCATCCTTGGGAGCAATTTCCAAACGCCTGAAGGTACCACGGTCATCTGTACAAACAATAGTATGCAAGTATAAACACCATGGGACCACGCAGCTGCCATACCGCTCAGGAAGGAGACGCGTTCTGTCTCCTAGAGTTGAACGTACTTTCGTGCGAAAAGTGCCAATCAATCCCAGAACAACAGCAAAGGACCTTGTGAAGATGCCGGAGGATACAGGTACAAAAGTATCTATATCCACAGTAAAACAAGTCCTATATCGACATAACCTGAAAGGCCACTCAGCAAGGAAGAAGCCACTGCCCCAAAACCGCCATAAAAAAGCCAGACTACGGTTTGCAACTGCACATGGGGACAAAGATCGTACTTTTTGGAGAAATGTCCTCTGGCCTGATGAAACAAAAATATAACTGTTTGGCCATAACGACCATCATTATGTATGGAGGAAAAAGGGGGAGGCTTGCAAGCCAAAGAACACCATCCCAACCGTGAAGCACAGGGGTGGCAGCATCATGTTGTGGGGGTGCTTTGCTGCACGAAATAGATGGCGTTATGAGGAAGTAAAATGATGTGGATATATTGAAGCAACATCTCAAGACCTCAGTCAGGAAGTTAAAGCTTGGTTGCAAATGGGTCTTCCAAATGGACAATGACCCCAAGCAAGGACAATAAAGTCAAGGTATTGGAGTGGCCATCACAAAGCCCTGACCTCAATCCTATAGAAAGTTTATGCACAGAACTGAAAAAGTGTGTGCCAGCAAGGAGGCCTACAAACCTGACTCAGTTACACCAGCTCTGTCAGGAGGAATGGGCCAAAATTCACCCAACTTATTGTGGGAAGCTTGTGGAAGGCTACCCAAAATGTTTGACCCAAGATAAACAATTTAAAGGCAATGGTACCAAATTCTAATTAAGTGTATGTAAACTTCTGACCCACTGGGAATGTGATGAAAGAATTAAAAACTGAAATATATCAAATCAAATCAAATTTATTTATAAAGCCCCCCTTACATCAGCTGATGTCACAGAGTGCTGTACAGAAACCCAGCCTAAAACCCCAAACAGCAAGCAATGCAGGTGTAAAAGCACGGTGGCTAGGAAAAACTCCCTAGAAAGGCCAAAACCTAGGAAGAAACCTAGAGAGGAACCAGGCTGTGAGGGGTGGCCAGTCCTCTTCTGGCTGTGCAGATTATAACAGAACATGGACAAGATTTTAAAATGTTCATAAAACAGGCAGAACAGTTGACTGGAGAAGCAGCACGGCCAGGTGGACTCGGGACATCAGGCCAGGTAGGCCTTGAGGAATGG
This sequence comes from Brachymystax lenok tsinlingensis, assembly GCA_030435695.1. Classification (NCBI taxonomy): domain Eukaryota; kingdom Metazoa; phylum Chordata; class Actinopteri; order Salmoniformes; family Salmonidae; genus Brachymystax; species Brachymystax lenok. The sequence goes on from CM059789.1 coordinate 56,843,478, forward strand.
TCCTAATGCTCAGGTCCTCTGAGAGAGAGAGAGAGAGAGAGAGAGAGAGAGAGAGAGAGAGAGAGAGAGAGAGAGAGAGAGAGAGAGAGAGAGAGAGAGAGAGAGAGAGAGAGAGAGAGAGAGAGAGAGAGAGAGAGAGAGAGAGAGAGAGAGAGAGAGAGAGAGAGAGAGAGAGAGAGAGAGAGAGAGAGAGAGAGAGAGAGAGAGAGAGAGAGAGAGAGAGAGAGAGAGAGATAATTAGAGAGAGCATACTTAAATTCGCACAGGACACCAGATAAGAGAAGAAATACTCCAGATATAACAGACGGACCCTAGCCCCCCGACACATAAACTACTGCAGCATAAATACTGGGGGCTGAGACAGGAGGGGTCGGGAGACACTGTGGCCCCATCCGACGATACCCCCGACAGGGCCAAACAGGCAGGATATAACCCCACCCACTCTACCGAAGCACAGCCCCACACCACTAGAGGGATATCTTCAACCACCAACTTACCATCCTGAGACAAGGCCGAGTATAGCCCACAAGATCTCCGCCACGGCACCAGTAAGCCAGTGACTCAGCCCCTGTAATAGGGTTAGAGACAGAGAATCCCAGTGGAGGGGAACCAGCCAGGCAAAGACAGCAAGGGTGGTTCGTTGCTCCAGTGCCTTTCCGTTCACCTTCACACTCCTGGGCCAGACTACACTCAGTCATAGGACCTACTGAAAAGATGAGTCTTCAATAAAGACTTAAAGGTTGAGACCGAGTCTGCGTCTCTCACATGGATAGGCAGACTATTCCATAAAAATTGAGCTCTATAGGAAAAAGCCCTGCCTCCAGCTGTTTGCTTAGAAATTCTAGGGACAGTAAGGAGGCCTGCGTCTTGTGACCGTAAGGTCTAAGAGCACGAGGACAGTTGCAGAGCCTCAGTCTGACGCCATTAAAAGGTAATTTACCACCTTCACAAGTGCAGTCTCAGTGCTATGATGGGGTCTAAAACCAGACTGAAGCGGTTCGTATACATTGTTTGTCTTAAATCATTCTCTCTACTATTATTCTGACATTTCACAATCTTAAAATAAAGTGGTGATCCTAACTGACCTAAGACAGGGAATTTTTACTATGACTAAATGTCAGGAATAGTGAAAAACTGAGTTTAAATGTATTTGGCTAAAGTGTATGTAAACTTCCGACTTCAACTGTAGAATAAACATGACAAAAACAAATGTAGAAATTAATAAATGCATTTCTATACCTTCCTAAATGTGTTTTACACTGGTGAGGGAGAGCCAAGGTGGAGGCGCGGTGGCTTCAAAACAGCTGCCTCAGTAATCTAGGGGATATATAACTCACTAGATATACAAACACCACTACACTGGAAACACTACGTGTGCAATAGAAAACATGTCAACATGGCGCTCATAACAAATCGAATCTCCTCCCTCTCTCCCTCCCTCCCTCTCTCCTTCTCTCTCCCTCCCTCCCTCCCTCTCTCCTTCTCCCTCCCTCTCTCTCTCTCTCTCTCTCTCTCTCTCTCTCTCTCTCTCTCTCTCTCTCTCTCTCTCTCTCTCTCTCTCTCTCTCTCTCTCTCTCTGTGTCAGGCCCATGCGTTGGAGGCTGATATGGAGGGGGAGTTTGTGTCAACAGCGTGTGTCTGTAGAGCAGTGATCTGCTGCAGGGTGACTCCTCTACAGAAAGCCCTGGTTGTGGAGCTCATCAAGAAACACAAGAAAGCTGTCACTCTGGCCATAGGAGACGGGGCAAACGATGTCAGCATGATCAAGAGTAAGTTAGAGAGAGAGAGGGATGGATGGAGGAGAGGATGTCAGAGGAGAGTTGGAGGAAGGGACAGTGACGGAAGTGCTTGGCAAAATGATGACAGAGATTGGTAGAGATGGGAATGAGTTGATGGGAAGAATTGAGAGATAAGGGGAACGAGGAGATATATTGAAACAAAGTTCTCTGGCAGCACAGTCTATTTGTAATGTAATGGAAAGTCCCCAGAATCCCCACTTTATCTGTTTATGTGTAGTTCTCTCTCCCTACGTCCTCTTTTCTCACGCCTCACCATGCCTTTCACAATTGTGTGTATGTATGTGTGCGTGCATGCATGCTGCACATGTGTGTGTTTGTGTGCACGCATACAAGTGTGTGTGTGTGTGAAAAGCAGAAGAGATGAGGCCTCTGAAGGAGGAGAGGTCCTTGTGGTTTCACATCCTGTTTTCTGGGCTCGACACCATGTCCTTGGAGACATTACTCAACCTGTGAGCGATTACTCAACTTGTTGACTGTTTACCAAACCTGAATATGAGTGAAGAGCATAGCAGGCTTCTGTGCCAGCCCAGCACTAACACACCTGATGATTACACTTTTCAATTGTCTACAGTTTCTCTCTGTCCTTGCCCCCTCCCAGCGGCTCATATAGGAGTGGGCATCAGTGGTCAGGAGGGCATCCAGGCAGTGCTGGCGTCTGACTACTCCTTCTCCCAGTTCCGCTTCCTCCAGCGGCTGCTGCTGGTCCACGGACGCTGGTCCTACCTCCGCATGTGTCGCTTCCTCTGCTACTTCTTCTACAAGAACTTTGCCTTCACCATGGTGCACTTCTGGTTTGGCTTCTTCTGTGGCTTCTCTGCCCAGGTGAGAGGTCAGGGGTGAGGGATCAGGAACGGTGGTTTAGAGGTGAGGGGTGAAGGGTTTTATAAGTTGGGTTGAGGTAAATAATTTTGACTTCACTGTCAAAAAACACGTTAGGGGTGTTTAGGAGGAACTATAAGGATTGAAGTGAAGACTCATGGGGCATGATGTTATATTGGGGCTTAAATGGGGTGAGGTTGTCGTTCTTACTGTGTATGTCTCTCTCTCTCCCACACTCTCTCTATCATCTCCCTCCTACCCTCTCTCTCTCTCTCTCTCTCTCTCTCTCTCTCTCTCTCTCTCTCTCTTTCCATCCCTCTCTCACTCTCCCTCTCTCCATCCATCCATCCATCTCTCTCTCTCTCTCTCTCTCTCTCTCTCTCTCTCTCTCTCTCTCTCTCTCTCTCTCTCTCAGACAGTGTATGATCAGTACTTCATCACTCTCTATAACATCGTCTACACCTCTCTCCCCGTGCTGGCCATGGGAATATTTGACCAGGTGAGTCTCCCAAGCACATACACTCTGCCTCTGTACCCTTTGACCCCTGACCCTTGACCCCTGGTTGTTCCTCTTCCCCCCTGTCTGTAGGACGTCCCAGAGCAGCGTAGTCTGGAGTATCCTAAACTGTATGAGCCAGGTCAGCTTAACCTGCTGTTCAACAAGAGAGAGTTCTTCATCTGTATAACCCAGGGTATCTACACCAGTGTTGTGTTGTTCTTCCTACCCTACGCCATCCTGTCCCACGGCACCCAGGGCACCGGGGAACCCCTCGCTGACTACCAGACCTTTGCTGTTACCACGGCCACCGCCCTGGTGATCGTGGTCAGTGTGCAGGTGAGCGGGGGGAAGGACTGTAGTATCCACTTCCTGTAGGCAACGCGTGTGTTTGAAGGTTTACTACATATGATAAACCGGGTAGTTTGGGTCGTGTGTATGTCAGACAATATACCACGGGTATTACACAAAATACTTGTTTACTGTTCTAATTATGTTGATAACCAGTTTATAAAAACAATAAGGCACCTCAGGGGTTTGTGATATATGGCCAATATACCACGGCTAAGGGCAGTTCTTAGGCACGACGCAACGCAGAGTACAGCCTGGATACAGCTGTTAGTCATGGTATATTGGCCATATACCACAAACCCCCCGAGGTGTCTTATTATTATTATATACGGTCTGATATACCACAAACCCCCCGAGGTGTCTTATTATTATTATATACGGTCTGATATACCACAAACCCCCCGAGGTGTCTTATTATTATATACGGTCTGATATACCACAAACCCCCCGAGGTGTCTTATTATTATATACGGTCTGATATACCACAAACCCCCCGAGGTGTCTTATTATTATTATATACGGTCTGATATACCACAGCTTTCATTACAAACTGGGTGGTTAGAGCCCTGAATGCTGATTGGCTGAAAGTATGATAAACATGTATTTTTACAGCAATGAAATGTGGTATATTGACCATGCATAGTACCACAGCCCCTCACACCTCATTGCTTACATCTCTCTCTGCTTGTGTGTCTGTGTGTCTGTGTGTGTGTGTGTGTGTGTGCGTCTGTGTGTTTGTGTGCGTGTGTAGATTGCTCTGGACACAGGCTACTGGACAGCCATCAACCATTTCTTTGTGTGGGGCTCTGTGGGCTCCTTCTTCACCATCATGTTGGCCATGCACAGCCAGACTCTGTTCAGCATCTTCCCCAACCAGTTCCACTTCGTAGGCAGTGCCCAGAGCACACTGGTCCAGCCGCTGGTGTGGCTGACCATCGTCTTGGCCACAGTGATCTGCATCGTTCCAGTTCTGGCGTTCCGATTCCTCAAACTGGACCTGAAACCACAGCTCTCTGACACGGTGAGAACACTACGCTTCTGGCCACACTCACAGCTCTCTGACACGGTGACAACACTACGCTTCTGGCCACACTCACAGCTCTCTGACACGGTGACAACACTACGCTTCTGGCCACACTCACAGCTCTCTGACACGGTGACAACACTACGCTTCTGGCCACACTCACAGCTCTCTGACACGGTGACAACACTACGCTTCTGGCCACACTCACAGCTCTCTGACACGGTGACAACACTACGCTTCTGGCCACACTCACAACCTTTGGTCTGGCCTTCAGTTTGACCTTTAGCCTGACCTTTAGTCTGACCTTCGGTCTGACTTTCAGTCCGGCCTTCAGTTTGGCCTTTAGTCTGGCCTTCAGTGTGACCTTCAGTCTGACCATCAGTCTGACCATCAGTCTGTCAGCCATGCCTCCGGTCTTCTCTCTATACTATTGTGATTCTGTCTGTTTGTCTCTTCACTGAAATCACACCAGTCCCCTCTACCAATGATTAACTGTTTGTGTGTACGCCACTGCTCTCTGTATCCCGTCACATCTCTTCTCTGTAAATATTGACTCAGAATGAGTCTGTGTCTATCCTACAGACATGAATATACCTTAATGCCCTCTAGAACAGCTGTCCCTATCACCTTATAATACGTCATTATCACTAGGGTTTAATATTGTCCCAAAACATTCTACATGTTCTACACATCCTTCCTGAGAAAATTGCAACTGTCCCGAAATAAATCTGACATAATTATACCACCGAGAGAACAATGAGACAGATATTTCACCGGATGTGTAAATGTGAAGCATCCGATTGGCGTTTCCACTCACTACCAAAAATGGTAGTGAGAGGAAGCCCAGTGGCTGACAGTGGGAGAAGATGGGAGAAGATGGAAGAAGATGGATTTTGTCCGACATTCTGCACATTTTCTCATCGGGGAAACATTTGACCTCAATACAGTTCTCTGTCCCCCAAACTAAAATCTGTTATGAACAGAGTGGACTACGTTTTGTAGATTTTAACTTTGCCAAAGTTTTAAAGAATGGCGTTGTTTAGAAGGAATGAAAAGGCTAATTGAGTTATTGCACACGCACACTTCACAGAGTAGGCGTTTCCTAATGGAAATATGCAGATGTATGCTAGAACGAGCTAATAGGATCTCGCTAGCTTGTGCTTGGCTCTGCCCACTATGACTCATTTGTTCCATTTGGAAACAACAGGATGTGGTCTATTTTGGTTTAGTTATAAAAAATCTTTGATTATACCACTGTAAATTGAGAAATACGGACAGGAAACGAATGCTTTCTTGTTGTATTTGTCACAATTTGGTCAACTCAAAGTTCTGTCAAAGTCACCACAAAATGTGTTGATGTAGCCTAAATGTAGGTGTAAAATATTACGTTATTAGCCTACAGGCTGGTGAAAATGTTATTTGTTTTAGCTTACCCATAACTTTGAAAGATGCCAGCCAGCTTGTTGGCTCTTTTCACTGGCTATCAGGGGAATTCAGAAGGTTGTGGTTTATTTTATTATTATTTTTACCTTTATTTAACTACGTCAGTTAAGAACAAATTCTTATTTTCAATGACGTCCTAGGAACAGTGGGTTTACTGCCTGTTCAGGGGCAGAACGACAGATTTTTACCTTGTCAGCTCAGCCATTCAATCTAGCAACCTTTCGGTCACTAGTCCAATGCTCTAACCACTAGGCTACCTGGACCTGGCTATCAGTGGAATTCAGGTTGTGGTTAATGACCTGGACCTGGCTATCAGTGGAATTCAGGTTGTGGTTAATGACCTGGACCTGGCTATCAGGGGAATTCAGGTTGTGGTTAATGACCTGGACTGGCTATCAGTGGAATTCAGGTTGTGGTTAATGACCTGGACTGGCTATCAGGGGAATTCAGGTTGTGGTTAATGACCTGGACTGGCTATCAGGGGAATTCAGGTTGTGGTTAATGACCTGGACCTGGCTATCAGTGGAATTCAGGTTGTGGTTAATGACCTGGACTGGCTATCAGGGGAATTCAGGTTGTGGTTAATGACCTGGACTGGCTATCAGGGAATTCAGGTTGTGGTTAATGACCTGGACCTGGCTATCAGGGGGATTCAGGTTGTGGTTAATGACCTGGACTGGCTATCAGGGGAATTCAGGTTGTGGTTAATGACCTGGACCTGGCTATCAGGGGGATTCAGGTTGTGGTTAATGACCTGGACTGGCTATCAGGGGGATTCAGGTTGTGGTTAATGACCTGGACCTGGCTATCAGGGGAATTCAGGTTGTGGTTAATGACCTGGACTGGCTATCAGGGGGATTCAGGTTGTGGTTAATGACCTGGACCTGGCTATCAGGGGGATTCAGGTTGTGGTTAATGACCTGAACCTGGCTATCAGGGGGATTCAGGTTGTGGTTAATGACCTGGACCTGGCTATCAGGGGAATTCAGGTTGTGGTTAATGACCTGGACCTGGCTATCAGGGGAATTCAGGTTGTGGTTAATGACCTGGACCTGGCTATCAGGGGGAATTCAGAAGGTTGTGGTTAATGACCTGGACCTGGTTATCAGGGGGAATTCAGAAGGTTGTTGTTTATGACCTGGACCTGGTTATCAGGGGGAATTCAGAAGGTTGTGGTTAATGACCTGGACCTGGCTATCAGGGGAATTCAGAAGGTTGTGGTTAATGACCTGGACCTGGCTATCAGGGGGATTCAGAAGGTTGTTGTTTATGACCTGGACCTGGCTATCAGGGGGATTCAGAAGGTTGTGGTTAATGAGTGATGTTTTCTATTGAGGACTATGTTGAGCAGGTCTATAGGCTAAATATGGTTGGCTGCCAGCGTTGTGATGACTGGTCTAATGTAGGCTATGAAGCCAGGGAGTTGATATGTTCGGTTCATGCATGCAGCTATCGTGCATATTTAGTATTTTTGCATTAGTGCTGCATAACATTATTTAATTACTGGTCTACAGGACCCGTCAATATTTTTCTCACGAAACGGGAAGGAGCTTGGTCAGGAAGTCCCAGGATACCGGTCACCAGTATTAAACCCTACAAATCCCTTTATACTAAGAAATAACACTCCTCTCTGTCCTCTCTAACCTCTCCCTTTCCCCCCTCTTCCCTCTCCCTCCCCCTCTACCTCCCCTGCTCTCACCCCTCTCCCCCCTCCCCCCTCCAGGTGCGTTACACCCAGCTGGTGCGTCAGAAGACGAGAAAGCCAGCGGGTCGATGCATGGGAGGAGTCAGGGGCGGGGTCGGAGGCGTGCCTGAGGGTCGTCTGGGGGCGAGGGGCGGGTCCAGGAGGTCAGGATATGCCTTTGCCCACCAGGAGGGCTTTGGGGAACTCATCACCTCTGGGAAGAACATGAGACTGTCCTCCCTGGCCCTGGCCAACTTTGCCTCCAGACACAGCTCCAGCTGGATAGACACCCTGCGCAAAAAGAAACACTCAAACACACATCCCCCGCAGAGCGCCTCAGGAGAGAGCAGCCCGGCACCTAGCTATGTGTCGGGATCGGCTCCCCCCCTGTCCAATTCATCCTCACTCCTGGGGGGGTCGCAGGATACTCCCCTGGAGGAGGGAACACACACACCGCCTGTCATACTCCCACAGGTGGCTTCTGGCCCTCCCACAAACACACCTCCAGCGTTAGCTCCAGCCCAGGTCCCCTCTGCTGACGCTCTCACCCCCACCTCGGTGAGGAGTCCTGGGGGAGACTTGGTTGGTGGCTGGAACCTTAGTCTGGGAGCTGTACAGGTGAGATACTGTCATCTTCTTTAATCTGTTTCTCACACACACAACCTCACACACACACAGAACCTCACACACACAACAGTAACCGTCTGTTCCACCTGTCATGCAGGATGCTCTATTTGGTTGGAGGGGCGGTGGCGCTCGCACCAGCGGAACCAGCAGCCCGGGACCTCCCCCTGTTCCCAAGTATACCAACCACACCGTGTGAGACGGACAGACAGATGGACAGATGATAGAAAGAAGAAGGACAGGCTGTCATATTCCACTGGATTCTCTTGGAATACTAGAAGAAATACTGCATTTGGAATGGCACTAACCCTGCGTTAGGAAGAGATCCAAAGTGGCAGCCATTGTAGGCAGAAAGCATACACACCCATCAACACCCACTGGTATTTGTATGACACTGTTGTTGCAATAGTGTTGGTACAAATATGTATCCGTCTGAAAGATAGTGTGTGGTAGTTGTGATAGACATGCTCAGACTACCCACAACCCACTTCTCTGTCTTCTTCAACCAATGAGGCAGACTGAAAGAAGCACTTCTTCATGCAAACGATGTAACCAGCTGCTGAAGAGCTTGGTCCCACAGGGACCCGGAGAGAAACCCCACTCCAACAGCACCACTGTGGTTCAGACATGACTATACTATTTATACAATGGATCATATGTCGTAACATCATATCAGATTGGTTCAAAACATAGTATTGAAATGAGTCTTTATGACAGAAGAGAGGTTCATTTGATCATCAGAAAGGTGGTGAATTGAGATGAAATAGCAGAATGAGGTGTTTTTATGATCAGCTGTTGTCATCTCTTGTTAGACATAGTACTCCAATACACCTGTCTGTATCCAGCTGTTAACCAATCATAAACATGTCTTTAATAGGCCAAGTAATACTATCTACCTTCACTAATAATGTATGACACCGTGTAAACCAATGCAGTAGTGTAGAGCTGTCCCTCTAACCTGTACAGTCTGTAGGAGGAATGGCTCTGGTCATGGTGTTTGTATTGATGATTACATACTGCTGTGTCACCATGCCCAAAGGCTTAGTCAAACCAGGCAGTCTGCACCATCCTACACTCTTATGGGTACATACTACTGTACATTCTCTATCTGTCTGCCTGACTGTCTGTCTGACTGACTGAAATATTCACATAGTCCGTCTGTTGTTTTAGCCAATAACTTGGCAGGACACTGAGGGGTTCAGTCAGCCAAACAATGACTGAAGAATGCAGGATGCTGTCCTTGCTGGAATGTTGTAGTGTATGTCGTCATTAGTTCATGGGCAGAGTTTCTGTGTCCACTATAGTTCTCAGTGAGAACGCCATTTTAACCTTACAGGACACAGCAAGACTCCTCTTCATCATGTTCTTCTTCATCCTCCTCCACTGCACCATATTGGTGACCTGCTGCTGGGCCCACAGACAGAACTACAGTTATATCTCAGACTCTGAGCCCCACCCGTACTGGGCTTAAGAGAGAGGAGATGGACTTCTAACAAAAACCTGGACCTCTATGTTGCTTTGGGGCGGACTGACTCTGAGGCGTTGTGAGAGACAATGGACAATAAGGCCTCTATGGCGTCCATGTTGCTTTGGGGCGGGCTGAGTGTGTGGGAGAAGTATGCTAACATGGGCTTATACAGTCAGACAGTAACCTGTAGTTACCTAGAGACTGAGCTGGTCTAGGAACAGGAGAACATGTTAATGAATGGAGGCTTGGGAGGGTGGGATCAGGGATATTATTATTAAGCCTTAATAAATCCAGAGTAATGATGATCAACCCAATTCGTCCCTCTACTAGGCATGCCATCATGTAACGTATTCCTTCTATACAGCAGGGGGAAACAAATCCAGACCTCCAGGGCCACTGGAATGATGGTTTCACGGTTGTACTCTACAGCATACAGCTTCTGGTTAGAAAGATATAGGGTGAAACCAGGTGAGACAGCTGTTGTACTCTACAGCATACAGCTTCTGGTTAGAAAGATATAGGGTGAAACCAGGTGAGACAGCTGTTGTACTCTACAGCAGTGGTATTCAAAGTCCGGGTCACGAGTGAACTGCAGTTGGATCTCAGCAAAAAAACTATATTTTTCTAGGAACAAAAAATTAAGAGTACAGATTATTGTATGGGTCAACATAAAAACGTTTTTTGAGAAAGATATTTTGAAAAATACAATTTATTTATTGTTTTCTTTTAATTTTGATAAGAGATGAAAATGTAGTCAATTGAAGGTTATTTGTTGATGTTAAAAATCAGAATTTGCAGATTTGAAGGTTATGTTATTAGTTTTGGGGTGGGATGGGGTCGCAAAAAAACAATTGTACAAAAACAATGGCTTCCCCAGAAATTGTGGCTGGAAAAAATGGGGTCCCACCTGAACAAGTTTGAATACCGCTGTCCCACAGCATCCAGCATACAGATTATAGGGTGAAACCAGCACAGCCAGTTTCTCAGCTGGACCTGTCTCTCCCTGCTGTAGGCTCAAACCACCTGTAAGTCAGTGCAACACAATATCACGCTCAATTTGTGCAAAAAGTATTTCAACAGATTGTTTTTGTGTGGCTTAATGTGTGTGAGGGAAAAAAATGCTCTAATAAAGATTGTTCCTATGTTTGCTGCCCAAAAATGTATTTTCCTATGAATGAAGTTGCTTAAAATGTGTGTCTTAATTTGTGTGAAAATACACATTTTTAAGCAACTTCTTTCATATTTGCACGAGTTGAGTGTGAGATTGTGTTGCAACGTGTTATAAAGTGCTTGAATTGGGCCAGAACGCACTAGTACTGAGTATCGCACCTCAAATGTATTACTGTTTTGAGTTTTGGCACCTCTTACAGAATTTAGCTTTAAAATATTGTGGCGCTCTGCCAGTGGCACATAATTATGAACAGTAGGGGCACCCAAAATAAGTAGTCACCTATTTCAGTCCACTTCAAGCTCTGCTGTTATAGACAGATACAGCAGGTTGATGTCGGGTTGGAGTTACTCAAGTCTTTGTCAATCCAAAGAGGAAGTGTCAACTGAAATATAATTATAACGGTTGACAACAAAGTATGATTTAATTTGTAGCGTGACTGTACGGGGAATGATGTTTATAATAAGGGAAACAATCAATCTAATCGATTTATATAGCACTTTCTACAGACGTTTGTCTCAATGTTCTTAACCGTTACATATTGCGGGATAAACATGGAAAGGTAATTTCTGATTGAGCCGACATGCAGCGTTTACCGTGAATACCGTCTCTGCTAAAGCGGGAACATTACCTTGACATTTCAATCACGCTGTAAAGCTGAACTTCCGCGATGCGGATTGAATAGAGCCCGTAGAGGGGGTGTGTGTGTGTGTGTGTGTGTGTGTGTGTGTGTGTGTGTGTGTGTGTGTGTGTGTGTGTGTGTGTGTGTGTGTGTGTGTGTGTGTGTGTGTGTGTGTGTGTGTGTGTGGTGTGTGTGTTTGAGAAAGAGAGAGGGGGAGGGGGAGGAAGGAAAGGGAAGGGTCCATTTAGCTGTTGCTTGGGGTGTAATTTGGCTATTAGGACAAGTTCATGTAGGTCTCTCCCCGTTTCGTCGTTTGCAACGTTTCTGCAACAGATTCGGCGTAATGAATATGCCCCTGGTGATGTCTTCCCTTCTGTTATTTTATTAAAACACAGAAGGTGGTCTGATCTATTTGAGCTATGTAAATCAACAGCTGCTCATAACGGCAGTCCAGACTCAGTCCAGCGGAGAGTTAGTCTGGAGAGCTTGTACGGGAACAGGGCCAACTTGTATGTTTTTTTTCTGCGTTTCAAATGAGTATTGATGTCTCAAATTGATGTCTCAAAGGGAGCAGCTTTATAATATAGTCTACTGATAGGGTGTAATTGGATTTACCGACACAGAAAGATGACTCGTATTAAAGAAGCGTAAAGATGCCATCGTGGATCAGGATGACGGTTCTCCTGTCTGCGCTGACAGTCCACTGCTTTCTGGACGGGACCTGTCCACGTAGAGGTAGGTTTATTTTATTACTGGATTATATCAATCAAATATTTAGTATATTTTGTTTTCATGAAGTTATCTAATTAGTTTATATTTTGGGGGAAATAAAGGCATGGGATGCATTTTTCTTAAATGTTCCATCTTAAAATGTTGGCATCAGTAAAGTCTTTGATTTCTGGATAAACAGATGGAAAAGGGGTTTCCATTTCACAATAACAGCACTTACAGTTGTCCAGGGAAGCTCTAGCAGGGCAGAAATTTGACGAACTAACTTTTTGGAAAGGGAGAATCCTATGACAGTGCCACGTTGAAAGTCACTGAGCTCTTCAGTAAGGCCGTTCTACTGCCAATGTTTGTCTATAGAGATTGCATGGTTGTATGCTCGATTTTATACACCTGACAGGTGTGGCTGAAATAGGCGAATCCACTAATTTGAAGGGGTGTCCACATACTTTTGTATATATAGTGTATCATTAGCATATCCAAAAAGTTGGATTTCATAACCTAAATATAGATCTTTGTTGACAGAGCAGTGTTGCTTTATCATATGGACTATTGAGGATTTTACTTGTTGTGGTGGTCATCTGCAAAGTTGTTTCTGCTAGTCGCAAAAAGCTGAATTAACATGACATGAGTTGAATTACATGTAAAAGGCTTTGAAAATTAAAAGCTTTTGATAAGCTCAGTGCTCTGTTGACATTTTACAGAGATAGTGAACTAGGGGGTAACAAGGCCCCCTAAGAACAATGTCTAATTGCTGACAAAAAAAAAGCTATGCTCGGAGAAAAAATGGTATGTGGATGAAGGTCATGCTTAGGGGAATGAACTATAAAGGGAAATAAATGGCTACAGTTTACACTTATTTTGTTATTTCATGAAATGTTGTTTTTAGAAAAGTTTTTTTTTTTTTAAGTACTAGATAACTGGCCCCCGGGGGTGCCAGTTACCCCGGTAAAATATTATGACATAGGGTTTCACACAAGTGTGTTATTTCCTCTATTTCCTCTAGTCCTATATTTCACTCTCCTGCACATTCATTTTCTGTTCTTTCTTTGTTGTTCCTTTTCCATACCATCCGTTTTGTACAATTGCACAAAATATTATTTGAATAATGCGAGATTTTAAATCCCAGCAGTCTTTAAAATGACATTCAGGAGCAAACGGTTTTCAATAGTTGTTTTTAATTCATAAAAGAAATATATTAATTGGAATATAATATTGGAATGGAATATAACTAATAACATTAAATTACATTGAAATATAACATATAATAACTAATGAACTCATTGTAACATTGATGTGGCAACTCTCTTATGCTCTGCAGTGCACGATTCTGATTTGTCACTAATAAAGCCATCCTCAGTAAAATTGGAGCACAACTCATGAGCCCACCTCCTGCACTGCTCACACCTTATCCAGTCCCCACCTGTGACTGAAAACACGGGGAGAGATGCCAATTGAAAAGCTGTCTCTTAAAAACGTACAGTGCATTCGGAAAGTATTCAGACCCCTGCCCTTTTCCCATGTTTTGTTACATTACAGCCTTTTTGTAAAATATCTATATTTTTTAAATGTCCTTATCAATCTATACACAACACTCCAGAATGACAAATGTTTTTAGACATTTTAGCAAATTGATTAAATATAAAAAACAGAAATACCTTTTTTACATAAGTATTCAGACCCTTTGCTATGAGGCTCAGAATTGAGCTCAGGTGCATCCTGTTTCCATTGATCATCCTTGAGATGTTTCAACAACTTCATTGGAGTACACCTGTGGTACATTCCATTGATTGGACATGATTTGGAAAGGCACACACCTGTCTATATTAGGTCCCACAGTTGACAGTGCATGTCAGAGCAAAAACCAAGCCATGAGGTCGAAGGAATTGTCCGTAGAGCTCCGATACAAGACTGTGTCAAGGCACAGATCTGGAGAAGGGTACCAAAAAATGTCTGGAGCATTAATGGTCCTCAAGAACACAGTGGCCTTCATCATTCTTAAATGGAAGAAGTTTGGAACCACCAAGACTCTTCCTAGAGCTGGCCGACCAGCCAAACTGAGCAATCGGGGGAGAAGGGCGATGGTCACTCTGACAGAGCTCCAGAGTTCCTCTGTGGAGATGGGAGAACCTTTCAGAAGGACAACCATCTCTGCAGCCCTCCAGCAATCAGGCCTTTATGGTAGAGTGGCCAAATGGAATCCACTCCTCAGTAAAGGCACATGACAGCCCGCTTGGAGTTTGCCAAATAGCACCTGAAGGACTCTCAGACCATAAGAAACAAGATTCTCTGGTCTGATGAAACCAAGATTGAACTCTTTGGCCTGAATGCCAAGCATCACGTCTGGAGGAAACCTGGCACCATCCCAATGGTAAAGCATGGTGGTGGCAGCATCATGCTGTGGGGATGTTTTGATCGAGGGAAAGATGAACGGAGCAAAGTACAGAGAGAGATCCTTGATGACAACCTGCTCCAGAGCGCTCAGGACCTCCGACTGGGTGAAGGCTCATCTTCCAACAGGACAATGACCCTAAATACACAGCCAAGAGAATGCAGGAGGGGCTTCGGGACAAGTCTCTGAATGTCCTTGAGTGGCTCAGCCAGAACCCGGACTTGAAGCCGATTGAACAGCTCTGGAGAGACCTGAAAATAGCTGTGCTGCAACACTCCCCATCCAACCTGACAGAGCTTGAGAGGATCTGCAGAGAAGAATGGGAGAAACTCCCCAAATACATGTGTGCCAAGATTGTAGCGTTATACCCAAGAAGACTAACCTGTAGTCACAGCCAAAGGTGCTTCAACAAAGTACTGAGTCTGAATACTTATGTAAATGTGATATTAAAAAAAAAAAAAAATACATTTTTATAATTGAGCAAATTTGCTTTGTCATTATGGGGTATTGTGTGTAGATTGATGAGGATTTTAATGTTTTAATCCATTTTAGAATACGGGTGTAAAGTAACAAAATGTGGAAAAAGTGAAGGGGTCTGAATACTTTCTGAATGCACTGTACAGTGGGGAAAAAAAGTATTTAGTCAGCCACCAATTGTGCAAGTTCTCTCACTTAAAAAAGATGAGAGGCCTGTAATTTTCATCATAGGTACACTTCAACTATGACAGACAAAATGAGGAAAGAAAATCCAGAAAATCACATTGTAGGATTTTTTATGAATTTATTTGCAAATTATGGTAGAAAATAAGTATTTGGTCAATAACAAAAGTTTATCTCAATACTTTGTTATATACCCTTTGTTGGCAATGACAGAGGTCAAACGTTTTCTGTAAGTCTTCACAAGGTTTTCACACACTGTTGCTGGTATTTTGTCCCATTCCTCCATGCAGATCTCCTCTAGAGCAGTGATGTTTTGGGGCTGTCGCTGGGCAACACGGACTTTCAAAGATTTTCTATGGGGTTGAGATCTGGAGACTGGCTAGGCCACTCCAGGACCTTGAAATGCTTCTTGAAGCTACTCCTTCGCGTTCGGTGTGTTTGGGATCATTGTCATGCTGAAAGACCCAGCCACGTTTCATCTTCAATGCCCTTGCTGATGGAAGGAGGTTTTCACTCAAAATCTCACGATACATGGCCCCATTCATTCTTTCCTTTACACGGATCAGTCGTCCTGGTCCCTTTGCAGAAAAACAGCCCCAAAGCATGATGTTTCCACCCCCATGCTTCACAGTAGGTATGGTGTTCTTTGGATGCAACTCAGCATTCTTTGTCCTCCAAACACTGATTTAGTTGAGTTTTTACCAAAATGTTCTATTTTGGTTTCATCTGACATTCTCCCAATCCTCATCTGGATCATCCAAATGCTCTCTAGCAAACTTTAGACGGGCCTGAACATGTACTGGCTTAAGCAGGGGGACACGCCTGGCACTGCAGGATTTGAGTCCCTGGCGGCGTAGTGTGTTACTGATGGTAGGCTTTGTTACTTTGGTCCCAGCTCTCTGCAGGTCATTCACTAGGTCCCCTGTGTGGTTCTGGGATTTTTGCTCACCGTTCTTGTGATCATTTTGACTCCCACGGGGTGAGATCTTGCGTGGAGACCCAGATCGAGGAAGATTATCAGTGGTCTTGTATGTCTTCCATTTCCTAATAATTGCTCCCACGGTTGATTTCTTCAAACCAAGCTGCTTACCTATTGCAGATTCAGTCTTCCCAACCTGGTGCAGGTCTACAATTTTGTTTCTGGTGTCCTTTGACAGCTCTTTGGTCTTGGCCATAGTGGAGTTTGGAGTGTGACTGTTTGAGGTTGTGGACAGGTGTCTTTTATACTGATAACAAGTTCAAACAGGTGCCATTAATACAGGTAATGAGTGGAGGACAGAGGAGCCTCTTAAAGAAGAAGTTACAGGTCTGTGAGAGCCAGAAATCTTGCTTGTTTGTATGTGACCAAATACTTATTTTCCACCATAATTTGCAAATAAATTCATTAAAAATCCTACAATGTGATTTTCTGGATTTTTTCCTCATTTTGTCTGTCATAGTTGAAGTGTACCTATGATGAAAATTACAGGCCTCTCTCATCTTTTAAGTGAGAGAACTTGCACAATTGGTGGCTGACTAAATACTTTTTTTCCCCACTGTATATCACTTGTAAATGATATACAAAAATATATGACTTTCTAAACATGAAACTGTAAGTATGAAAGTCCAGGGTCCTGGGAACAGTATTGGCATTAGGCCAACATTGTCAAGGCTAGAGCCAATCGTGTTTACTCAGACCCAAGGGTAAACTAACAAGTCACAGATTTGTCAAACCCCTTAAATATTTCTGTTTCTACAGGGTTTCTTTCACATTATCAGCTGGTGTCACCAGTTTGACTTTTGCCGGTCTTTATAGAGAATGTCCAGTGTCTAGTGACAGCAGCTTTATGGAGGTTGGGTCCACAGACAGAGAGATTGTTATATTATTTGTTTATTTTTAGTAAAGAATGTTAATCAGTAAACATTTAGACAAATGTTTTGTAGCTCTGTGACGGAGCATTACTGGTGGGAGAGAGGG
Organism: Brachymystax lenok tsinlingensis; assembly: GCA_030435695.1. Classification (NCBI taxonomy): domain Eukaryota; kingdom Metazoa; phylum Chordata; class Actinopteri; order Salmoniformes; family Salmonidae; genus Brachymystax; species Brachymystax lenok. The sequence continues at coordinate 56,860,711 of CM059789.1, forward strand.
ATAGGGGGAGGAGAGAAACAGAATAACAGACAGACGGTGGAGGGATATGAGGAGGAGAGAAACAGAATAACAGACAGACGGTGGAGGGATAGGAGGAGGAGAGAAACAGAATAAGACAGACAGACGGTGGAGGGATAGGAGGAGGAGAGAAACAGAATAACAGACAGACGGTGGAGGGATAGGAGGAGGAGAGAAAAACAGAATAACAGACAGGTGGAGGGATAGGAGGAGGAGAGAAACAGAATAACAGACAGACGGTGGGAGAGAAAGAGAGTTCATTAAATTAGAGACAGGCTGAGAGAAGATAAATACTGAGAGGAGATGGAAGAGAGATAGACTTCGAGAAAGGGAAAGAGAAAGAGGTGGGAAAAAGGGATGTGTTGAAAGAGGAAGTGAGAGAGGGGTTGGTGATCAGTTATGCAATATGTTCTCTCAGTTTATCTGTACTGCCCAGTCAACCACAACCTATACCCCTTTAACGTGTGTTAAAGCGTGTGTGTGTGCGCGTGTGTGTGCGCGTGTATAAGGGTACATGCGTGCCTGCATGTGTGTCCATGTCTGTGTCTCTGTACAGTATTGACTCATTATGTCTTTCTCTCTCCCTCCAGACCCCCCTCCCGGGGTGCTGGTGTTGTCCCCAGGCAGCGTTCTGGTCTTGGCCTGTAGTGGTCAGGTGAAGGTGAACGGGCTGGAGGTGACGGTTAACAGGGCTGAACACACCAGCACCACCGCTGGAAATGGAAAATACACCAGTGTCATTACCGGAGTACACCACACCACTGTCAGCACCACAACAGACACCACATCTAACGGAACTACAGTCAGTGCTATAAAAGACGGCATTGATAATGGAACTACAGTCAGTGCTATAAAAGACGGCATTGATAATGGAACTACAGTCTGTGCTATAAAAGACGGCATTGATAATGGAACTACAGTCAGTGCTATAAAAGACGGCAGTGTTAATGGAACTACAGTCAGTGCTATAAAAGACGGCAGTGATAATGGAACTACAGTCAGTGCTATAAAAGACCGCAGTGTTAATGGAACTACAGTCAGTGCTATAAAAGACCGCAGTGTTAATGGAACTACAGTCAGTGCTATAAAAGACGGCAGTGATAATGGAACTACAGTCAGTGCTATAAAAGACGGCAGTGTTAATGGAACTACAGTCAGTGCTATAAAAGACGGCAGTGTTAATGGAACTACAGTCAGTGCTATAAAAGACGGCAGTGTTAATGGAACTACAGTCAGTGCTATAAAAGACGGCAGTGATAATGGAATAGACACATTTTCTACTGGAAAGGACACTATTGTCCTCACCGTAACAGACACTCCTGTCATAAGCTGGACAGATGATACCGGGACAGACAGTACGGAGAAAACCGTCATCAGGAACACTCGTGCAGGAGACCACACCCCTCTTACTGTGAGAGAAGTTAACAATAGGAATGGAAAGAATGTGGAAGATGTAACAGAGGAGGAGCTCAAAGGAGGAGGAGAGCAGAGGGATACAGGGCGGAGTCTTTACACTGTCAATCAACCAGGACATACAGACACACCGAAACTATTTCCTCTTACAGGGACGTCGCTCCAACCAACCGGAGACAGCGGAGTGGGAGGGGCTGACACTGAGCTGCCCTCTGATCAGTGGACTGATGCTATGGACAGTGAGGATGACTATGAGGAAGAGGAGGAGGGGGGGAGGATGGTGAGGGGGCTGAGAGGGAGGTCTCAGTGGAGGCTGAACGGGAGGCCGCTGAGAGGAGGAGAGGAAAGAGGTGGAGAGGTGGTGTTATCGAGGAGAGGCGCCACTCTGACCCTGCCCTCCCTGACTGTGGGTGACTCTGGGAACTACAGCTGCCATCACGGGGGCAAACTGGTCTCCTCTCTGAGGGTGAGCGTGGCAGGTGAGTCATACTGATGGCATCTCTCTGTCTAACCTCATCACCTCTGGTCATTTAAGCTGACAACCATACTGTATGTGTTCTGTGACGTGTGTATCAGCAGCAGACATTCATGGTCACATAAGAACAACGGACAAACATTATGGATTTTCCCCTGGAATTTCTTTCAGTTCCTCCAGAGAGGCCTAAGCTGTCCTGCTATAAGAGGTCACCCAGCAGTAAGATCCGCTGTGATTGGACAGCCAGTGAACCGGTGACTCCTGTCCCTCAGTGCTACCTCCTCCTACGGAAAAGGTGAGAGCACACATCATCTTTTCCTTCTTTCTCCTCTTCCTCATCACCCTCTTCTTCAACCTCATCACACTCTTTCTCCTCTTCCTCACCACACTTCTTTCTCCTCTTCCTCATCACCCTCTTCTTCAACCTTCCTCATCACACTCTTTCTCCTCTTCCTCATCACCCTCTTCTTTCTCCACTTCCTCATTAATTTGTCTTAAATTACTTACTTTATCATACAGATGATGCCGACAGAACAGTGTGGGTGGAATACTAACTAACTCTCTCTCTCTCAGTCTATCAGGGTCATTCTCTCGTGTCAACTGTTCCTACTCTGCCCTGCTGTCTCGGTGCTGGTGTGCAATAGGTCACCAAGACAAGGAGAATAGAGAGCCACACCTGGCCTACCTGTGTGTTACCAACACTGCTGGCAACACCACCAGCCCTCTCCTAGACTTCACACCTCTGGACATTAGTGAGTGTGTGTGATGTGTGTGCATAAGGCATGTGTATGTGTGTGTGTGTGTCTGTGTTATGTGTGTGTGTGTGTGTGTGCACGCATGTGAGTACAGGTTTGTGTGCATGTATAACAGACCACTCAACAAGACACCTTACTAACATTCTCCTCCTTCTCTCCCCCTCCCTCCCTCCATCCATCTCACCTTCTCCCCCTCCCTCTCTCCCTGTCTCTAGTTAAGCCAGACCCCCCTAGCTCAGTAGTGGTGAGGTGTGTGGTGGGGCAGGAGAGGAGACTGAGGGTGGGCTGGGCTGTTCCTCACTCCTGGAAAGAGAGAGACCGCTACCACGAGCTGCTCTATGAGCTCAGATACCACACCATGCCACACGGAACACAGGTGTGTGGGTTCGCATGCCTGTGTTGGTGTGTTGGTGTGTGCGTCTGTGTGTTTGTGTGATGGCCCATGATGCTCATCTAGCCTGCTCTGTTCTGGCTCAAACAGACATTACTTTTTCTATTTTGTCATCTGTGTGTTTTTGGTTTTACTATCCTTGTGGTGACCAGAAGTCCTCACAAGGTTAGTAAAACAAGGACAATTCAAGTGGGGACATTTCACCATTCTCCACAAGGAAAAGGGCTATTTTAGGCTAAGGGGTTAGATTTAGGGTTAGGGTCATAATTAGGGTTAGGGGGTTTGGGGTTAAGGTTAGGTTTAGGGAAAATAGGATTTTGAATGTGAATAAGGATAGTACAACAAACGTTTGTGTGTTGGTGCGTGTGTTTGTGTTGGTGTGTGTGTGTGTTGGTGTGCTTGTAGATAAAAGGGACCACCACAGCCCGGTCCTACACTATAACAGATGCGTTGCCAGGAGTTCAGTACCTGATCCAACTCAGAGCTAAGGAAGAGTTTGATGGCCACTGGAGTGATTGGAGCACAGCTGTCTACGCCAACACCTGGACAGGTAACACACACACCAGATCTGTACGTGCTTAATTCAACTCTTCCATACTATCATCCAGGACCAGGCTAACTAGATCCATCCAGCCCATAGACAAAGGTAGCCATGACAACCCCTCCCTGTTCCTTCCTTTCTGCTCTGGTCTCTGGTCTTAACAAATACCTTCTACAGAGCTTTACAACTTAGCTGTCAACTCCCTTACCCTTCAGCTGATCCTGTTCATGTACCCAGCCTATCCACACACACACACACACACACACTCCTCTACACTAGAGGAAGTATTAGCCAGTTAGCTGTGTGCGTGTGAACAGTTGTGTGGTTCATGGTGAATGTCCTTTATTACAGCCCCTGTACCAACTGCGCTCAGCGATCTATCTACTGTAATGGTAAGAAACACACACACACACATTCACACCTCACACACTCACACACAGTGGTCCTTGTTGTTTAATCTCTGTTTGACATCTTTCTTTCTCACATCGTCTCATTCTGTCCCTCCAGCAGGACTACGCAGACTACACAGACTCTGGCTCTGGTATGACAGAAGAGACAAGAGGTTAGTGGGACAGAGAGCTACTGTATGTCGATTGGTTGAAGCTACAGGCGTGTGTGTTAGAGAGAGTTAAGTGTGATATTTCAATGTCAGAAATCCCCCTACCTTACAGAAGGTCATAACAGGAAGCTAATGTCATAACCTCATCAACTGAACGTGCTTCAGGAAACAGAACCTGGGCCAACTCATCTCACCCCATTCTTTAAGTTTCACACAAATACTACACACACACACACACACACACACACACGTCGGTATAATAGTGTAACAGTTTATTAATATCATGACCTTTCACCCTCACTCTCCCTCCCCCTCTCTGCCTCCCTCCCCCTCGGTTTTCCCCTCTCCCTCCCAGTCTCTGAGTCTCCGGGTGATGTAAAGGTGTGGCCTCATGTCCTGTTGGTGGTTGGTTCCTGTGTGCTGCTGCCAATCACTCTGTTGTCCGCCTACCTCTACAGGTAAACCCCTCCCCTCTGTTCTTCACCTCCACTCTCCATTATAACTACTGTATTCAGTCTGAACAATCCTGGTTGTCCAACTATGTTAAACCCTGTCCTGTACATGTCTATGGTTATCATGATTAACCATCAGTTAATTAACTAGCTGTTAATTGTGTCATCTACAGAAACAACAAGCACAACACCATTTATCTAAATACCTTCCCCTCTCTCTTGCTCCCTTTCTCTGCTCACACCGCCTTTCCTCCCTCCTTTATCCTTCTCTCTTTCCTACACCCTCTCTCCCCCCACCCGCCGTCCGTCTGTCTGTCTCTCTCTCTCTCGCGCTCTCAGACACAGGGAGAGGTTCATGTCTAAACTGTGGAGGTTGAGTCCCGTCTCCTCCTCTCCTGCTTGCCCCTCCCCCCCAGTCACAGCCCCGCCTACCCAGGAAGGACATGCCCTTGTGAACTTTGACCACCCAATCTACGGTGAACCTGTCCCACAGGAAGAAGAGAGGAAGGAGGAGGAGGAAGAGGAGGAAGAAGAGGAGAAGGGGGAAGTTATTCGCTTTCACAACACAAGCTATTTTCTGGTCCAGAGCAACTGATATGCCTGCTCCTAAAACAAACCCCTTACCCTCTATCCCAGGCCCTTACCATTAGCCCCCTGTTCCCCTAGTCCAGGCTGGAGCAGCCCTGTTATTTCACTGTTATTTCACTGTTTGGACGTGTGCAGTATTTTGTTCTCATTGGGGAAAATTAGCCAGTGTAAATATTAATTCATGTCTATAAAAAAAGTATTGGGTTTTTGTAAATAATTGTCAGAATGAAATAAATGGTTTTGAATACAAACTTGTGTAAAGACAGTTTATTTAGAAAATGCTATTCTGAGTGTATATTTGTAGTGAAGGAATTGTATCTGTGACCAGCAGGTGATGCCATTTTTACTTGGATCTGTCACAGACAATTTACACTGAGTGTACAAAACATTAAGGACTAACCAGGTGAAAGCTTTGATCCCCTATTGATGTTGCTTGTTAAAATGCACTTCAATCAGTGTAGATGGAGGGAGACAGTGTCACGTTGGTATAAAGGGTCGGGAGACAGGCGCAGGAATGAGTAATATGGGTTTTTATTATGCCATATTACGGCGTGCCGTGTATAGACACGGGGACGAAGATGAAACCAACACGTAACAAAAACACAGGGTTGAAACCCAAAACAAAGAGCAAGGAGTACCTGGAATAAATACAGACGCGTACAATGATTAATACACAGGACGATGCCCGGAATCATCTGCGCAATCCACAATGGCACCAAAGCCCAAACACACAGCACAGGTACTCACATGCACCAACGGACATAGAACAACAATCAGCCCAATGGAGATCCAAAAGGCACATATAAACAAACACGAATAACTGCTAATTGGGGCCAGGTGTGCGCAATGACAGTTCCGGAGGGATCCGTGACAGACAGGTTAAAGAAGGATTTTTAAGCCTTGAGAAAATTGAGACATGGATTGTGTATGTGTGCCATTCATAGTGTGAATGGGCAAAACAAAAATATTTAAGTGCTTTTTAACGGGTATGGTAGTAGGTGAGGGGAGGGGGGTGGGAGAGTTCAACTAAATATTAAGGTGTTCTTAATGTTTTGTCCACTTAGTGTCTTGTTGTTAACAATACACACTAAGTACTAGGACCCCTAGGGGTAATGGCCTATCCACAGGGGGTTCTTAAGAAGATTCATGAGACCATAGGCTTACTGCCAAAATGCAAAAGAGGGGGGTACTCCAGGGGTACTCCGGGCAGAGCTAAATGTAGCTGGTGGTAGAGTAACCGGTGTAACCACAGCACTAAAACATCTCACCTTCCCACTAGGTGGCGGTAAAGATTCATTATTACACTGAGTTCTACTCTGTAGTACGTTAGTGACACAGGTCATTTAGGTTCCGGGTGATTCAATAATCTCCTGGTTAGTTCATTATTTGTAGTCCGTTATTAATTATATACTCTATGTATTTCAGGCATAAGTTAGTTTGGGTTTCATGTATCTGCGGGCATATTTACACTGAGAGAACAACACATTAGGAACACCTGCTCTTTCCATGACATAGACTGACCAGGTGAATCCAGGTGAGCGCTATGATCCATTATTGATGTCACTTGATAATTCCACTTCAATCAGAGACCGGTTCAACAAGGATTTTTAAGCCTTGAGACGTGGCTTGTGTATGCTAATTGAGACATGGCTTGTGTTGGATGAAATAAATGTATCACTAGCCACTTTAAACGATGGCATTTATATAATGTTTACATATCCTACATTACTCATCTCATATGTATATACTATACTCCATACCATCTACTGCATCTTGCCTATGCCGGTCAGCCATCGCTCATCCATATATTTATATGTACATACTCGTATTCATTCCTTTACTCTTGTGTGTATAAGGTAGTTGTGAATTTGTTAGATTACTTGTTAGATACTACTGCATGGTCGGAACTAGAAGCACAAGCATTTCGCTACACTCTGCTAACCATGTGTATGTGACAAATAAAAGTTGATTTGATTTGATTTGTTGGCTAATTGAGACATGGCTTGTGTAGGCTAATTGAGACATGGATTGTGTATGCTAATTGAGACATGGCTCGTGTATGCTAATTGAGATATGGCTTGTGTATGTGTGCCATACAGAGGGTGATTTAAGTGCCTTTGAATGGAGTATGGTAGTAGGTGCCAGGCTCACCGGTTTGAGTGTGTCAAGAGCTGCAGCGCTGCTGGGTTTTTCATTCTCAACAGTTTCCTGTGTGTTTCAAGAATGGCCCACCACCCAAAAGACATCCAGCCAACTTGAAACAACTGTGGGAAGCATTGGAGTCAACATGGGCCAGCATCCCTGTGGAACGCTTTCGACACCTTGTAGTGTCCATGCCCTGACGAATTGAGGCTGTTCTGAGGGCAAAAGGAGGGGGTGCAGCTCAATATGAGGAAGGTGTTCCTAATGTTTTGTACACTCAGTGTATGATATACAGTATATCATATCATGGTAGGTAGACCAACATTAGTCCCAGAGAAAGACATACACCTTATTTCCAGCATGGGTGGCACTGATCCTCATAGACCTAGAGATGATTCACATGGTGGCACTGATCCTCATAGACCTAGAGATGATTCACATGGGTGGCACTGATCCTCATAGACCTAGAGATGATTCACATGGTGGCACTGATCCTCATAGACCTAGAGATGATTCACATGGTGGCACTGATCCTCATAGACCTAGAGATGATTCACATGGGTGGCACTGATCCTCATAGACCTAGAGATGATTCACATGGGTGGCACTGATCCTCATAGACCTAGAGATGATTCACATGGTGGCACTGATCCTCATAGACCTAGAGATGATTCACATGGGTGGCACTGATCCTCATAGACCTAGAGATGATTCACATGGGTGGCACTGATCCTCATAGACCTAGAGATGATTCACATGGGTGGCACTGATCCTCATAGACCTAGAGATGATTCACATGGGTGGCACTGATCCTCATAGACCTAGAGATGATTCACATGGGTGGCACTGATCCTCATAGACCTAGAGATGATTCACATGGGTGGCACTGATCCTCATAGACCTAGAGATGATTCACATGGGTGGCACTGATCCTCATAGACCTAGAGATGATTCACATGGTGGCCTCCTGAGTGGCGCAGAGGTCTAAGGCACTGCATCAAATCAAATGAAATTTGTCACATACACATGTTACATACACATAGCAGATGTTATTGAGGGTGTAGCAAAATGCTTGTGTTTCTAGCTCCAACAGTGCAGTAATATCGAACAATTCACAACAATACACACAATACACACAACCTAAAAGTAAAAGAATGGAATTAAGGAATTATAAATATTAGGATGAGCAATGTCAGAGTGGAATAGACTAAAATACAGTAGAATAGAATACGGTATATACATATGAGACGAGTAAAGCAAAAAATATGTAAACATTATTAGAGTGACAAGTGCTAGAGGCGTCACCACAGATCCGGGTTCGACCGGGAGACCCATGAGGCGGCGCACAATTGTCCCAGCATCGTCCAGGTTAGAGGAGGGTTTAGCCGGACGGGATGTCTTTGTCCCATCGCGCTCTAGCAACTCCTGTGGGTGGACGGGCGCATGCACGCCGACTCGGTCGCCAGTTGTACGGGGTTTCTTCCGACACATTGGTACGGCTAGCTTCCAGGTTAAGCGAGCAGTGCGGCTTGGCAGGGTCGTGTATCGGAGGACACACGGCTCTCGACCTTCGCCTCCCCCGAGTCCATACAGGAGTTGCAGCGATGGGACAGGACTGTAACTGCCAATTGGATATCACAACATTGAGGAGAAAAAGGGGTAAACAATAAAATGATTGACATGGTCAGACTAACACAGAGGAGGAACAGCGGTACCTCTTAAGAATGTTTGAGATACTCATTGTTGCCCCTCCCATTTAAAACACACACACCTGAAATAGTTAATTTCTGGCAGAGCAAGATAGATCCCCAATCAAACTCAACACATGAGATTTGTTACGATCAATAATAGAAAGTTACGATCAATGACGGTCAATGTCAGTATGACAGTCAATGTCAGTATGACAGTCAAGGTTATTATGAAGTCAATGTTAGTATGACAGTCAAGGTTATTATGAAGTCAACGTCAGTATGACAGTCAATGTCAGTCAAGGTTATTATGAAGTCAATGTCAGTATGACAGTCAAGGTTATTATGAAGTCAACGTCAGTATGACAGTCAATGTCAGTATGACAGTCAAGGTTATTATGAAGTCAACGTCAGTATGACAGTCAATGTCAGTCAAGGTTATTATGAAGTCAATGTCAGTATGACAGTCAAGGTTATTATGAAGTCAACGTCAGTATGACAGTCAATGTCAGTATGACAGTCAAGGTTATTATGAAGTCAATGTCAGTATGACAGTCAAGGTTATTATGAAGTCAACGTCAGTATGACAGTCAAGGTTATTATGAAGTCAATGTCAGTATGACAGTCAAGGTTATTATGAAGTCAATGTCAGTATGACAGTCAAGGTTATTATGAAGTCAATGTCATTATGACAGTCAAGGTTCAAATCAAATCAAATTTTAATGTTAATGCGAGTGTAGCGAAATGCTTGTGCTTCTAGTTCCGACCATGCAGTAGTATCTAACAAGTAATCTAACAAATTCACAACAACTACCTTATACACAAGAGTAAAGGAATGAATACGAGTATGTACATATAAATATATGGATGAGCGATGGCTGACCGACATAGGCAAGATGCAGTAGATGGTATGGGGTACAGTATATACACATATGAGATGAGTAATGTAGGATATGTAAACATTATATAAATGGCATTGTTTAAAGTGGCTAGTGATACATTATTTCATCCAATTATAATTATTAAAGTGGCTAGAGATTTGGGTCGATGGCCGAACGGCATAGGCAAGATTCAGTAGATGGTTTAGAGTACAGTGTATACATTTGATATGAGTATGTCGGATATGTAAACATATACAAAATTGTTTAAAGTGGCTTGTGATACATTGTTACATCCAATTCCTATGTTTCAAGTGGCTAGAGATTTAAGTCAGTATGTTGGCAGCAGCCACTCAATGTTAGTGATGGCTGTTTAACAGTCTGATGGCCTTGAGGTAGAAGCTGTTTTTCAGTCTCTCGGTCCCAGCTTTGATGCACCTGTACTGACCTCGCCTTCTGGATGATAGCGGGGTGAACAGGCAGTGGCTCGGGTGGTTGTTGTCCTTGATGATCTTTTTGGCCTTCCTGTGACATCGGGTGGTGTAGGTGTCCTGAAGGGCAGGTAGTTTACCCCCGGTGATGCGTTGTGCAGTCCTCACTACCCTCTGGAGAGCCTTACGGTTGTGGGCGGAGCAGTTGCCGTACCAGGCGGTGATACAGCCCGACAGGATGCTCTGTGAGTGATTTTGGTGACAAGCCGAATTTCTTCAGCCTCCTGAGGTTGAAGAGCTGTTGCGCCTTCTTCACCACGCTGTCTGTGTGGGTGGACCATTTCAGTTTGTCCGTGATGTGTACGCCGAGGAACTTAAAACTTTCCACCTTCTCCACTACTGTCCCGTCGATGTGAATAGGGCGGTGCTCCCTCTCCTGTTTCCTGAAGTCCACGATCATCTCCTTTGTTTTGTTGACATTGAGTGAGAGGTTATTTTCCTGACACCACACTCCGAGGGCCCTCACCTCCTCCCTGTAGGCCGTCTCGTCAATGTTGGTAATCAAGCCTACCACTGTAGTGTCGTCAGCAAACTTGATGATTGAGTTGGATGCGTGCTTGGCCACGCAGTCATGGGTAAACAGGGAGTACAGGAGAGGGCTGAGAACGCACCCTTGTGGGGCCCCAGTGTTGAGGATCAGCGGGTTGGAGATGTTGTTTCCTACCCTCACCACCTGGGGCCGGCCCGTCAGGAAGTCCAGGACCCAGTTGCACAGGGCTGGGTCGAGACCTAGGGTCTCGAGCTTAATGACAAGCTTGGAGGGAACTATGGTGTTAAATGCTGAGCTGTAGTCGATGAACAGACCTATTGGGAGGGTAAGCAAATTGGAGTGGGTCCAGGGTGTCTGGCAGGATGGAGGTTATTATGAAGTCAACGTCAGTATGACAGTCAAGGTTATTATGAAGTCAATGTCAGTATGACAATCAAGGTTATTATGAAGTCAATGTCAGTATGACATTCAAGGTTATAATACGACTATCTTTACATTAACAAAATATGTGAAGTAAAATGGGCCTCTGTTGGTCATCAGCAACTTTTCTGTTAAAAGGGATCAATTTTCAATTTGGCTATTAAACACAACAAATATGGATATCCTTCTTATGGACATCCAAGAACAGGAAGGGGTGTGGTTCTGGACATAAAATGACAAAATGCCAACCATCCTCACTGCAGCCACATCTTCATATGGGATGCGTGATGCCTACTCCTGCCAGTACCATTCTCCTGGCCTGTCTCTAGTCTTTGACACCTGACTCCTGAGCTCCAGGCCTACTCCTACCAGTACCATTCTCCTGGCCTGTCTCTAGTCTTTGACTCCTGACTGCTGTGCTCCAGGCCTACACCTGCCAGTACCATTCTCCTGTCATCCCTGCCTTACTACATTAGAGTCAAGGAGTGAGCATTGACATGGGCACAACTTTCCATATACCCCACTGCTCTCACTATAGAGATACATGTTTAATAGGATCTCTGGGGCTCTGACACTCTGGGTGGTGTTCCATAGTCCTGAGATACTGTAAGAGGACACTAACCTTGGATCAGGTCTTATTTAAGGGTCATTTAGTAACCATTTTGACTGAGGTTTGTTTATATAGAAACATCCTGTGTGTGAGTGTGAAGGGGAAGTCTTTCTCTGAGCTGCTGTCCACAACCAGACATGTTTGTTTTTACTGCTTTTACTATCATGAGGCACGCGCCCGCACAAGCTGCTGCAATACAATATCATGCCTCCAGAGAGCGGGAAAAGTATATGGAGCTTCAAACTTTAGTAGCCTACTTTACAATCGGAGGCTTGCCATGACTTTGTCACGTTGGTATGAAGGGATCGGGAGACAAGCGCAAGAACGCGTAATATGGGTTTTTATTTGCCCACATTACAGCGTGCCGTGTAAAGGCACCGGGACGAAAAATTAACAAACACGAATACAAAAAACACTGGGTTGAAACCCAAAACAAAATAGCAAGGAGGACCTGGAATAAATACAGACGCGCACAATGATCAAAACACAGGACGCGGGCCGGAATCATGTGCGCAATCCAACATAGCACGAAAGCCAAACCACACAGCACAGGTACTCACATGCACCAACGGACATAGAACAACAATCGACAGCCCAATGGAGATCCAAAAGGCACATATAAACAAACACGAATAACTGCTAATTGGGGCCAGGTGTGCGCAATGACAGTTCGGGAGGGATCCGTGACAGACTTCACTTGGGTTAGTCACGTCATACATCACACACTTACACCACGTACGAGTCAGGGTTGCCAGGTCTAACCAAAATGTCTAGCACAATGACCACACAAAACCAGCCCAAAAGGCCTGAAAACTAGCCCACATTTTTTTTGTTCACAGCAATTGGAGTTGCCACATGTATACAATAAACCATTTTCCATAATGTTATCGAGCCAATTAAGAAGAAATATATCCGTAACTTGTAACGACATTAGAAGAAAAATTCGGTTTCCATCAAAATAATAATTATTGCAAACTATGACATGACGTGATAAACTAATTTGAATATGTAGCAAGAGAAAATAACATGTGCCCTTATTAAACTCCAGATCGTTTTCCATCAATGGATATCGATATAACTCATTTGACTGCTATGATTAAGCAATAACACATAAGGGGGTATGGTATATGGCCAATATACCACGGCTAAGGACTGTTCTTAAGCATGACGCAACGCCGAGTGCCTGGGTACAGCCATTAGCTGTGGCATTTTTGCCATATACCACAAACCCCCAGGGGTTTCTTATTGCTATTATAAACTGGTTACCAACGTTAAAACAAAATTGTCATACCCATGGTGTATGGTCTGATATACCAGGGCTTTCAGCCAATCAGCATTCAGGGCTTGAACCCAGTTTATAATTGTAAATACATTTTGCACATGTGCATAACTATAGATAAATCTGACAGGATAGTTTGAGTGATGAAAGTTGAACAGAGGATCTCGAAATCTCTGAGCTGTTCTTAAGCGTGACGCAACGCCGAGTGCCTGGGTACAGCCATTAGCTGTGGCATTTTGGCCATATACCACAAACTCCGGAACTTGGACAAGCTAAAAAAAAAATTATGTTAGGCTATTTTCTGGCAATTGTGCCATTATTATGTGCCATGTGTTAAGACTACAAACAGTTATAAATGGCTAATTTCAATAGGCATAGGCCACAGACTAACATCTGGGTTTAAGATTGTAATTCAACTTTGCCATGGTTTTCTTAGATGCAGGTAGCCTATAAACACAAATGTTTCGTTTGTAAATTATGAGTTAGTGTTGGAGTGTGCCCCTGGTAATCTGTAAATAATGTAATTGCTAAAATATACTTAAGTATTGAAAGCAAATGTAATTGCTAAAATATTAAAATCAAATACTTTTAGACATTTACTCAAGTAGTATTTTACTAGGTAACTTTCACTTTTACTTGAGCAATTTTCTATTAAGGTAAATTTACTTTTACTCAAGTATGACAATTGGGTACTTTTTCCACCACTGTACATATATATAATTATAATTTTTCTTTATTTTTAAGAGAAATGCCATGGAGTTCGTGGTGCAACATTGAAGTAGCAAGAAACTCGCAATCTGCGACCAATATATTTTCACCTGAGACGTTGTTTTCAAAGTATCTCAATTTTCGTAAACATGGCAACCCTACTATGAGTAGTAGTAATTTCAGTCATGCCGCTGACCATATTAAGAAATCGCCTGATATCACCCCACCGTGCAAAATCGACCACAACACCGCCTACAGAGGGGCTATTACGCTTCGAACACACCGACTGCGTGTGTATGTATGTATGTCAGATTAATATGTCAGATTAATAGAAATGGTAGATACTACTGTACCCCTGATAATTTGGTCAGATAACCGTCTGTATGTAAAGTAGGTGACATGTCCATGATAGCTATCTAATAACAATAGTTATGCTAGGTAATGGTTTGGCTTATCATGTTCATGTCTATGTAGAAGAAGACTGTAGGAGGAAGTGGAGAGGACTCAGGGACAGGTATCAGAGAGAGAAGGGCAGAGAAAGAGAAGAGGTCTGGGTCAGCAGCTTCAGGCCAGCAGCCTTGGCGCTTCTGCCACATTCTTTCTTTTCTGGATCCATTTATTGTGCCTAGGGCAACGAGTGGCAATTTTACAGCCAGACCTTCTACTACGTCATCCACAAGTGTTGTCGCCACCGGTGCATCAAGACCCTCAACGTCATCTACAAGTGCGACCATCGCCTCCACCGGTGCAGCCATGGAAGATGATGAAATGGAGGAAGCACCTCTGGATCTCGGACCACCTGAGATTATTATGAACCTCACGGAAGTGACCACTGAGGACCTTGTTGAACAGGATGTGGCCGTGGAGACAAACAAGGAGAGAAACAGAGAGAGAAACGAAGAGGAACAACGTTACACCAGGTGTCATCGGAGGTACCAGCCCCCTGATCCACTCAACTCATTTCAGCAGAGGCTCCTCCAAGCCGTCGAGAGGGATGCAGCCCAACCTGATGTTCACAGGAAGGAGGATGAAGAGACCCTCTTTTAGTGTTAATTTCGTCAGACGAGACGAGACGAAATATGTTCGTCAACGACCTTTTTTTCCATGACTAAGACGAGACGATGACGAGACTGCGCCACTGTTCAAAAACGCTGACTAAGACTAAATTAACATGCATTATTGTTGACGAAAAAAGACGAGACGAAAATGTTTTGCATAAAATAAAAACTAAGATAAAATCTCTCTTCATTTTCGTCTACAATCGTCTCTGCTTTTTCATCAGCTGTTACGCCTTTCAAATATTCCGAATGAGTTCGCGCTGTTGCTCAAGTACAGGTTTCATACTCCTGTTGCTGCCAGCCTGTGGCTGCAACACGAAACTGCAGAACACAGCACCCACAGCGAACACGAGTGACGAGCGACGACGACATGCTAGGTCGAAGGAAGAGGCTCGATATTTGGTCGCATTTTAAGTACAATGATACTGACAAAAAGTCACAATGTGTCATCATAACTGACGGGAAACACTGCGGACAAAAAATATCAGGGAAAAACACCACCAACCTTAAACGACATCTAAAGGCTAACCACGCACACATTCAGGTAAGCTAACCTAAATTAACGTCTCATAAGTTAATGCTGATTTTAGGCATCTACGCTGTAAATCAACAAGTTAGCTATGGTGTTTTGGCACATAAAATATATATAACCTGCATAATGTATGTTATTTTGCCACATGCATGTGTGGGTCTTCACATCACACGGGCGCCGGAAAGTGCTGTAAATGCATGTTTGTTCATTAACATTTATTCATTTATTTGTAATAAACACTTTGAGTTGGCTATTTCAAAAGTTGTATTTTTATGTTAAATTATGTAAGGGATAATGTAGAGCGAGGCGGTTGTTATAGCGAATACAACCCCGACAGGCTGATTAGGACCCCGACGCGAAGCGGATCCCGCTTATTACATGGCTACCTCCCAAATAAATCCGGTTAGAATCCTGTGTGTCCATGGCAACGCTCTGTTTTCCATGGCAACGCTCTGTTTTCCATGGCAACGGTGTGTTATACTTAGCAGCGGTCTGTTATCAAGAAATACAAATCCACCAGACTATGAATAACTTGATATGCATTGTAACATATCCACTACATTTCTATCATGACGTTAAGTTGGTAAGAAATCAGACCTGTCGGAGTTGTACTGTACTCACCAGCATATGTTGCTAGGAATGCTTATATATATATATCAAGAAATAACAGACCACCGCATTCTACATTAGAATTTAACCAAGCCATGTAGTAATTTAAAAAAAAAACATACGCACAGAGTGTTACATAAAAGGGTGTGTGCGTAGAAAGAATTCGTCCACACGCCGCTAAAAAAAAAACATCCTGAGCGCAAGTCCACGGTCTAGCACAAGGCAGGCTTTTTGTGTTAAATTCTATTTCCTGTCGCTGCGCAGGCTCTTTTATTGTACATGACAGCCTAATAACCCTTTTCTTTAAAGGCTTCATTTATGTCCCGTTGACCGGTCCGTTGCATTACGATTAAAAGCAGTATCAATAAAGTCAAAAATGTGATGTGCAGTCAAGTTCGAGTGTATGCGCTGTTTAAACGACTGTTCTCACTGATACACTTATTGTGATTCGCGGAGTTTTGACAAGTTTTATAGTCTTGATATTGTTTCTTATTCAAAAGTGGTGACTGAAAAAACTCAGCACTCCCAACCTGAAACCTCTTCCCGCGCCCCTGTCACAATCACATCATAATCAAAATGAACGTAATTAGGCATAAAAGCAAATGTATATGTAAGGGAATCAAGTTTAACAATTACATGTAATATTGCTCCAAATATCATCAATAATGGTGTGTGCAATACCATGTATAACTTGCATTCAGTTGGTCATTTACATAATATATAAAAAAATATATATCCACCTACAGTTTTGATCTTAGGTTTTTCATTAAGTTATTTATTTCCACTATAACACTTGTGTTCCTGATATTATTGCATTTAATGAGGCCTCATTGTATTTATTCTTACCATAGATTCCAGATGTGGTCAAGCAACCAGCCAGGAAAGAGGAGAGGCCATCTATGTCAGGTGCACTCTTTTCTCACATCAAGTACAAGCCAGACTCCCAGGAACAACGCATTAAAAAGAGGAGGCTATAGCTAAATGGGTAGCCCGGACAGCCCACCCTCCACGGACAGTAGAAGATGAGGAATTTATCAACATGATGGAGAAAATAGATAAAAGACTGACTGTGCCAAAAAATACCAAAATTACAAATCTAGTGGACCAAATGTACCTAGCTGAAAAGGTCAAATTCAAAAACAGACTGGCTATGGCCCGCAAAGTAACCATTGGCATTGACATATGGACTAAAAAGGGGCTCACAGCCTCCTTCCTGGCTGTCAGTGCTTGCTATTTCAATGTTCAGGAAGGTAAAGCTGAACACATACTACTAAACCTAAAGCAAATGGTTCACCCACACACTGCTAATTCTATTGTCACTCTTGTGGAGGAGTGCACAGAAGAATGGGGGATCCCAAACGAAAAAATTATCATGATAATAACTGATAATGGAAGCAACATGGTTTCTGCATTTCGCGTCGAAGAAGAGGACACCAGTTCTGATGAGAACGATTCCAAGGATAGTGATGAAGAGGAAGAGGCAGACGAAAGGTCAGTCTGTGAATGATGTTTGTTATTATATAGAGCTTATTCACTGTAATAGATATTTGATATTGAATCTAAAAAGAATCTGAAATAAATATGTTTAATTAATTTCATGTAGTGATAAAGTGCTATTGTATAGATTAATAGTTATTGTAGGATTAATGAAAATAATTGTTGTTTTGTGTTAAACTTTCTATCAGATATGGAACCTTGAGAGGACCCCATGTGTGGTCCATACCCTTCAGCTTGTCGTCAACATGGTCAAGAAGGAACAAGCAATCAAACGCCTACTGGACAAGGTCCGCATCTGGTGAGACAGTTTCGCAAATCATCTGTTGCCACAGAACGGTTGCTGGAACAATGTGGACTCATTCTCATCAAAGACTGTGAAACCAGATGGTCCAGTTCTTTTTGATGTTGTCTCGTTTACTCGAAGTAAAGGACCATGTGACATCAGTGGCTGACACCATGGGCTGGGACTGCCTACTGCCCAGTGAATGGCAGAAGGTGGCCATCCTCAAAGATTTGCTCCTTCCGTTTGCAGAACACACAAAGGTGCTTGAAAGTGACACGTGTTGTTTCTCCCTGGTTGTCCCTGCACTACTGGACTTGAGGAGCCACCTTTCAGACTTCTCCCTTGCTCATGCCAGGAGCTACAGGGATGTAGCTACACTGGCACAGAAGATGTCTGCAAACATGGATTTACGCTTCAGCTGTTTTCTGGATGTGTCGGCAAGCAAGTTCTCTCCTCTTGCTGCAGCTGCTTGTTTTGTTGACGCTAGTGTGTCAGCAGAGACCCTGATTGACAATGATAATGACGACATACAGAATCTCCTCAGTAAAGCTGAAGAGTACATCACTGCAGTGTACCATACCAGGAAGAGGTGACAGATGATGAGGACATTGGAAATGCAGAGGTCTCAGAGGCGCCTCTGCAAAAGCGGCCTAGATTCAGGTTTTTTAGTGCCCATCGGCCATTATCAAAGCCAAAGACCTCCAAGGCCTCCATCAGACAAGAGGTCCAAAAATTCAAAGAAGCCCTGTCCCATGCAAACCCAGAAGAATCTGGCATGGATTTCTGGTCTTCTCAAAGCTCCACCATGTATCCACTGCTGAAACCTCTGGCATTAGACCTTCTGGCAATGCCAGCTTCCGAAGCGTTTGCAGAGCGGGTCTTTAGTTTAACTGGAGACCTTTCAAGTGGCCGCCGCAACAGAGCAAGAGTTACATTACAAAGAAGTGCTTTTCTAAAACTTAACAAAGTCTAGAGTGATAACTGCATACTGCTCTGGTTAAAGTTTGGTTATAGTTTTTTTTTTTTACTTTAAATAACCCTCAATTAAACAGCACACAAATTCTTTTTCTAGCACTCTACCTTGTAATGGATTTTGCTTACTGTTGCAAATATTGCCTTTGTTTAATTCATTCCTAAAGTTGAAGTTTCAGCAGCTGTAGTAAGCTTTAGTATCAGCAGCTGTAGTAACAGCAGAACTGTTAATTGTTGAGCCTTGTTAAAGCCTTGTTAAATCTTATTTGTTATTTCTCAAGATCAACCTAGATTGTAAATAGGTTGTATTTTAGACCCACAGTAAAGTAGGCCTATTCTTTTCAGTTTTTCTGGGTATATTTATTTTATTTCTGCTTTGAACAGAAACATGAGACACAAGGCAACCAAAAGAGTTTTAAAAACCTTTGTAACTTGTCAGTCGGAGTCTGTTGGGCCCCAGCTTTTGAATTGTGTTGGTTAAAATAAAATACTCTTCAGAACAGGTTCATCATTTGTAAATGTGTCGCCTAAATCAGAAATTGAAAACCAGACACATTTAACAGTTGCATTCAACAAAAATCATTCAACAAGTGTATTTTGTCAGGTAATTATGACATTTAACCAATATTTGAGATATGTGAAACACTTTTTTACTGAAATGTTTATCAGAAATAATCTCAGTAATAATGTGTTATTAAAAAAAAAAATGACTAACATTTTTTGACTAAAACTTGACTAAAATATATTGAGTTCTTTGACTAAAATATATTAAGTTCTTTGACTAAAACGAAAAGACTTTTAGTCGACTAAAACTTGACTAAGATACCTTGAGTTCTCTTTTGACTAAAACTAGACTAAAATTACGAGACTTTTAGTCGACTAAAACTTGACTAACAAAAAAAAGATATGTGAATGACTAAATATGACTAAAACTAACAAGGACATTTGGCACAAGACTAAGACTAAATTAAAAATAGGTGACAAAATTAACACTATTTGGATGCAACTCAGCATTCTTTGTCCTCCAAACACGACGAGTTGAGTTTTTACCAAAAAGTTATATTTTGGTTTCATCTGACATTCTCCCAATCCTCATCTGGATCATCCAAATGCTCTCTAGCAAACTTTAGACGGGCCTGAACATGTACTGGCTTAAGCAGGGGGACACGTCTGGCACTGCAGGATTTGAGTCCCTGGCGGCGTAGTGTGTTACTGATGGTAGGCTTTGTTACTTTGGTCCCAGCTCTCTGCAGGTCATTCACTAGGTCCCCCCAGGTGTGGTTCTGGGATTTTTGCTCACCGTTCTTGTGATCATTTTGACCCCACGGGTGAGATCTTGCGTGGAGCCCCAGATCGAGGAAGATTATCAGTGGTCTTGTATGTCTTCCATTTCCTAATAATTGCTCCCACAGTTGATTTCTTCAAACCAAGCTGCTTACCTATTGCAGATTCAGTATTCCCAACCTGGTGCAGGTCTACAATTTGGTTTCTGGTGTCCTTTGACAGCTCTTTGGTCTTGGCCATAGTGGAGTTTGGAGTGTGACTGTTTGAGGTTGTGGACAGGTGTCTTTTATACTGATAACAAGTTCAAACAGGTGCCATTAATACAGGTAATGAGTGGAGGACAGAGGAGCCTCTTAAAGAAGAAGTTACAGGTCTGTGAGAGCCAGAAATCTTGCTTGTTTGTATGTGACCAAATACTTATTTTCCACCATAATTTGCAAATAAATTCATAAAGAATCTTGATATAATGTAGTCTAGTGATTGACTTCACTAAACACATTTACTGCTGCATAACCTCTCTTCCTCCTGGCTGTTATCTCACAGTGTAATCTAATACACTGCCTGCAACTTACTCTTTAGTATTTACAGTCTATTTTCAATTTTACTCCCTGAGTCCTAATCTACCTATAACATGACTTACAGTGGGGCAAAAAAGTATTTAGTCAGCCACCAATTGTGCAAGTTCTCTCACTTAAAAAGATGAGGCCTGTAATTTTCATCATAGGTACACTTCAACTATGACAGACAAAATGAGGAAAAAAAATCCAGAAAATCACATTGTAGGATTTTTAATGAATTTATTTGCAAATTATGGTGGAACATTTACCTTAGTATTCTTGGGCACAGGGACTATTGTGGTCTGTTTGAAACTTGTTGGTATTACAGACTCAGACAGGGAGAGGTTGAAAATGTCAGTGAAGACACTTGCTAGTTGGTCAGCGCATGCTCTGCTCTGGTAATCCGTCTGGCCCTGCGGCCTTGTGAATCTTGACCTGTTTAAAGGTCTTACCCACATCGGCTGCGGAGAGCATGATCACAGTCTTCCGGAACAGCTAATGCTCTCATGCATGTTTCAGTGTTACTTGCCTAAGTCTACACTTGTTGTATTTGGCGCATGTGACAAATAAAGTTTGATTTGATTTGAAATAACATACTCCAAACAAAACAGACATACAAGCAAATTATGAATATACCATAGGCTTAAAATTACAGCAATAAACAGAATGGTCCCACTTGATCTGGATAGTCCCATATAGATGATCATACTATCAACTAACTATCTTTTGATAAGCAACTGCTTGCTTAGGTTGTGGTTAGGTTTAGAATAAGGGTTAGGGTAATGGTTAGGATTATGGCTGGGGCAAGGTTAGGGTTAGAATAAGGGTTAGGGTAATGGTTAGGGTTATGGGTGGGGTAAGGTTAGGGTTAGAAGAAGGGTTAGGGTAATGGTTAGGGTTATTGGTGGGGTAAGGTTAGGGTTAGATTTAGATTTAGGGTAATGGTTAGGGTTATGGCTGGGATTAGGTCAAGGTTAGGGTTAGGATGAGGGTTAAGGTTAAGGTTAAGACAAGGGTTAGTAGATAGTCTAAAAGTTTTTGACAGTTATTGAACTTCTACAAGCCATCGACTTGAGACTATCCAAATAAAGTGTTAACAAAATAATTGGGGTAATTGTTGAATAACCTGTGGTTAACCTAAAGTCGGACACCACCTTTCAATAGTCAGCCTAGATGACATTTGTTCCCATGAGTTGTCTTCATATGTATTTCAATCCAGTCACATGATTTCTCAGAATTCCTGATGACTCTAAAGACTTGTGGTGTAGCCTACCTGCTGGTGTGAGGCCATAAAGGAAAAGGGGAGAGACAGTTGATGTCTAACTGTGATAACTGCCTGTACTAATGTCACTTCGTTATTGAGGAAGTAAAATGCTGAATAACAGATACATTTCCACCCCCAATCTCTCCATAGGCTACACATTCAGGCTATAACCCTGGTTATTTGCCCTGATAGCTCACACAAGTCTGTTATCCACAGCTATATGCTCACTGTTTCCAAAGTCTCTGGCAATGTGAAAGTTGTGACTATAATGTTTTAGAACATTATAGAACCCTGTTCTTGAAGACAGTTCACCTGTCTCTCTGGAAGTACTATAATATTCACTCTGCTGTACAGAACTGGTCTATTATACTGTCTGTTTCTGAGAAATGTTTGAACTGAATGGGGAAGTAAAT
Organism: Brachymystax lenok tsinlingensis; assembly: GCA_030435695.1. Classification (NCBI taxonomy): domain Eukaryota; kingdom Metazoa; phylum Chordata; class Actinopteri; order Salmoniformes; family Salmonidae; genus Brachymystax; species Brachymystax lenok. The sequence goes on from CM059789.1 coordinate 56,883,078, forward strand.
AACCCACTTGCTCACTGTGTCACTCCAATTCAAACTGTGATTGTTGAACCTAGACTTAAGTTACTGCTTCATCTGTCTTGTTGATGTGTTATGTTCATCTCTGACCACACACTTCAGCGTACCGTCTCAACAACCTCACACCCAGTCCTGTCCAGACCCACTGACCGCACCAAATCCTAACCACAACCAATGAGCATAACTGGGTGATTTTCCATTGCACTTTTCTCTCTCTCTCTCTCTCTTACACATTCTGTCTAGGGGTTTTCCTGCGAGGAGTGCTGGATATGCTTTATTTTCTTGACATGCTTGAATATGCTCCTCTTAATATGTAGTAGTAGAAAACTATTACCCAAGGGGGAACTGGTTCAGTTGCATTGCTGCTTATTTAATAATTCCCTGGAGGTTTAGTTAATCCTTTTATTACAACTTGTCAGACACTTCTACACCTCCTTATAGGCTATTACCCTGTTTATTTGCCCTGATATCTAGCAGTAGTCTGTTATCCACAGCTATCTGCTCATTGTTTTCCAAAGTCTCTGGCAAAGTGAAAGTTATGAATCTAATGTTTTAGATTATAGTAGTGAAGTGTTGGGAGTGTGGCGTGACTTCTGAGAAGAGGGGGTAGCTCTTCTCTTCCTGCACCTTCGTTGGAAGGAGAGGTAGTAACAGTATTCATCTTCTCCTGCAGATTGTTTAACTGACTAGCTGGAGGTGGAGTTGTAACGTAATCAGAGGAAAACTGTTTATTTTGTTTGGTTAATAGAGTGTGAGGCATATTTAGATTCATAATAGCATCACACCTTTGTGATAGTCTGCCACAGACGGGTGGTTATGCTCTTAACATATTTGTGTTGTCAGAGCTGACAGAGGGTGGGTGGGGGGAGACTGTGAGATGCATAGGGGAGCCTGCCTTAGGCCATCATGGGGAAGCAGATTTTTTTTCTGGGTGGGGACTCCGGAGCTGTTTTTCTTAATCATAATGTATCTGCTCAATGTGTTCCATTCTTTATGGTGTTGAGGGTAATGTTTCTGGTTGCTGTTGTAGAGTATCTTCATCACTTATTGGTTATCTAAAGCAGGGCAGGACACTTAAGTTACAGTCCAGCTTTATGGTAAAACACTGCTTCAAACGAATCATGGTCTAGATTAAAGCCCAGTAACAGTCAGTTGATTAGTTGAATCAGTTGTGTTAAAGATCGTTTACCTAAGAAACCTATACATTTATTTCCAGACTGTGAATACAATAAGGCATCATGTCATACTGGTGTCAGGGAGTGGTCTCCATAGTGACCACTTGAAAAAATACACATTTTTGTATCTAGGTTTGGTGGTGTAATTGACCTGATATGTAAATTCCACTGTACAGCTGCTCTGTTTTTGGCTGGGAGACTCATGTGGGAACAACCCTGAAACAGAATACAGGATTAAAAGTTGAAACACAATCAGTTTGTATCCAGAAATGGATTTTGGTAAATAGGAGTGGAACTCGAAACCTGTTCCCTCTCCTGTCCCTTTCCACTTTGTAGGGCTGGATATGTTCTCACCCGTTTTTTTTAAACAGATTGCAACAAATGTGATTGTACTGATATTCTTTTGTGTTGTGCTGTGTAAACAAACACATTCCCAGCCAGAAATCCCAGTTCTTTGGTGTTGTTTATTATGACAATAGACAAGGAAAGAGCACAGAAGATGTGCAGCACTTGCACCAGGATATTGATGGCTGTTGAATCCCTTGCATATACAGTACCAATCAAAACTTGACACACCTACTCTTTCCAGGGTTTTTCTTTATTTGTACAATTTTCTACATTGTAGAATGATAGTGAAGACATCAAAACTATTAAATAACACATATGGAATCATGTTGTAACCAAAACAGTGTTAAACAAATATTGATATTCTTCAAAGTATCCACCCTTTGCCTTGATGACAGCTTTGCACACTCTTGGCATTCTCTCAACCAGCTTCATGAGGTGTTCAACTGGAATGCATTTCAGTTAATTTGTGTAATTTCTTTCCTTTTTGATGCATTTGAGCCAATCAGTTGTGTCGTGATGAGGTCGGGGTGGTATACAGAAGATAGCCCTATTTGGTAAAAGATTGAGTCTATATTCTGGAAAGAACCGCTCAAATAAGCAAAGAGAAACGACAGTCCATCATTACTTTAAGACATGAAGGTCAGTCAATCTGGAAAATTTCAGGAACTTTGAAAGTTTCTTCAAGTGCAGTTGCAAAAACCATCAAGCGCTATGATGAAACTGGCTCTCATGAGGACCGCCACAGGAAAGGAAGACCCAGAGTTACCTCTGCTGCAGAGGACAAGTTCATTAGAGTTACCAGCCTCAGAAGTTTGCGCCCAAATAAATGCTTCACAGACTTCAAGTAACAGACACATCTCAACACCAACTGTTCAGAATAGACTGCATGAATCAGGCCTTCATGGTCGAATTGCTGCAAAGAAACCACTACTATGGGACACCAATAATAAGAAGAGACTTGCTTGGGCCAAGAAACACGAGCAATGGACATTATACCAGTGGAAATCTGTCCTTTGGTCTGATGAGTTGAAATTTGAGGTTTTTGGTTCCAACCACCGTGACTTTGTGATACGCAGAGTAGGTAAATGGATGATCTCCGCATGTATGGTTCCCACCGTGAAGCATGGAGGAGGAGCTGTGATGGTGTGGGGTTGCTTTGCTGGTGACACTGTCAGTGATTTATTTAGAATTCAAGGCACACAAAACCAGCATGACTACCACAGCATTCTGCAGTGATATGCCATCCCATCTAATTTGAGTTTAGTGGGAATATAATTTGTTTTTCAACAGGACAATGACTGTTGTCACCTCCAGGCTGTGTAGGGGCTATTTGATCAAGAAGGATAGTGATGATTGCTGCATCAGACGATCTGGCCTCCACAATCACTTGACCTCAACCCGATTGAGATGGTTTGGGATGAGTTGGACCGCAGAGTGAAGGAAAAGCAGCCAACAAGGGCTCAGCATATCTGGGAACTCCTTCAAGACTGTAGGAAAAGCATTCCAGGGGAAGCTGTCATCAAGGCAAAGGGTGGCTACTTTGAAGAATCTAAAATATAACATATTTTGATTTGATTAACACTTTTTTGGTTACAACAGGATTCCATATGTGTTATTTAATAGTTTTGATGTCTTCACTATTATTCTACAATGTAGATAATAGAAAGAAATAAAGGAAAAACCCTTGAATGAGTTTTGACTGGTACTGTAAATAGTAGATTAGGATTTTTATAATCAAATAGAGCAACAATGACAAAAACAGGACGGAATACAGATTATGCATGAACTAACTGACAATAGACAAGGAAAGAGAACCTGAATTCGTTTTGACATTATGAGGTATTGATTGTTTTGTTACACACTTCTATTCGAAGCGCTGTTTTTCCTGTATTAGTCCTCCTGTGTATGATCGTTTTTGGCCATCCTCACTAACAACACTTTTTGCCTATTCCCTGCCTGTACTTCTGTCTATTGTATTTCCTGTTATCAACCTCTTGCCTGATCTCCCAGACTAAGTTACTAGCCTTTTCCCTGCCTATACTGTTGCATTTTTGGATGCCCTGTGTATGACCTGCCTGCCCCTGGACCCAGCTACCTGCCTCTGTAACAGTATAGCTTCCGTCCCTCTCATCACCCCAACTTGGGCTCGAACCAGGGACCCTCTGCACACATCAACAACTGCCCCCCACGAAGAATCAATACCCATCACTCCACAAAAGCCACGAGGGGAACAACTACTTCAAGGTCTCAGAGCGAGTGATGTCACCGATTGAAATGCTATTAGCGCGCACCCGCTAACTAGCTAGCCATTTCACATCGGTTACACCTCCTCCTGTGGTCCTTTACCAATAAACACCTGCTGCGCCCTGTGCTTGAAACCAGCTCTCTGTCTCCCCTCGTGTTCATTACAAGCGGAAGGATAAAACCATTTGCGATTACAGTACAATGCAAATACTATCAATAGTAAAAACATAAATAAATGAAACAACTTAATTAAGCTTGTCACCGAGGCCTCACCCTGACTTTACTTCCAGGCCCTAGGAAACCCAAGAGACTCGTGTCCCCTGTTGCTAATGTGCAGAGTTAAAGCTATCAAACTGTAACAACCTGGCTTTCTAATAGAGCTCACTGTTTCCTCAAGTTAAACCATAGGTTTGAATGGGAACTAGACAGGAAGTAGACAACATTCACCCGATTAGAAAAATATCTGAGATGTTCACATCTTAACACCCTCCTTCTCTTCCTCTTTTCCTTGGCTCACACAATATCAACCTTTGTCTTTAAAACTTTAACTGGGTCTGGTGTTCCTCTGAGTGGACTTCTGAAGTGGACACTAGACAACACCTGTGAAAACAACCATAAGAAAAAAGACCACTCAAATACATCTGCCAAAAGAGAACACATCAATGATAATATACTGTACAGTGCCTTAGGGAAGTATTCAAACCCCCTGACTTTTTCCACAATTTGTTACATTACAGTCTTATTCTAAAATGTATGTAATTGTTCAATCCACACACAATACCCCATAATAACAAAGCAAAAAACAGGTTTTTAGATTTTTTGCTAATTTATTTTTAAAAAATTACAGAAATATAACATTTACATAAGTATTCAGACCCTTTACTCAGTACTTTGTTGAAACACCTTTGGCAGCGATTACAGCATCGAGTCTTCTTGGGTATGACACTACAAGCTTGGCACAACCGTATTTGGGGAGTTTCTTCCATTCATCTCTGCAGATCCATTCAAGCTCTGTCAGATTGGATGGGGATCATTGCCACAAAGCTATTTTAAGGTATCTCCAGAGCTGTTTGATCGGGTTCAAGTCTGGGCTCTGGCAGGGCCACTCAAGGACATTCAGAGACTTGTCCTGATGCCACTCCTGCGTTGTGTTGGTTGTGTGCTTAGGATTGTTGTCCTGTTGGAAGATGAATCTTCACCCCAGTCGGAGGTCCTGAGTGCTCTGGAGCAAGTTTTTGTTAAGAATCTCTCTGTAATTTGCTCCGTTCATCTTTGCCTCTATCCTAACTACTTTCCCAGTCCCTGCCGCTAAAAAACATTCCAACTGCATGATGCTGCCATCACCATGCTTCACCGTTGGAATGGTGCCTGGTTTCCTACAGACGTGACCCTTAGTTTCATCAGACCAGAGAATCTTGTTTCTCATGGTCTGAGAGTCATTTAGGTGCCTTTTGGCAAACTCCAAGCGGGCTGTCGTGCCTTTTACTGAGGAGTGTCTTCTGTCTGGCCACTCTACCATAAAGGCCTGATTGGAATAGTGCTTCAGAGATGGTTGTCCTTCTGGAAAGTACTCCCATCTCCACAGAGGAACTATGGAGCTCTGTCAGAGTGACCATCGGGTTCTTGGTCACCTCCCTGACCAAAGCCCTTCTCCCCCGATTGCTCAGTTTGGCCGGGCAGACAGCTCTAGGAAGTTTTGGGGATTCCAAACTTCTTCCATTTAAGAATGATGGAGGCCACTGTGTTCTTGGGGACCTTCAATGCTGCAAATCATGTCCAATCAATTGAATTTACCACAGGTGGACTCCAATCAAGTTGTAGAAACATCTCAAGCATGGTCAATAGAAACAGAGCACCTGAGCTCAATTTCGAGTCTCATAGCAAAGGGTCAGAATACTTATGTAAATGTTTACGTTTTTTATTTTTAATAAACTAGCTCCATTTTTTAAATAAAACTGTTTTCGCTTTGTCATTTTGGGGCATTGTGTGTAGATTGATGAGGAAAACATACATTTTCAGGGCTCCCGAATGGCGCAGCGGTATAAGGCACTGCATCTCAGTGCTAGAGGCGTCATTACAGACCCTGATTCAATTCCAGGCTGTATCACCACTGGCCACGATTGGGAGTCCCATAGGGCGGCGCACAATTGGCCCAGTGTCGTCCGGGTTTGGCCGGGGTAGGCTGTCATTGTAAATAAGAATTTGTTTGTAACTGACTTGCCTAGTTAAGTAAAAGATTTTTTACAAAATGTCATTCATTTTATAATAAGGCTATAACATAACAATGTGGAAAAAGGGAAGGGGTCTGAATACTTTTCGAACGCACTGTATATCAACACTGATAGTCAAATCTCTTTTTCTGTTATGGATTTGGGTGTTATCTGAATGCTCATTTGGTAGACTGGGTTTGTACCAGGGTCATCTGTGAGCCACAAGACTGTGTTAGGCTTTAGATCAGTAGTCTATCTTTAGCTTTCTCCTTTCCACTCGGCCTCACTCTCTTTCCCACACAGATGACAGGAACCACACACTGGAGTCATCATACTGTTATTTGTTGGAAAGAGGTGTGTATGGAGGAGGTGGTCCACACAGTATTTTAGTTTAGTCAACGTTACTGAAACATTGTGTAGGTCACTGAATGTATAGAAATAATTATTTTGTGAATTTGTACGTATTGCTAAAGACATCTGTTTGGTATTTCAGTTACAGATGTGTTGACAGGAGGATGAATTGGACCCAACGAATCTCAGTTAATGTGGACAACGCAGAAGAAATCAGTGTGAATGTGTGTACATGGGTCTGGGGGTATGTTTTGTGTGCGCGGGGGTGTGAGTGTGGTTGTTCTTTGTGTTTTTAGCTGCTCAACAGTTTTAAAAGTTTCACTACATTTTTAAAGCATTGTAATGGGCATGTGGCTTGAGATAGTCTTGTATTACATTCTGAGACAGTTTTAGTGCAGAAGTGGATCTCTTGCTGTGGAAGCTAGATTCCCATAGCTGCACCCATTAGTCTATGATCAGTGACTAGGCATATTAACACACATACATACAAATGGACAGTATACAAACTCATATTACTATGTTGGGGGGAAATGACTCGGGTAGTATTATCTGTGGTCTGTTGAGTAATAGTGTCACCTGACATGATAGTGGAGACAGTGTGATACTCTAGAAGTGTTTCTAGTTACTGTAAAGATGGGTGAAAGATTTCTGAATCAGACAGCACACAGCACACATGACATTCCTTTTCACCTCTCTTTCACTAGTTCCTAACAGTTCATACCAGTTCACTTCCAGTAGTGTGCTGCAACAAATATAGTTCCTCTCCCTCCCTCCCAACTATACCAGGGAAGTCTCTGTGTGATTATGAATGACTTAGCATTGGAGTTCCAGGCTTGATATTGAACCAGAGAGGATGTGAAATCAGTCCCCAGCCACACCTACTCACACCACTCTGCCTAGACATTGTCTGTTATACAATTATTATTATTATAATACATCATTATATATCTAGTAATATAAACATAATATATGTTTTATACATAGTAGAATATGAAATATGATTACGATATGTATTACCGTTTTCCAGTTAGTCACTGAGGAAATGACCTTTGTCAATGTCATGCTTTTAGCAGATTAAATGGACCCATAGACACTGATTTCAAGTTTCCCTCTAATGAAGTAGTGTTGGCAAAGCTGATCCTAGATCTGTGCCTATGGACTAATCTGACCCAGATCAGATTTTACTGTTGTCTTTAGGTCAGTTAGTGCTTATAGTGAGGGATGTAGGACTGGCATCTTTCCACATCTTAAATTGGTTTATATTCTATGTGAGCGCAAATCAAATAGCCCGATTCCAAACTGCTACCTTGCTGCTATCCCTATGAGCTTGTTGACTTCCCTTTGTGGTTCTGAAAGGACAACTATAAGTGGAAGGATAATGGTGTGTTAGACCTGCAAGGCAGGGGAAGTTAAAATGGGTCTAGAGAATCATAACTGCTGTTGTAGAAATACTGGCAGGATATATAACACATTATTAGGCTTCTGACATGACAACCAAATTACTTATTTTTGTTAAATTTCGTAATGAATGATACTGACTGTATTTGTTAATGTGATTTTTTTATTGAATCATTAGTCATGTGTATACCACAAATTTCTGTTTGCTTTGCTCACCTGCTCAACAGTTTGTATTAAAGCATCCTGCTACTCATCTTCATGTGTCTTGTTGGTTTAGTCTGTTTTCCCTTGATTGATTTAATACATTTGTGACAGTACCGTACTCCACTCAGACTGTGTTATTTAGATATCATTTAAGAGCCATGCTTTAAACGTATCCATTGGTGTATTAACTTGGTTTATGTGCATTATCTGACCCCTGTATGTACTGGCTTACTGCCAGATCTGGGTATAAGACAAAGATAGAGATGTAGGGAAATGCTGGGGACAGCCACGGCTTTCCCCCTCTCTCTCTCTCTCTGTTTCTGTCTCTCTGTCTGTGTGTGTGTTGTTTGACGTTGACACCATACAGTATTACATTTGTCTAACAAGTAAACCTTAACACTCAAACTACTTCACAGTTGATATAATGTAGTCTAGTGATTGACTTCAGTAAACACATTTACTGCTGCATAACCTCTCTTCCTCCTGGCTCTTAGCTGTTGATAAGAAAATGCTTCCGTAGGTTGTGGTTAGGTTTAGAATAAGGGTTAGGGTTATGGATGGGATTAGGTTAGGATGAGGGTTAAGGCTAGGGTTAGTGGATAGTTAGTTTAAATGTTGTTGACAGTTATTGAACATCTACAAGCCATCTACTTGAGACTATCTCAATAAAGTGTTAACAAAATAATTGGGGTAATTGTTGAATAACCTGTGGTTAACTTAAAGTGGGTCACAGGGCTGAAGTGGCACTACCTTTCAATACAGTCAGCCTAGATGAGATTTGTTCTCCTGAGTTGTCTTCATCTGTATTTCAATACAGCTACATGATTTCTCAGAATTCCTGATGATTCTAAAGACAGACCTGGTCATATCACCTCTACCTTACCTGACACCCTAGACCCACTTCAATTTGCTTACCACCCCAATAGAGCCACAGACGATGCAATCGCCACTGCACTGCACACTGCCTCATCCCATCTGAACAAGAGGAATGCCTACGTAAGAATGCTGTTCATTGACTATAGCTCAGCATTCAACACCATAGTACCATCCAAGCTCATCATTAAGCTTGGGGCACTGAGTCTGAACCCTGCCCTGTGCAACTGGGTCCTGGACTTCCTGACGGGCCGTCCCCAGGTGGTGAAGGTAGGAAACAACACCTCCACTTCGCTGATCCTCAACACTGGGGCCCCACAAGGGTGCGTGCTCAGCCCCCTCCTGTACTCCCTGTTCACCCATGACTGCGTGGCCACGCACGCCTCAACTCAATTATCAAGTTTGCAGATGACACAACAGTAGTAGGTCTGATTACCAACAATGACGAGACAGGGAGGTGAGGGCCCTGGGAGAGTGGTGCCAGGAAAATATCCTCTCACTCAACGTCAACAAAACAAAGGAGCTGATCGTGGACTTCAGGAAACAGCAGAGGGAGCACTCCCCTATCCACATCAACAGGACAGCAGTGGAAAAGGTGGAACGCTTCAAGTTCCTCAGTGTACACATTACTGACAATCTGAAATGGTCCACCCACACAGACAGTGTGGTGGACAGTGCACCTCTTCAACCTCATAGAAATATATGCTAAGTGTTTTGTACAGGTCCCAGCTGAGGAAGAACAATGTTCTCTCTGTGGTATAAAGTGAGCCTATACTCCTTCAATTAAGACCAGGCAGAGGCCATAGACTGAAGGGTTTTCACTATTGAGACCATACCAAGGCAAGGCCAACAACTGCTTTATCATAATTCCATGACATCATATTCCTGCATGCAGCCCTCATTTGATGATGATGATCCTCACACAGTTGTGATTGGTTGAGCTGGTATAGGGTGATGTGGTGCTGAGGTCTCTAAAGTTACTATTCTTTAGAGAGTTAAACTGAACAGTGCTGGAGAACTGATACACACAACCTGGCGCTTTTTATTCATATTTACAGCCACATGCTCTGCCACAGATACAGTTACACACACACACACACACCACACACAAACCAACACAAACACACATACCACACACACACATTCACACACACAGTTGTAGGCGCAGAGGGAGCACAGCATACCAGGGCAGCGTGTCACTACACTCCACATTAAAGAAACACAGGCCCTCTCTGATACACAGTTATGATTGGTTAAGCTGGTATATTGTGATCACTGATAGTCCTGAGGTCACTATAGTTTATCTTCCCCAGTGAGCCAAACAACCTGGAAAGGAGTGCAGATAAACACATTCAAACATCAGAGGTAACATAACGTGACGATGAGTCATTGTCAAACTTATTTTTGGTCAAAGAAGACTGCCTGTTCCTCGGTTGCCATCTAATGACCCTCCCTGCCATCTACATGGTTCTGATCAGTAGGTTTATATTTCATTTTTCTTGGTGAACCTCACGTACTATAGTGTCCCTGTTTTTGCATTCCTCCTCTTCTCTCCCCTCCGTGTCCATGGTAACCTACTGAATAACAGACACATTTCTGTATCCCCCAAACCTCCCTATAGGCTACACATTCAGGCTATAACCCTGGTTATTTGCCCTGATAGCTTACACAAGTCTGTTATCCACAGCTATATGCTCACTGTTTCCAAAGTCTCTGGCAATGTGAAAGTTGTGAGTATAATGTTTTAGATCAGGGCTTCCATCCCTGTTCATGGAGAGCTACCATCTGGTAGGTTTTCACTCCAAAAACCTACAGGAGGGTAGCTCTCCAGGGTTGGAAAGCCCAGTTTTAGATTATAGTTGTCAAGTGTGTTTATTCTTCTTTAGTAGTTCTTGTGCATTTACCTCAGACTCTAGGTACTGTGAGGTTTCATGTTTCAGACTGGTGTCAGAGAGGGACAGCATTGTGATCCAGAACCTTCTATTTAACTAAACAGTCTGGTACATCATATTATGAGGTGTGTGTGGGAGGGAGGGGAGGCTGGGAGTGTGGCGTGACTTCTGAAAAGAGGGGGGTTGCTCTTCTCTTCCTGCACCTTCGTTGGAAGGAGAGGTAGTAACAGTATTCATCTTCTCCTGCAGATTGTTTAACTGACTAGCTGGAGGTGGAGTTGTAACTGTATTTTGTTCGGTTAATAGAGTGTCACGAATGTTTACGTGCCACAGAGGGTGGTTTTGCTTTTGACATATTTGTGTTGTCAGAGCTTATTTGCTTGACATGCTTGAATATGCTCCTCTTAATATGTAGTAGTAGAAAACTATTACCCAAGGGGGAACTGGTTCAGTTGCATTGCTGCTTATTTAATAATTCCCTGGAGGTTTAGTTAATCATTTTATTACAACTTGTCAGACACTTCTACACCTCCTTATAGGCTATTACCCTGTTTATTTGCCCTGATATCTAGCAGTAGTCTGTTATCCACAGCTATCTGCTCATTGTTTTCCAAAGTCTCTGGCAAAGTGAAAGTTATGAATCTAATGTTTTAGATTATAGTAGTGAAGTGTTCATTATTCTTTAGTAGTTCTTATGCATTTACCTCAGACTGTAGGTACTGTGAGGTGTCATGTTTCAGACTGGTGTCAGAGAGAGACAGCATTGTGATCCAGTAGTCTGGTGTGAATGTATTTAGTATAGTTTGATCTTTAAAGGATACCTTTTTAGATGTTTCACAATTTTCTTCTTTATGAAATTCACTTGTCCTCCCCTTCCTCCTCTGAGAAGCCTCCACTGGATCACAGAGGGGGAAGGCTGTGGCTTACCTTCCCTGCCATTTGTGGTCTGTTGGCCTGGTAAACCGCCCTTAGTGGCTTAGCATCCTATTTCAATCATGAGTTAAAGTTGGAGTCACTTAGTTAATACTACAGAATGTGGTATTAATGTTCAAATCAAATTGTATTGGTCACACACATGGTTAGCAGATGTTAATGCGAGTGTATCGAAATGCTTGTTACTGTAACTGTTGTATTCTGTCATATCATTCATAGTCATCAGATCTGAGGATGCAAAGCACTTAAGTCAAGTTTACCAGACCAACAGACCTGGATCTATATTACTCAGACCACTGAATAATGTAGATCCATGCCCTGTCACACAGGTCTATGAAGGAGAAATGTAGTCCTTTAGGACAGTGGCTCAACCTTTTTCAGTTTTACTGTTCCACCAACTGAATATTGCTCTGCCCGGAGTGAGCCTGAAGCACTCCCTTATGTGCATTTTACCAGTAGGCCTATGGTTTCACTGTTCTAGGGAATGTTTAAAACCCATTTCACTGGTGCGCATAGAAACTCTGCTTCCAATGAAACAATGAGTATCACACATGAGAGATAGACGCAGCTGAAAAACATCTATACCCAGATACATTACGTGTGACACCAGAAAGTTGGCAATAAATGCAACACAATATACATTTAGATGAAGATTTGAGAAAGTAAAAAAAAAAAAAAGCAAATATTTCATGATCCTTTTCTGACACTACATCTCCAACACTTGAGTACAGTACTATAATAATACAGCATTATTCAACCCCCTTGGATATTTTTTACATATGGGATTAAAATGAATTTGTCATTTTTTTTGTCAATGATCCACACAAAATATTCTGTCATGCCAAAATAAAAACTTTTTTTTTTATAAAAGATTTATAAAAATATAAAACACTAATATACCTTGATTACATAAGTATTCACTTGAGTCAATACATGTTAGAAACACCTGTAATCCCTGCCAAAGCTGTAATATCCAGAATACTTATGATACCCACGGTACAGTACATAATGAATTAGACAATTTGCTTTGCGTGGCATGACATTTTCCTAAATCAAATTTATTTATAAAGCCCCCCCTTACATCAGCTGATGTCACAGAGTGCTGTACAGAAACCCAGCCTAAAACCCCAAACAGCAAGCAATGCAGGTATAAAAGCACAGTGGCTAGGAAAAACTCCCTAGAAAGAAATGATAAACATGATTTATTCTCCTAAGACTACACTTCAGCCGGCTGATGTCAGTACAACTAGAGTAAAAATTATGCAAGGCATTTGTTTACCGGTACTGTTATACATTTTCATATTCAGATTCTTGTATTAAAAGATTACAACTGTAAGAAGAGTTAAAGAGATGGAATGAAGGCAGAGATAATGCAACAGCATCCTGATCTGGAGGTTTGGTCCAAACAGCTTGGTTAAGGGATGGGTAATCCTGAGGGCTGTCCTTTTCTCCTACAGAAAGAGAGGGAAGAGAGAATGAAAAGGTTGCAGCAAGCAGTATCTAAGAATGTGGTGGGCAAGTCCTCAGTGACATTATAATCACAGTATCTACAAATGTCTGGTGGTCAGGTCCTCAAGTGACATTATAATCACAGTATCTACAAATGTCTGGTGGTCAGGTCCTCAGTGACATCATAATCCCAGTATCTAGGAATGTGTCTGGTGGTCAGGTCCTCAGTGACAATCATAAGCCATATCGTTACAGCCAGAACACACTCACCCTTATACGACATGGTTTCTATTTCTGTTGCGCTTCTTGGTATGCCAGTAAATAATGCCAATGAGGAACAGGGATAACAGGACAGGAATAATAATAAGTAACCACCACAGTTCACCCCCTTAAGAACAGATAAAAGGAACACAAAATGATGGAATAAGTATGTATCATATTACATTTGGAGGACTCATTATTTACAATGAGGACTCATGAAGCATTAATCAATCAACAGATTAATAAAATTACAAAAAACAGACAGTAAAAAATTGTGGAAAGACACTGAGGAGAATATTAGATTAGTCTGTGTCAGAGGGAAATTGTCAGTGTTGAGCATTGCTGCTATGTGTATTTCTGCACTCACCAGGATGTCCATTTTGACCACCAGCTCCAGTGAGGTCTGAACCGGTCACCAAGACAAACAACTCATAACAGACAGACTTTTTCACTGAACTATACACAGAACAATTAAGTCTCGCTGTCAAAGTTAGGACGGGATTCAATCCGATTGCGAATTTGGACAATGCGCCATTTTAAGGTAATTTTCAATTGAGCCCCTGTGAATGTGGTCTCTGCGAAAACAGGAACATTACATTTAAAACGTGCATCGTGGGCAAAGCGCAATCAGACTGAATCCCTGCCTTAGTGTTCAATTCAGCAAGGGACACTGCATAAAAAGTCCTGTGTAAAATGACCATAAGATTCTCTACAGCCAGTTTGTGAAAATAATACAGAATGTTTGAATCAATGACACTCACTATCCACAGTAGTTGGTGCGAAGCCAATGACAGAGCAATCTGAAATAGCAGAACAGGGTTGATTAGCCTACATTCAACAACTGACAGACAGATCACATACATTATAGACATTTTGGGTTTGGTTAACAGAGTTCTAATGCTCTATAATAAAGCCTACTTCCTATAGCCCCCTGGGATTACTGACACCCAGGACCATCAATTTGTTCACTCTACCCACTAGCATTTCTTCCACGTTGTACTATCTCAAGCCTTCACAGAGACACTCACTGGTTTGTTCATAGTTGGTAATGGCTGTGCTGTTGGCCTCCAGGGCAGGCTGGATGCTCTCTGAGACATTTCTGCACAAAGCGTAGTAATAATCCAGGCTACACATGGTGCACCTCCCAGAAGGAGGATAGGGAGTGGAGGTGCATTACTGGAAAGGGCCTGGCAGCAGCAGATTCTTGTTCAGATCCCCGTTGAGATCATAAAATATGTCCACCTCTGGGCACTTTCTGTGATCACACTGGAAACACACGTCCTTCATTGCAACTAAGAGAAAGAGAGAGATGTATTCACACAAACAGGCAGAGTAGGATTACACTGTTGGCCAGAACAGACAACTCATCACAACGGCCATCCAGTGGAATAGAGACAAAATGACCAGTATCATGTTAACTTTGGTTTTAATCTTGGGCTTTAATAGTTTACAGTGTTAATATATGTAAAGATCATTCAATGTAAAGATCATTCTATAGCTGGGGGCATTTTTCTCATGTGAGGCATTAATACTGATGAATGAGTGTGTTGACATACCGGCCTTTTTCGAATCCTGATGTTTTGAAACCAACGTGTGAAATAACGTACCAGGAATATTATTCTAACTCAAACACTACAAATTACAGCAATCATTTGTCATCCCATCTCTTCAAGTATTAGTTTTAGGACATTCTTAACTTTATGAAATTCCTAAAAGGAAAGAAGAAATAAAGCTTGTCCTTCCTGATTTTACTGAACTTTTGGCATTTGGAGGGCAGCGTAAGATAAAATAATAATTCCAGTCTGGCAGAATAGCAGGAAAGGCAACAAACAGCATGACGGTCTCTGTTTGTTGGCGACGAGTGATCTAGCGCCTACCGTCCGGAACAGGTTCAACAACCCAACCGACAGGCTACAATGAAAATAAACTCACGTGGTGGGTGTATCCTTTGGTACCGGGCCCGGTATGTGCTCTAGTCCCACTGCTATCTACCGGCGCGTGTAGTCCTATACCCTCACCGCCTCTACTTCAAATAAGACACGCGCATCCCACTCCACTTTCTGGAGGCGCGTTTCACCGGCTGTTCCTCCTGAGAGTTTGGAAAGCTCTCGACTGCGCATATCGAAGTGAATTTCGGCAAATTTCTGTTAATAATATTTCTAAATAAAATGAAAATAGAGCAGTCACTGTTTACCAGAGAATGTTATGTAGCCTTTTTTGTTACCATGTGTAAAGCGTAAAAAGAACAGTGTTGCACTTGATTGAGGGCAGTGTTGCCAACTTCAGCGAGTATTCAGACCCCTCTAGCGACACACATTTCAAAAAATCGACTAGCGACAAATCTAACGACTTTTTCTGGTGTTATTGGAGACTCTGACGTGAAAGCACGTATCGTTCTTACTCTTCTCAACGAGCAGCGGGTGCTGCCTGCCGTGTGCCCCACCCCAGTCCCAAAGCACTCACAGGCGGCTCAGTCTTCGCGGCAGTCCCTCCCAGCTGCAGTCAGAGCAGGAGATGTTCCCCCCTCCACGTCCAGAATGCAAATGAATCCCGCATGCGGGAAGCAGTTGCCAACTCCTCAGAAAGTAGCTATTGGCTGTCCTAAAAGTCACTAGAAGTCGCTAAATGATGCCATCACCTAATTTGCATAATTAGCAATGTAATTGTGATGGACGCTGTAGGAGAGAGGAATAACGTTGTGGGAGAGACAAAAAGTGAGTAAAAAACACCCTAAATATGTTTAGAACTACAAATGAACTACCATTGTTACCATTTTTTTTGTATACAATCTACATTAACAATCTAAATGGACCATTTATGGCGTTACGCCGCAAGTCACCACTTGCACGCAGAGCCAGAGCAAAGACATCTCTGTTTATTTTTCAAACGACCAGAAGGTGGCAGCAGAATCAAGAAAGTTAAAACCACCTATGTAGCTACCGCTTTCACATGTCCGGTTATGGTCCAGATCATGGAGCGTTTGATACCGTGATCCGCGCTATAAAGCACGTGTGATACGCAAACGAACCCTGGCTGAAACGAATCCTGGACCAGCGTGAGTAGTAGTAGGCTATATATGTATGTCCACATGTTTGGGGTTAGAGGTTATTTATAGATAAGGTAAGCCTACAGACTGACCCTAGTGATAAACCAGCCTGCTATGTGGCTGAGCCCATGTGTTCTACAATGAGCTCTCGCAGTGTTGCCAACTCTTCTTGATTTTTTTTTTTTATTCTTGATTTTTTTTATGACACAATTCCAACCCTCCTCCTTTATCCGGGCTTGGGACTGGCAAAAGTGATCCAAAAGAGACACTTTTGCCGGTCCCAAGCCCGGATAAAGGAGGAGGGTTGGAATTGGGTCATAAAAAAAAAAAATCAAGAATCAACAGAAGAAAGTTCATTTGTAGTTCTAAACATATTTAGGATGTGTTTTACTCGTCTCTCCCACAACGTTATTCCTCTCTCCTACAGCGTCCATCACAATTACATGCACATGGCCAATTATGCAAATTAGGCGATGCAGTCATTTAGCGACTTTTAGGACAGCCAATAGCTACTTTCCTTACAGAGGAGTTGGCAACACTGCGAGAGCTCATTGTAGAACACATGGGCTCAGCCACATAGCAGGCTGGTTTATCACTAGGGTCAGTCTGTAGGCTTACCTTATCTATAAATAACCTCTAACCCCAAACATGTGGACATACATATATAGCCTACTACTACTCACGCTGGTCCAGGATTCGTTTCAGCCAGGGTTCGTTTGCGTATCACACGTGCTTTATAGTGCGGATCACGGTATCAAACGCTCCATGATCTGGACCATAACCGGACATGTGAAAGCGCGGTAGCTACATAGGTGGTTTTAACTTTCTTGATTCTGCTGCCACCTTCTGGTCGTTTGAAAAATAAACAGAGATGTCTTTGCTCTGGCTCTGCGTGCAGGTGGTGGCTTGCCCCGTAACGCCATTTCTCTGTAGTATGCACCGCTTATTTAGCTACATTGGATGGATACTTAACTATTGTTGTTCATGTTCAGAAGCATGCCACTGCACGGTGCATGTAGCTTGGTAGTCTTTCTGTTTCTCCTTTAGCCAGCAACTCGTCATGCATGACAATGCCAAATAAGTCTTTAAAGCAGGTAACTGTACTGCTACATGTACTGTTCCTTTTCCTAATGAGCATCATTATTACTACTAATTAGAAAGGGGTCCTTGGGGATTGCAGTGAGCTGGCTTGTTGTTTATCAGGCAGCCTGTTCCATGGGGAGGGTAGGCCACTGTCTCTGCTGCTAGGTTTAGGAACCTTACAACTGGCCTCTCTGTGTGGTAACCTACAGTACCATAGTCTGTTGTGTGTGTAGTCATGTGTAACTGTGAGGCAGGGGAAGTACTATTGTTGTGTCATTGTGGTTGGTACACCTAATGTCCAGTCATGATGATTATATTTATGGGATCCTGAGTGGCCAGCGGTCTAAGGCACTGCATCATCACTACAGACTCGGGTTAGATCCCAGGCTGTATCACAACCGGCCGTGATCAGTAGTCCCATAGGGCGGCGCACATTTGGCCCAGCGTCGTCTGGGGTAGGGGAGGGTTTGGCCGGGGTAGGCTGTCCTTGTAAATAAGAATGTGGCCTTAACTGACTTACCTAGTTAAATAAAGGTTCAAAAATACATATTTGAGATAGGAGTTGGCTTTTGTTGTCGCTGTGTGTCCAGTTCATCTCAAATAATGCCATTGGCAAACTCAATAGAGGTCCAATCAAATTTCACTATTTTCACAGTAGTATACAAAAACAAACACTCCCATCTCAGATAGATTTTTTCCTGTTTTCAGAGTACATACTTTATGTCTGTATGGGCAATGATATTGTGAACACTGACAGCCTATTGAATTTGGCTCCTATGTGTTGATATTGAGCTGCTCAGATTTCACCCAGCCCTATAGGGTAGGAGTCTCCTTCTCCTATTGATGGTAGGCCATGTTAGATGTTTTTGTAACGTATTGGTCTCATGCTGTGTACATAACAGTGTCACTATCTGGATCCGCTGTGTCTGTTGACCTTTCCATTGGTTGAGGTTCATCACCCACCACTCCTAAAGAGTTCCTCATAGATAGATGTTTTATGTGATTTTCCAATCTCTATAGGTTGTTCTTTTTGTATACAGTAAAGGTTGAGGCTCTGGGGGAACTCAACCCTCTGGTATGCGATTCTGTATGGATCATCAACTAAAGGTCAAATGTTCAGGACAGGTTTATAATTCTAACAAGGAAATTGTTAGTCAATGCCGTGAGGAACAACATTTGATCTCTTTGTTATTAATATGCCATTGTGTTCATATTGTTATGTGTGCTTTTACACCTGCATTGCTTGCTGTTTGGGGTTTTAGGCTGGGTTTCTGTACAGCACTCTGTGACATCAGCTGATGTAAGAAGGGCTTTATAAATACATTTGATTTGATTTTGAAATTTGATTTGATTTATGTAATGTTTAGTCAAATATGGCCACGGCTGTTTCCCAAACTCCAGTCATCCTGTGTTCGTTGGCCTGCCACGCTGTTACAGGGAAAGATGGCAGCATTAGTTATATTACTGTGAGGCTACTTGATTGAATATAGGGCCTAGTCATTCTGACGTTCCCACCCATTGCCCAATCTCTTCATCTTCACAAATACAAATATTTGTTTACCCGCATCTCACTTTTATTGTCATTTGTGCAAACATTCCACTACCTCACTGAATGTAGAGAAGACTGAAAGGAGAGAGCACTGAATGGAGAGAGCACTGAATGGAGAGAGCACTGAATGGAGAGAGGACTGAATGGAGAGAGGACTGAATGGAGAGAGGACTGAATGTAGAGAGCACTGAATGGAGAGAGCACTGAATGGAGAGAGCACTGAATGGAGAGAGGACTGAATGGAGAGAAGACTGAATTTAGAGAGCACTGAATGGAGAGAAGACTGAATGGAGAGAGCTTCTGCCCTATGTAGTCTTTGATAAGCACAAAGATATGAAACAGCACTAAACCTCACTACAAGGTTGTTTTATTACCATGTTACAAAGTTGATATGATGCCATAGGGTAATCCCAAGGATCTAAACTTCCATTAAGGTGAGTTATAGGTCATTGTGTGGAATGGACGTACAATAACAAGATCCACAGTGCCTTGATCAGTGTGCCCACTCACAGAAATGCTCCCGAGTGGCGCAGCGGTCTAAGGCATTGCATCATAGTGCAAGAGGCGTCACTGTAGTCTCTTGTTTGAATCCAGGCTGCATCACACCTGGCTGTGATTGGGAGTCCCATAGGGCGGTGCACAATTGGCCCAGCATCGTCCAGGTTTGGCTGGGGTAGGCCGTCATTGTAAATAAGAATTTGTTCTTAACTGACTTGCCTAGTTAAATAAAGGTTAAATTTAAACATAAAAAAATATATAGATACAACTATCATGTCTCTCATGTTTGAGTAGGTACAATTTGCAGCTAATCACTGGTTCAGTGTTTGATGGTTTCATGTTAACGTGTATTTGAAAGTTCACCTGTGTTTGAGTCATTTGAAAAGATTTACGTAAAAGAGATTTCAAGCCTTTTTTCAAAACATTTATTCTCTGAGAATGTATTTCTCTCTGATATAGTATGATAATGATTATCTTTTACAGAAAATGACGGTGAACTAAGGCCTGATTACTGTAACATGGTCAACATTAGTGTGCAAGCTCCATTCCCACACACAATACTCTGGGCTTCTATGAGACACACACAGAGTGTATGCACCTCATCTGACACCTGTACAGGTAACCTCCCAGGAGGGAGGGAGGGAGAGAGAGAGAGAGGACACATACACTCTTCTCCTGCTGAACAAACTGCTGTTTCATACTCTACTCCACATCCAAAAGGAAAACACCATTCAGTAAGTACATTTATCTTTGGTTTGGTTGTGTCCTCCATAATGGTTAGAACTGTGTTGGTTGTGTCCTCCATAATGGTTAGAACTGTGTTGGTTGTATCCTCCATAATGGTTAGAACTGTGTTGGTTGTGTCCTCCATAATGGTTAGAACTGTGTTGGTTGTGGCCTCCATAATGGTTAGAACTGTGTTGGTTGTGTGTTGTTGCTCTGTCAATTGCATCATTATCTAATAAGGATTGACAGTGTGCTGCTTTTTACATTTTGAAGTAAACAGTGATCTGTCTCACAGAATAAGGATATTTATAATACTTTAAAAAGCCACCATTATCAATCTATTAATAGTGAAATGTGCATCACTATTGTATTAAAAATGGACTAATGAACTAATTCAAATGAATAAGATATTCAGAATAGACAGGAGTGTATTTAGAGGAGACAGTCCCAGGAATTTGTAACCAATGTATATTCATATAGTCAAATAAACCTGTGACTGGTGATTATGACCGTAAACCCCAGAATCACCGCACTCAGACAGGCAGATTGCATGACACACCTCAAGGCCAAACCCAAATAAGAAGTCAAATCTTCGGAAGCCATGCAAATGACTTCGAGAGGAAAGTCTTTTACAGAAGTGATAATAGGAAAGCAGTGGTTTTGAAAGAGAGTTCATGGAAAGAGAGGAGAGCGAGAGAGAGAGAGAGGAGAGCGAGAGAGAGAGAGAGAGAGAGAGAGAGAGAGAGAGTGAGAGGAGGAAAAGAGTACGGTAGAAAGGCAAATATAACCGAGAGATGGAGAAAGAGCGTGACATAACATATCAATTAAAGTGCATGTTTTTCTCAGCATGTTCTCCTTTACCCCCAGTGGGCTTACTCTATGGGGCAGGTAACTAGGTGGGTAACTAGGGCCGTAGCTAGGCAGCTGTGAGCTCACAGCCTCAGAGGAGGAAGTCTTAAAGAATATACCCTAGTATCCCTGAGACCCGGCTCACATGGAGACACGTTGTCCAACTGACATTTTTCCTACAATAAAAGTTGTCTTTTAGAATGAAGGGATGCATGATAGATAGAAACAATATTAGAATTACATTTAGTGAAAGGTGGGAAATTAGAATGATTCCACATTTAGTATTGATGTTTACAATGGCTGACATCACCTCTCTCCTCCTCCCCTTTAAAGCAGAAGTGGACTGTTCCACCATGGCTTCACCAGGGGAAAAGGCTCTCCTCCTCCTCTTCCTAGTCCATGCAGTCTCAGGTAAGCAGCAAATGCACCAGGCCTAACCCCCTTCCATTTTGCAACAGTGGATCATTCCTAAATTACAGTTAGATCCAAACAGGAAACAAGTGTAGCAGACACACATAACATGTTGACAATTTGTGGACGTGTGCGTGTCCATGCTCATGCGTGTCTGTGGGCGATATCCCCCTCTCAGCCCTCTACCCAGATACAATGTCACCGATGTCTCCCATGATGCTTGATCCTGACCCCGCGACCCCAGGCTTCCCATCTCCGCCCGCTCGCTTCCAAGACATGGCCAAGAAACTGGTAATCAATCAAACAACCAGTCAATCAATAGTCTATGGCCTGCCTTATCTGACCAGGTGTGACCTCCCTCACCAGAGGTGTCTGTAAACTGTGACCACAATACACAGAACCATGTGACTGGAGGATCTATCTCCCTGCTTTCCCCTGAAGGACACATACTACATACTATGTTACTACAGTACTGATCAAACACACACCTCTGGTAACATCACCCAGAGGTGTGTGTACTGATCAGTACTGTAGTAACATCACCCAGAGGTGTGTGTTTGATCAGTGCTGTAGTAACATCACCCAGAGGTGTGTGTTTGATCAGTGCTGTAGTAACATCACCCAGAGGTGTGTGTTTGATCAGTGCTGTAGTAACATCACCCAGAGGTGTGTGTTTGATCAGTACTGTAGTAACATCACCCAGAGGTGTGTGTTTGATCAGTGCTGTAGTAACATCACCCAGAGGTGTGTGTTTGATCAGTACTGTAGTAACATCACCCAGAGGTGTTTGTTTGATCAGTACTGTAGTAACATCACCCAGAGGTGTGTGTTTGATCAGTGCTGTAGTAACATCACCCAGAGGTGTGTGTTTGATCAGTGCTGTAGTAACATCACCCAGAGGTGTGTGTTTGATCAGTACTGTAGTAACATCACCCAGAGGTGTGTGTTTGATCAGTGCTGTAGTAACATCACCCAGAGGTGTGTGTTTGATCAGTGCTGTAGTAACATCACCCAGAGGTGTGTGTTTGATCAGTACTGTAGTAACATCACCCAGAGGTGTGTGTTTGATCAGTACTGTAGTAACATCACCCAGAGGTGTGTGTTTGATCAGTGCTGTAGTAACATCACCCAGAGGTGTGTGTTTGATCAGTGCTGTAGTAACATCACCCAGAGGTGTGTGTTTGATCAGTGCTGTAGTAACATCACCCAGAGGTGTGTGTTTGATCAGTGCTGTAGTAACATCACCCAGAGGTGTGTGTTTGATCAGTACTGTAGTAACATCACCCAGAGGTGTGTGTTTGATCAGTGCTGTAGTAACATCACCCAGAGGTGTGTGTTTGATCAGTACTGTAGTAACATCACCCAGAGGTGTGTGTTTGATCAGTGCTGTAGTAACATCACCCAGAGGTGTGTGTACTGATCATGTTACTACAGTACTGATCAGTACACACACCTCTGGGTGATGTTACTACAGTACTGATCATTTTACTACAGTACTGATCAGTACACACACCTCTGGGTGATGTTACTACAGTACTGATCATTTTACTACAGTACTGATCAGTACACACACCTCTGGGTGATGTTACTACAGTACTGATCCGTACACACACAGTTCGCCTATGTTCATGTTACAATTACACCATCCCCAGCTGTAGTTTAAGCCCTACACAGACTCCTTCACCTGCTATGTGTATTGTGACACCCTAGAAGGCTGACTGGCGAGGCTGTCTCACACCTCACTGTAAAGTGGTATGACATTATACATCAGTTTGTACTGTAGGTTACTTGTAGATAGTCAATGAAGATACAACAGGTAGAAAGACATCAGTAAAAGTAACAGTTCCGTAGTTCATTCTGGTGTCTCTCTGTCCCCACAGATGATGAGATGCCTGCAAATGGGTGAGGACACAGCACATACCTCCTCTAACCTAGTAAACACAGAGGGTGTCGCTAATGTTTCATTGTAATAATATTGCTTATGAACAACATGCTGGAAACAGCACCAGTATATTGTTGCATACATTAAAACAGTTTGATGCTGATTACATCATCTTGTTTTTTCCTATGTGTTTCTTAATGCGTGGTTGCTATGTTACAGGACACCTGGTACCCATGACGATGGACAACCCCTTTAATAACAGGTAAGGTGACCCGTGTGTGTGTGAGTGTGCAAATGAATGGATCTACAAGTTAGCCCCCCCCTCGCTCTCTCTCTCACGCTATCTCTCTTTCTCTCTCCATCAGTGGGGTGCAAATGGAAGACAGCATGTCTAGTCCCAACCCTCTCTCCCACTTCCGCTCTCTCCTCACCTCCCTCCCTGCTGAGAAAACAGATACCTACTCAGACACAGACATGGACTCTGCTTCTCGCTTCTATTTCCAGCCCAATAGCACCATGAAATACCCTGACTCTGACCGTGAATGGGTACCTCAACATCTTCATTTACATAGCTAGATATATTCAAAATATGCAAATACACTGACAGTACTCTAGTCATACACCATGTGTGTTGTAAACAACTATTTACATAGTGGGGATTGTATCCATTTTAAACACAAAGGCCATATTTGGTCTTGTTCTATATAAAGTTTTACAGTGGTGTTTAAAACCTGTTTATTAAACTCAAAGGCATAAGATAATGACATTTTTAATAAATGTTCCTCTATCTCTCTTTCTAGAACATGACAGAGAGGATGTGGAACTGTTCCAGTTTACCAAGCTTCATTGAGCACATGAGGAACTCTTCGGTCAGTGTCACTCAAGCCCTCTCAGCCAATTACCAGCTGTTTTTCAACAATACTGTCGCTTCAGCCCTCCCACTAGTCGTGGTTTTGTCACGCCTGCTCCCGCTCCCCCTCCCTGGCGCTCGAGGGCGCCAGGCTACCCGTCATTATACGCACCTGTTACCATCATTACGCGCAGCTGCGCTCATTGGACTCACCTGGACTCCCTCACTTTGTTGATTGCCCCTGTATATATGTCTGCTCCTCTGTGTTGTTCCCTGTAGCAGCGTTGTTTGTCGTGTTTATGTCCAGACGCTGTTCTTGTTCCGTTGCATGTCCATCTATATTAAATGGTTCACTTCCTGTATCTGCTTCTCATCTCCTACGTTGAGCGTGACAGGTTTATAACCTGGCTTCATCAATGCTCCTGTTTTACTTCCCAAACACAACATCTTTCTCTCTCTCAGGCTGGTCCCCAGTGTTTCCTGAGAGCGTTCATCGCCCCCCTCTCTTGGGATGCCCTGATGATGAAGGGTGAGGACGACATGGAACCAGAGGATTATGGGAGGCTGGTGTGGGCCGCTAAGCCCCTCCTACAGAACATGCCCCTGCCTCAGATGACCCTGCCTCCCTGGATACAGAACCCCCACCTGGAAGAGATGTGAGTGGGTGGATGTGTGTGTGTGTGTGTGTGTGTGTGTGTGTGTGTGTGTGTGTGTGTGTGTGTGTGTGTGTGTGTGTGTGTGTGTGTGTGTGTGTGTGGTAACAGTATGGTCTGGTTCCAGGATGAAGATGTTGGGAGAGGTGTTTTGGTCTCTGTCTGAGGAGCAGCGTGTTCAGATCAGACAGTGGGCCAAGGAGCGGGTGACCCAGAACAACTACAACTGCAGTCACACCGCTGCAGCCTGGCGCCCCAGAC
Source organism: Brachymystax lenok tsinlingensis (assembly GCA_030435695.1). Lineage (NCBI taxonomy): Eukaryota > Metazoa > Chordata > Actinopteri > Salmoniformes > Salmonidae > Brachymystax > Brachymystax lenok. Next base: position 56,908,239 of record CM059789.1, read on the forward strand.
CCATACCGGACCAGAAACCAGGACAGACACACAGACCAGAACAGGAACCAGGAGAGACACACAGACCAGAACAGAAACCAGGACAGACACACAGACCAGCACAGGAACCAGGACAGACACCTAAACCAGAACAGGAGCCAGGACAGACACTCAGACCAGAAGTAGGACAGAACTGGCCTGCTAGACCGCCACAGCCTGATATGACAGGTGAGAACCACCTCTGCAGAGATAGAATATGTTACATTATTCATTATTATAATTAAACCAAATACTGATACAAATATGTTCTGTTGAGACTTTAGATGTTACAACAATCTTTGATTTATCAAGCTCTTAGAAACCATCTTGTTTTGTGTCTTTGATATATAAAACTCCTAGAAACAGTCTTGTTTTGTACCTTATGACCCAAATACTAATGATCAATCTCTTCAAGTCAAACTGGAGAAAGAGAAAGATAGAGAGGATGAGAGGGACCCAAATAAAGAGGGGGAGAGAGGAAAGGATAGAGGAGGAGAATGAGAATGAGAAGAAGCCATTGAAAGGTGGGAAACCTCTTGGAAAGAAATTATGAGAAAATACAGGAAACAAGCTTGGAAGAAGAGGAGAAGAGCATGGAGGAAGGAGAGAAGGGTACAAGCTGGAAAGGAGAAGACCGAAGCAGAGTAAAGAAGGGAGGGAGGAAGAGGAGGAGAGGCATGAAAAGGGACATAGATGCGGGAAGTAGGGATGCTGAGGGTGTTGCAGCACCCCCTGAAAAATCACCCCCAAACTACTTCCCGCCGCTATGAAAAGGGAGAGAGTGAGTTGTGTCCAAAGGACAGCGGAGAGGTGTGTGTTTATTCCAGACACAACACCTGATTTGCGTGTGTCACACATATCACACAGTTCCCTCTTCAGGTATTGACGGTTAGATTAGCATTTTTCCTAATGTGTTTATTACACCTGTATGTGTGTGTTCAAGTAATACTGGGCCATGCCTGTGTGTGTGTGTGTGTGTGTGTGTGTGTGTGTGTTTGCCACCCTCCTCTCTCTCCAGTGATGCCCAGCCCCTGTCCTCCCAGGCTGGTGTGGCTGAAGGTGGATGTGATGAAGATGATGGGGCCCTTCCTCTCCGGGCTGCCCATGGACGACATCCAAACCATCCCCAATGACCAGGTATTTGTTTGTTGTAGTTCTCCCCACTCTGCTTTTTCATGGATCATCAAAACTCACTGAGGCCCTCAAACAGATCACAATCCACTATTTTACAACTGCTATTTGAATCTATCTGTCTTCCCCACTATCTCTCTCTTTCCCTAGTTGTGTCAATTCTTCCATTCGCCCCAGTTCCCTTCCTCCTTCAGAGGGGTGGGGGGGCTCCCTCCTCTTCAGGGCAGAAAGATACTCCAGAAGATCAGAGAGTGTTCCCAGAAGAGAGAGGACTTGGTCCAGAACCTGGACAGGTCTGTACGTGCCTGAGAGAAGGACTGGAGCAGTATCACCTGGACATCACAGGAGGCTGCTGAGGGGAGGACGGCTCATAATAATAGCTGGAATGCAGTGAATGGAATGGTATCAACACATAGAAACCATGTGTTTGATGAGTTCAATTCCATTCCATTCATTCCGTTCCAACCATTACTATGAGCCCATCCTCCCCAATTAAGGTGCCACCAACCTCCTGTGCTGGACATGCAAATTACCCTTCATTTTGCTAATTGTTCCGACCATCCTGTAGTTACATAATTACTTTACTAAACAAAATAGGTATTGACGGTTAGATTAGAATTTTTCCTGAATTAGCCAGATCTACAGTACAGTACAGTGCTTCGTCACAGAAATGTGACAAACAAACAAGGGAGGAGAGTTCAGAACAGATGTTGGATGACTTACCAAACACGGTACTGAATAGCCAGTAGGGTATTTTACCTAACTCTGACCTATGACCTCTGTCCCTTTCCTATCCAGACTGGGCTCGCTGGCATGTTTCTATGACGACGCCCCAACCTTAAACTCCTCCATGAGCCAGCTCCTCCTCTCTCAACTCGATGACTGTAGCAACTCTGGAGTCAACAAGGTATCCCCCCAGTCTCTCTCACACTCTCTCTCTCTCTCTCTCTCTCTCTCTCTCTCTCTCTCTCTCTCTCTCTCTCTCTCTCTCTCTCTCCTTCCAAAGTTGTAGTAGTTTATAGTTTATAACTCAGGAATCACTAAAGTAGGGATTTTACAGAGAACAATTATGGGAATAATCTGTGGTGTTTATTTTTAACCCTCTTCCTCCCACATCTCTTCTCCCCTCCTCTTCCTCTGCCCTCCTCCTCCGGCTTCCAGCTGAAGAAGAAGCTTGTCAACACTGTGATGTCATCATCTGTGGACGATTCCAGTCCTGAGCTGCTGCGTGCGCTGGGTCCCGGTGTTACGCTGCTTTCCCCTTTCCATCTCTCCCAGTTCTCCCCCGACGCCCTCAAGGACACCCTGATGTCACTGGGGTCAGAGGTGAAGTGGGGTCTGACCCAGGCCAAAACACTGGCCAATAAACTACTGCAGGGGAAGCAGGTGAGCGAGGTGTTACTCTTATCAATATGTCTGTGTCTCAGTCAGGACTATTAACAGGCTTCTCAACTGGAATGTTTAGGTGATCCTCTTCTATTGTATGAGGGGCCGAGTTAGGAACTAATGGTCAAATAGAGAGCAGCTCTAAAAACTCATTTCTACTCTACTCTCCCTTCTTCCCTTCCTCCTCCTCTCTCTCTCTCTCTCTCTCTCTCTCTCTCCCCTCAGGAGGTGTCTGGTAAGGAGTTAATGTCTCTGGGTTCAGCTGTGACGGGCGTGGCCTCCTCTGTCCTCAGGAAGGTCAAATCCCAGGGGCTTCTGGGTAATAATGGTCTGGACATGATGAGTCAAAAGATGACCAGCCTACAGAGAAAAGCATTGCTGGAGGGGGTAAGAGAGAGAGGGAGGGGTGAGGAGGGAGGGAGGGTGAGAGCGGAAGGAGAGGTGAGAGGGGAAGGGAGGGGTAAGAGAGGGGGAAGGGAGGGTAAGAGAGGGAGGGAGGGGTGAGAGGGGAAGGGAGGGGTAAGGGAGGGAGGGGTGAGAGGGGAAGGGAGTGGTGAGGGAGGGAGGGTGAGAGGGGAAGGGAGGGGTGAGAGGGGAAGGGAGGGGGTAAGTGAAGGAGGGAGGGGTGAGAGGGGAAGGGAGGGGTGAGAGGGGTGAGAGGGGAAGGGAGGGGTGAGAGGGGAAGGGAGGGGTAAGGGAGGGAGGGAGGGGTGAGAGGGGAAGGGAGGGGTGAGAGGGGTGAGAGGGGAAGGGAGGGGTGAGAGGGGTGAGAGGGGAAGGGAGGGGTGAGAGGGGTGAGAGGGGAAGGGAGGGTGAAGTCATATAAGAAAATTAGATGTGCAGCAAAGATGGTTCAGGTTGATCGTAAAGTAATCTGTGTGTCTCTGTGTGTCTGTGTGTGTGTGTGTGTGTGTCTCTGTGTGTGTGTGCGTGTCTGTGTGTGTGTGTGTGTGTGTGTGTGTGTGTGTGTGTGTGTGTGTGTGTGTTTGTGTTTGTGTTTGTGTGTAGCTGCTTGGGGATGTGAATGCCTCAGAGCTGATCCAGAAAGTCCCTGCCTCTCTGCTGTCCAGCCTATCCCTCACCACCCTGGACAAGGCTAACCTGACCTCCCTCGACCAACTGGAGGGCAAGCAGTGGACACGTGCACAGGTGTGTGTGTGTGTCTTCTGAACGAACTCTGGGGACTACGGCCACTGGTGTGACATTACACACTGTTCTCTGTCTTGCAGTCGGCCTTTCTGGTCAGAAATATCCTAGGCAAGAAGATGACACTTACAGACATGCGGTGAGAACACACACACACCGTTTTTGATGGTACTGATGATGAGGATGATGATGATAAGCAAGGTAGTTGCTCCTGTAAGTTGCTCTGGATAAGAGCGTCTGCCTAATGACTACAATGTAAATGATGATGATGGTGACAGGAAGCTGGGCTCGGCGATGCAGGGCGTGGCCTGTGAGATGATTGAAAAGGTGGCTGAGAGTGGCGTCATGGAGATGGCCCAAGCTGTAACAGAGACTCCACGCTGGCTCTCTAAGACACAGGTACACACACACACACACACACACATTCACACATACACACACACACACACACATATACACACACACATACACACACACACACACACACACACAGTGATTGATGTCTGCAACTCCTTCTATTCTGTATGTCAATCTGTGACAACTAATTACATTAGGTTACATTATGAATGGAGTAGCGGTCATAGAATATCATATGAATTAGAGGACTATAGTATCATACGTCTTACCTGGTCGTACAATAGCATGCGAATTGGATGATGTAAGTTATTATACCTTGGAGGATGTATATTATTACATGTATTTCTCTGAGACCAGGTTGCTTGTTGCGTCATAACACCAAAGGAGAATTACGTTCGTGGTTAGGTGAACTAACAAAGGTTAGGATAATTTGCATAGCCTGCCAGGTGAATTGGGTCAAGTTTAGAATCAGGGTTAGGGGAGGGGTTTAGCTAATTAAGTGATAATGCCTGATAAGACGGTGTTTGGAGGATATATTGGCACGGGTGTTGTTTGTCTCGGGCCGGCAAACTGTGCCAATATATCCTCCAAACACCGGCTTCGAGGGCATTATCACTTTTATACAACGGGTTACCAACATATTCAAATAATGATTGACATATTTTCATTAAAAATGTTATTTTGATTAATTTATTCATACTATTTCATCCTTCCATAAGATATAGTCCTGACACAAATCTAGGGTTGCAGCTAGAATAATATCAAAGTAGCTGCGTTTGCATTTGTTTAAGCTATTTTCTAGTGACATTTATTTGGCTACATCCATAACAATGAGCTAATGAGGCGCGATTTCACCTGGCATAGAAAATGTGCTTACTGGTCAGGACTCTGTTGTTCAGAGGAGCTAGCCAACAACACGGCTAACACAATCACTTCAAACTGAAGCTGGAAAGACTGAAAACTAGCTGCACTTTGTTTCGTTTGACCTTTTTTCAATTTACATTTCTTTGTCTATATCCATGAAAATGATGCCAGCTGATTCATGATTTCGACTGGCTGAGAAACTCTGCCTGTCTGTCTCGTCCCGGATCCCAACACTTTCATTACTATGGGACAGCTGGAGATCGAATTTTAATATTGAAACAATTTTGCAAATGTCGGAGAGACAGACGGCAAGGTTAATACAAATCTCCACTGTTGAAAACTAAACACTGTCTAAAGGAAATGTGAGATAATGTCTAGATGCTTCTTATAGTGGAGATCAAGTTTATAAATTGCTTGGCTGGGCTGATGAGACAGTGGATTGCGCAGTCAGATGGAATAGAGTAAATAGGCATTTTAATGTCATAGATTTAGCCGGTGGTAATTTATGCAATAGACACCGGCTGGAATGCGATTTTAACCAATCAGCATTGGTTAAAATCGCATTCCCGTCGTGTAAAAATCTACAATTGTCCCCGACACGACTCAAACACGCAAATTGTTAGATGGTCGCTGATTACACCCACTCATCCTCTCCGACCAACCTCCCTAAATTAATTTCTGTCTAAAGTAACTAGGCCATTAGTAGATATCATAGTCTTGGAGATGCTCAGAAATACAAGTTTGTTTCATATAGCTCTGAGGTCAGGCTGGTTATTACATGCTTAGGGGCTATTTTTACATTGATTTTGAGACACTCTTTAATCTCCCTCCCTCTCTGTCTGTCAGGTGTGCTGTGCTGCACAGAGTCTGTTTGCAGGTTTGGAGAAAAAGAGAGCAGGCTACTTCAACAACATCACAGACACGGAGCTGGAGGCGATCCCCACCCTGCTGCTGCTTCAGCTGCCGTGATTACACACACACACACGGGCAGTTGTTGCTGTGTTTCAGGGGTTTCAACTGAAATCGCCCCCACTTACACAAACATATGACTAATTTTCATTCTCTCTCACTCTCACTCTCGCTCTCAGGGCTGAGAAGATAGCCAGTCTACCTGCCTCTGTATGTGCTGTGTTCATGAAGAAGATGAAAGAGGCCAACCTGAGTTCTTTGCCTCTCACCTCTCGCTCTCGCCCCACACTGACCAACCGAGCCCTGAACTGCCTGGTAAACACACAACCCTAACCCTAACCATAACCCTACAGATGTAGGATCTTCATTTGGTCACTCTATTGTTTCTGAGACCGTAGGAATGCAAACTTGTAGTGTATTCAAGGTTTAAAAGGGCTTCTAAGTTTATCATTTCTACTTTAAAATGTCAGACTTGATTTGCCATTACAATTCTTTTTATCAACCCCAACAACAAAACATTCCATTGATTATAATCCACATAATAATTCACATTTCCTGTTGCTGCAGGATTATTTTCCTACTGTAGCAGACTGGCTTAAATTAAGATCCTACATGTGAAGCTTCATGTCCACATCCCAGTTCAAACCTAATCCTAACCCTATCTTCATGTCTACATCCCAGTTCAAACCTAATCCTAACCCTATCTTCATGTCCACATCCCAGTTCAAACCTAATCCTAACCCTATCTTCATGTCTACATCCCAGTTCAAACCTAATCCTAACCCTATCTTCATGTCCACATCCCAGTTCAAACCTAATCCTAACCCTATCTTCATGTCTACATCCCAGTTCAAACCTAATCCTAACCCTATCTTCATGCCTACATCCCAGTTCAAACCTAATCCTAACCCTATCTTCATGTCTACATCCCAGTTCAAACCTAATCCTAACCCTATCTTCATGCCTACATCCCAGTTCAAACCTAATCCTAACCCTATCTTCATGTCTACATCCCAGTTCAAACCTAATCCTAACCCTATCTTCATGTCCACATCCCAGTTCAAACCTAATCCTAACCCTATCTTCATGCCTACATCCCAGTTCAAACCTAATCCTAACCCTATCTTCATGTCTACATCCCAGTTCAAACCTAATCCTAACCCTATCTTCATGTCTACATCCCAGTTCAATCCTAATCCTAACCCTAGCTTCATGTCCACAACCCAGTTCAATCCTAACCCTAATCTTAGTATAAATCACACACACACACACACACACACACACACACACACACACACACACACACACACACACACACACACACACACACACACACACACACACACACACACACACACACACACACACACACACACACACACACACACAGAGAGAGAGAGCAATGAGTGACAGACCCCTGTGTCCCCAGGGGAGGAACATGTCAAAGTTGTCCAGTGAGGAGGTGTTGAGTCTGGGGTCACTGCTGTGTGAGCTGGCCCCCTCTCAGATGTCCCTCCTGGCCCCTGAGGTCCTCAACTCCACCATGCAGGCCCTGGCCTCTTGCACACAGATACCTCCACGCCACTGGAGGGCACTCTTCCAGCTGCTCAATGATACATACGGGTAGGAACAAGCACATCCCTCACCTTTCTAGATATAACTGCTACTGCCAAAAGAACATTTGACAAATATACAATTATTATTGTTTCTCTCCTCTGAAAGTGACCCGTCTGATTGGACAGCTGACACCATCAAATCCCGGGGTCCTCTCCTCCTGTTGGATGATTCTGCTGTCCGCTCACTGCGCTATAAGGTCAGTGACTCTCTATCACCATGATCTCCCTGACAACCACATATCAAAGGCCCTTGACTAGTCTCTCCCTGATGTTGTCTACACTTGTGAAAAAAAGAAAGCTTTCATAATCCATAATGTTTCTGTGAATTAAATAAAATTAAGATAACCTCTGCTCTTTCTACCCTGGCTTCTACCCCCTCTAGTCGTGGCTGAAAGAGTCTCTGTCTGACCTGATGGACAGCCTACCCAGCCCTCCGGTCCCTACCCCTCCTCAGGAGTTTAGTATGGGTCCGGACCTCTCAGCCCTGCGATGGAAACTCTTCTCTCTCTCCACCTCCATATCTGAAGTAATGCCCATGCGCAGGAGGAGAGCAGGTGAGAGAGGAGAAACACACACACCTAAGGTGCAGATAAGAATGTGTGTGGGATTATTTTGAATATGACATTTTGAATATGACATGTACAACCTCCCTGGACCCTCTCTCTCTAGTTCTCCCTCAGGGGGAGGCGGGCCTTACTGTGTCTCTGTTGGAGGAACTGGGTGGAGCCAATGTCTACTGGAGCCCAGCCCAGCTCTCCAAGATGGACGCCGCCACAATCACCGCTGCCATGGAAACGCTGGGGGAGGTCCTTTTTTACAGCGCCGAGCAACTAGTCGTGCTCAGAGAGAAGGCCATCCAGGTAGTTGGCCAGGCTCAGGAACAGATCAGTTTACCCTCTTCAAGTCTACGGGGGATTCCGAAATACCTTAGATCAGTCTAAATCTTGGGGCCATTTCATCCAACTCCACAGAAGTTAGAAGAATCTCGAGTGCAGGGGTGAGCATCTTTTTTTGTTCTGCTCTTGAGTGTCTTTCTGAGCTGTGCTGTACTATATTGTACTACAGGCCTGGGGTCCAGTGTCAGGTTTCAATGAGAGCCAGGTGCTCCAGCTGGGCTGTGTCTCTCAGGGGTTCAACCTCACTGAGCTGCCCAGCCTCCCCTTCTCTTCCCTGGACACTCTGGAGACACTTTCCCGCTGCTCCTGGACACAACCACAGGTACTGTATATATGAACTTTCACACACACAAACAGAGACACACACAAACAAACACACACACACTCTAACTAAATACTAGACTCTAATGATGATCATGTCTGGTCCCTGGCAGAGGGAGGCTGTGTGGAGGGGTTTTGTGGAGCGTATTAATAAGACAGTGGGAGAACTGGGAGCTGTGGAGTTGGTGGGACTGGACCAGTTCATCTGTGGTCTGAACACTGAGGAGACTGGTCAACTCAACACTGATGCCTTCAGGTCAGACGTGTGTGTGTGTGTGTGTGTGTGTGTGTGTGCATGCGTGCGTGCGTGCGTGAGCTTGTTTTATAATGTGTTATGTATCTCTATAGGGAGGCAGTACAGTCGGTGGGCGAGGTGCAGTGCCCCCTGGCAGTAACAGAGCTTCTGAAGCAGCGTGCCGTGGCTGTGTTTGGAGAACCACAGGGATGGACTGACGCTCGGGTCAACTCTCTGGGCAACATCATGGGTCAGATACACTCCTGTTCCCCTCTTTTTCTCTCTCACGCTCTATTGCTCTCTTATTTTGTGAAACATATTTTAAAATGTAAGACATTTCTCCTCCTCTCTCTCTCTCTCTTCTCCAGCTGGTTTGAGTTCATCAGAGTTTCGTTCTCTCAGTCCCTCTGCCTTCTCATTCCTCAGTCCGACCAGCGTTCGACTCATCCCCCCAGACCGCCTCGCTGTGAGTACACTCTCTCCCTGCCTCCCTCTATCAATTCACTTTCAATTTCCAATTAAGGGCTTTATTGGCATGGGAAGCATGTTTATATTGCCAAAGGAAGTGAAATAGATAAACAATAGTGAAATAAACAATAATAAATTAACAGTAAACATTACACTTACAAAAATTCCAAAAGAATAAAGACATTTCAAATGTCATTATGTCTATATACAGGGTTGTACTGATATTCAAATAGTTAAAGTACAAAAGGGAAAATAAATACACAAATATGGGTTGTATTTACAATGGTGTTTGTTCTTCACTGGTTGCCCTTTTCTTGTGGAAACAGGTCACGAATCTTGCTGCTGTGATGGCACACTGTGGTATTTCACCCAGTAGATATGGGAGTTTATCAGAATTGGGTTTGTTTTCTAATTCTTTGTGGATCTGTGTAATCTGAGGGAACTATGTCTCTAATATGGTCATACTTTTGGCAGGAGGTTAGGAAGTCCAGCTCAGTTTCCACCTCATTTTGTGGGCAGTGTGCACATAGCCTGTCTCCTCTTGAGAGCCAGGTCTGCCTTCGGTGGCCTTTCTCAATAGCAAGGCTATGCTCAAGGAGGCTGTACCTGTACATAGTCAAAGATTTCCTTCATTTTGGGTAAGTCACGGTGGTCAGGTATTCTGCCACGGTGTACTCTCTGTTTAGGGCCAAATAGCGTTCTAGTTTGCTCTGTTTTTTTGTAAATTCTTTCCAATGTAATTATATTTTAGTTTTCTCATGATTTGGTTGGGTCTGTGTTGTCCTGGGGCTGTTTGTGAACAGAGCCCCAGAACCAGTTTGCTTAGGGGGCTCTTCTCTATCTCTGCTGTTTTCCACTGAGGTTTTCTAATTACTAGGTGACTTTGGAACCCAGCACTCCATACTCTTCTGATTTTTGATCAGGCACTCTCAACCAGCCAGCTGAAAGCCCTGGGTCCTGACAATGCTGCCATGATAACCAATGCACAGTGGGTGGTGCTGAGGGAGGCGCAACGGGCCGCTCTTGGCAATGCTCTGGGTGTGGCCTACGACCGTGCAGAACCGACTACAAACCCACCCAGAAACCTGCCCCAACTCTCAGGTGAGTAGGAGAGAGGGAGGGAGGGAGGGAGGGAGGGGGAGAGATGAATGCTGCGTTCATAACAAGTGGGAAACTCAGAAAATACTACTTGTAAAGTGTTCTAATGCTTTGAACTAGTTGAGAATGCCAATTGGCTAATGGCAAACCAGCTGAGCTCAGATTTTTTATTTAACTAGGTAAGTCAGTTGAGAACAAATTCTTATTTACAATGACGGCCTACTGGAGAACAGTGGGTTACCTGCCTTGTTCAGGGGCAGAACGACCTTCAGCTCAGGGATTAGATCCAGCAACCTTTCAGTTACTGGCCCAATGCTCTAACCAATAGGCTACCTGCCGCCCCATTATTGACAAGTGGATATTTCCCAGTCATGCTGGCAATTACGAATTTACAAGATGTTATGAACACAACAGGAGTGAGAGATGGAGATAGGTAGAGATAAAATAATGCTCCTGTGGTCAGGTAAGAGAAAGATAGGGTTGATTAGACTATGAGGAAGAAACTGAAAAGATGGATAGGCAGGAGAGAGAAGTCAAGTGGTGTAATGCCTTTTTTCCTCCACCAGGAGCATCTATGCTGGGACCTCTGGGAGTTGGAGTCTTTATGCAGCCCTTCTTGTTCCTACTGCTGGGGTTTGTCCTGTAGTGAGAAACTACACATCCAATAGACACGCATGACATGAAACTACTCATGCATGTGTTGAACAAGCATAGAGATTGTTGATATGACATATTTTAACACATTTAACAGTAACAAATAACTTGTATATCCTGCTTTTTTATTTTATTTTTTAACCTATTCTAGATGAAGCCAGAGCAGGCCTTGAGCACATCAAAGCAGATACAGATACATGTGACAATGTAAAAGCACTTAAGATATTTTTATTTGATTTGTTAAAGAAATATGTATCTTTCTATATCTTTGTTTTAATGGTGGATCTCTTCTAGTAGGATAATGCTGGGTCATGTAATGATGTATGAGTCGGTGTTCTGCATTGGTTGTTTTCTGAGAGTTGGGATCATAAGACGAGGATTATGGGTGCTAACCCAGTGCTGACAAGATTGGAAGTCTAACTTAATAAAGATTATGAACGTACTATCACTTACTCTGGATTGTTACAATGACTGACAGAAGCTCAAATGAGACTCAGAATATAATAATCACTTTATCTCTGGGTATTTTATTAGAAATGCTCTACGCAAGAAAGAAAACCGAATTGGGTTACAGGGGGAAAGAGGGCTGTGTGTTAACATTGTAATCTCTGAAGATGGAAGAAACTCTAGCTGGAGACACGCACACACTACCTTTATCAAAAGAGTAGAAGAGATAACAGTTAACAACACCGCTGATTGGGTGACTAATCTTTAAGTTAAAAAAAATATTTTTTTTACTGTAGTTCAACACGCCTTACATGCTTTTCTTTAGCATACAATCACTGTCCTCAACGCCTCACACCTCTCCTCCTACACCAGGAGTTTCACTATCACTCCATCTCACTCCCTTACTCAAAGAGAAAGAGGATAGCTGTCTAGTGCTCATATGTACATGGTTATGGTTCAGTTGTGGTCAAGTCCAACCACACTTTAGTAATGGAAGGGTCCAACCCAACCCCTCCAGGTTATAAAGGCTCATCTTGAGATGGGATGTTTCCTGTTACAAGGCCGGATCAACAGGAATACTCTGCCTGACGTCTCTGTGGAGCCAATCTCATCCCTGATCATACTATATGGTTAGACGGACGGGGATGAGAATGGAGAACATTCAAGAGACAAAGCCAATCCAGAGCTTACTCAATGAAAAACAAAACACCTGCACATACACAAACCCTATGAACAAAACTATAAGAAAATCAATGCAATAGTGAGAATGAGAACTGGGACTGGCTCTACACAGAGAAGGAGGCCAGTGGTGGCTGTCACCAATCCACTGTGAGATTCTATGCTTGGATGAGCCATAGAAAATTGAAACATTCAACTCAATAAGCAAATCCCACCCCCATGTTGACTAGTCTTTCAACACCAGTCACATTCTCTGTTGATGACGGACGACAGAAACCTAATAGAACTCAGCTGTAGACTGACTGGTGGTTAACGGTCTCCATTTTAAAAAGCACACTTCTGAATGGAAGTGTTGTTTGGTAATAAATCCTGTAATAATGCGTGTCATAACTCATTTACAACCAAAGGAGGTTGGTGGCACCTTAATTGGAGAGGATGGGCTCGTGGTAATGGCATCAGTGGAATGGTATCAACTACATCAAACACATGGAAACCAGGTGTTTAATGCCGTTCCAGCCATTATTATGAGCTGTCCTCCCCTCAGCAGCCTCCACTGTTTACAACTCAGTCAGAAGATGTTAATACTACCTCAGTTTAGACAGGTACAGCACCTGAGGTACTGCGTCCAGAATCAGTCAGACAAACACACAGGTTATGGCTGCCATATGACAAATGTGCCCCGAAATATAAATAAGAAAAAATTGAATGAAAACAACCGTTATCACAATGTGCTTGTGTGTTGGATAGGTGATGACAGGAACACACTGCTGAAGAACGGTTTACAGTGAAGAGCTTTCCTTCCCATACCTCCTCTCTCTTACTAAAATATCTGCAGTTTATAGTACTCTCTCACCCTCCTTCCCTCCAAAATATTATCTCCTCTCTCCCCCTCCCTCTCTACCTTCCCCTCTCTCTCTCTTTTTTCTCTCAGACAGGTTTGTCTGTCTTGCGTGCGATGATGAAGGCCATGCCGTGAGTCCTGAAGTGTGTGTTCAGATCCGAAACCTTGTCAAAGCGTTTCCCACACACCTTACACCCCACCCTGCCCTCCCGTCCTCCCCCAGCGGCGTGGGGGTGAGGCGAGGAAGAGAGGAGACCCGGCAGGGAACCCCTCTGGGACTCCCGTCACCGTGGTTACCGCCGTTGCCGGGCGACGATGTCAGGGAGTGGTCGTTATGGCCGTGACGGCTGTGGCTGTCAGGAGGCATGTCTCGGACCCTGTGGCTGATGAAGCGGTGGCGGGAGAGGGAAGGGGCGGAGGCAAAGCAGGCTCCACACTGCAGACACTGCAGGCTCACTCCTCCCCCCAGGGCCTCGGAGCGGTGCTGGGGGATGTGGTCCAGGAAGACGCCGTGGTCCTCGGTGGTGAAGCCACACGGAGCACAGTGGAACCCAGACTCTGGCTGGGGAGGGGGAGCCGAGGAGGTGACGCGAGGTCTCTTAGCAGGGATGATGCCCTCGGTCACATCCTCCTCAGTCTTCAACCCTCCTCCGTCTTCCACAGCTGAAACAGTGAACGGAGGGTTGGAGCCTCCGTCCTGCTCCGAGGAACTGTCGGCCCCCTCCGCACCCCTCCCTTGCTTCTGACAGAGAGAATTAGTTCATGACATTTAGCATTAATAACCGGTCTTCCTATATAAAGGCTGCAGTCGGTAGTTGTGAGAGAAAGTGGAACTGTACCTTTGTGTCCAGAGCTGACATGCCGTGTCTCAGCTGGACATGTCTCTCCAACACCAGTCTACTGCTGAACGTCCTCTTACCCTCACTACACAACCTACACACACAAACACATTCACACGTTAGGGTTTAGTGTAGAGGGTAGGGTGAGATACAGCTGTTGTAGGGTAGTATAGGGGTTAGCGTGTAGTGTGCATACTTAGTAGCAGTGGATGACTCATTTAGACTCTGACGTGGGGGTAGGGTATAGTATGTAGGGGTTAGGGTGTAGTGTGCATACTCACCGGCAGTGGAAGGCTCGTTTGATGCCCTTGTGTTTGACTCTGATGTGGCGTCTGAGGCTGGACGTGGAGGAGAAGGAGTTCTCACACAGACTACACGGGAACTTCTTTAGGATCTACACAAAACACAGGCACCTTACAGTGAACAGTCCCCTCAGCTCCCCTAGTTTAAAAACAGAAAGGCTACTAAAGACAATGATGCTTACTGAGAAAAACGGCTGAAAATCTGTTCTTCAAAGAAAAAAAAAGAGGGCAAACTTTCCTGGATCCCTCCACTTCATGTGAGAGGTGACTGTGCTCCAGAACTTTAGAGATATACATGATATGACTTTATAACCTATATGATCGGGCCCAATCCTAACTTGAGAAACACCTGGGGAGCTCAAAGTTGAGCGTAAATAAACTCTGAATCGTATTTTGATGGAAGAACGTAAGTGACGTATTAAGCATAACTTTTCTCAAGTGAGGATTGGGCCTGTGGTGATTAGGTGATTCGTTTAAGGGCCAGTTAGGGGTTAATTTTGGGCGGGACTGGGCCCATGGGCCGGCAGTAGAGTAGGCCTGACCTAGAGGGTCAGAAGATACAATGGATCACTGATCAGTCAGAACCGATTCAGAATCAATCTACTGTACTGCACATCAAACAGTATATCACTACTGCATGAAACATTTAACTATCTTTGTGTAGTCTATGTGCAGTCTTTATGTGTAGTCTATGTGCAGTCTGTGTTCCTGACCTTGCCATGCTGCTCGGCCATATGGGTAATGTAGTCCTCTCTGTCAGAGTAGCGGGCGTGGCAGGGAGCACAGCTCCACCCTGGGCTCGTCTTACTGCTCTCTCCATCCCTCTCTTCCTCCTCCTCCCTTCCCCACTCCTCTCCGTCAGAGCTCTCCGTCTTCACCAAGCTCCGCACCCGGGGGGGAGGGGCAGGGGAGGGCGCCATGGCAACAGGAACTTCCTGTTTGACCGCGGGGCCTCTGTGAGTAGTCTGAGCGAGGGAAGGGTGAGGAGAATAGAGAAAGGAACAGAGCAGATAGGGAGATGGAAGAGAGTTAAGCTACATATCATATCAACAGACCTGACTGACCCAAACCCAGTCTGGAGAAGGACTGAGGGGAACCCATAGATGTACCTTGATGTGCTCCAGCATGGAACTTCTCTGCGCGTAGAGCTTGGGGCACTCAGGACACTTGAACACATGCACCTTCTGCTTGACTAGGTGGGTGTCAAAGTGGACGTACAGCAGTGGCTTCTGGGTAAATACCGTGTCACACATCACACACTTGTAGATCATCCTGTAAGGAAGGAGTGAAGGGTATAAAATCTGAGAACACAATCAGTGTGTGTGTGTGTGTGTGTGTGTGTGTGTACATACTTGGCCTGTCCTCCAGTGAGTGTGGGGTGCTGGGTGTTGATGTGGCTCTGGGCGCTGGGGGAGGACTTGAAGGCCATCGGGCAGCTGGGACACTTATGGAACACCTCACAGTGGGCCGTCTGGATGTGGGACTTGACCGAGTTCAACCCTCCAAACACCACCTGACAACTAGAACACCTGCAGACAGACAGACAGACAGACAGACAGACAGAGAGAGAAATATCATTGTAGATGTTGTCCCTAAACACTGATTCAGGGTCAGATATTTCTTCATCCTCCTAATGGTTAAAGCATGGGTTGGTGGTAGGGTTGTTGCTGTGACCATATTACTGACACACTGGCAGTCACGAGTCATGACCACAGTAAAATTCCACGTAACCGCTGAGTCATGATAATCTCCTCTTATGCACTCTGGACATGTGTTAGTAGTACTCAAGTTGCTAACTACCATCAGGTCCTAATGGCCTAGTACTCTGGGCTCTACTGTCCCTCCATCAGGTCCTAATGGCCTGGTACTCAGGGCTCTCCTGTCCCTCCATCAGGTCCTAATGGCCTGATACTCAGGGCTCTACTGTCCCTCCATCAGGTCCTAATGGCCTGGTACTCAGGGCTCTACTGTCCCTCCATCAGGTCCTAATGGTCTGGTACTCAGGGCTCTACTGTCCCTCCATCAGGTCCTAATGGTCTGGTACTCAGGGCTCTACTGTCCCTCCATCAGGTCCTAATGGCCTGGTACTCAGGGCTCTACTGTCCCTCCATCAGGTCCTAATGGCCTGGTACTCAGGGCTCTACTGTCCCTCCATCAGGTCCTAATGGTCTGGTACTCAGGGCTCTACTGTCCCTCCATCAGGTCCTAATGGCCTGGTACTCAGGTCTCTATTGTCCCTCCATCAGGTCCTAATGGCCTGGTACTCAGGGCTCTACTGTCCCTCCATCAGGTCCTAATGGTCTGGTACTCAGGGCTCTACTGTCCCTCCATCAGGTCCTAATGGTCTGGTACTCAGGGCTCTACTGTCCCTCCATCAGGTCCTAATGGCCTGGACTCAGGTCTCTATTGTCCCTCTAACCACTGACATCAATGCAAATGCAATGTAAAATATAATCAAACACTAATCATCAAAACAGTAGGACTATCGTACTTTTAAAACTCACTGTGATAATCAATTTGAAGAAAGAAGTTCAACAGCAGGTTGGACCAGTGTAAAATATGGTCGTTGTGGATGTTGTTTCAAAGACTAACAACGAAATGGACAGCGCTTTCTAAGGTGATGATTCATTAAAAACACCCATACTCATATTGCAGCTTATACATACCTATAGGCTTCTATTATATGAGTCCAAGCCCATCATACAATACATAGCATTCAGCATATTATGCACGGTAGAAAAACATAAAACAAAACTGATTTAAGGTGTCTTTGGTACATAATTGGTCTATCCAATACTCAAAAATTAAACCAATTCTAGTAATAGCCTTTGAGTGTGGGCTGTATTATCATGCATACTGGTTACCTTATGCTATGCTCCAACATTTCTATCCATGAGTCTGGGAGAGAACGTATAGGCCTAGGCCATGCTGTTGATTCATTTATGGTGCAGGGCAGCTTACAGTTAGCCTACAATGATAGTGAATGTGATTTTGAATAGCCTAGTAATAGGGCATGTTTTATATTTTCATCATTCATTGGGTGACACATTACCTTTAGCTATACACAATATCTCACCACCATGTGTTTCCATCTCCTCCCCGCTCTCCTTCCTTTCTCCAGCGCGCAGACGGGCTGTCAACAGTTTAGTGAAATATGTTTCGTTGCCAAAACATGTCACTATCGATGTTCTCAAACAGATGTCACTTGGTTTCTCAAATGGAGCACTGGGTAGCTACAGGAACGGGGTTGGAGAGCCCATGGCATACAGAGTTTGGGTGGAATAGCACCTGTAGTGCAGCCAGAGCATGCTCCTCAAACAATGGTTTATGTGGGGATTGAAATAAGTGTTGTTATATTTATTTCTCAGCTGGTCATATTAAACACCTGCTCCACTATAAAACCCAAGTAGCCTACAAAATGGACCTGAGTGAAAGCGCGCGGCCTCCATTCGCTATTGGAGTGCATACAGATGACATGTCTTTTCCCCTATGACAACGAGCCATTCTAAATCTAAATCCATTTTACATATTAGTAAAGAAAATTAAATTGAGAATAGTCTGATGGGTGAAAATGTGATCACTTGAGAGAACAGCTGTGCAGCCTGAGGCAAGGAACAGAGCGCAAGCTTTTTTTGCTACTTTCTCAAATCATCAATAGTCTATAGTCGCACCATGCAGCCCATATGTTTTGATTTCTAAGACATTTTTGTAACATTCACAACTAAAGTTCTCAAATAACTCAAAATCTAGAATATAGGACCAGTTTCAAATGATCACTTTTATGCTCAACATAGCTACTTCATATGCACACACACACTGTAATTTGATTTCCCCCAGCTAAGTTCAATTAAACTGTTCTTACTACAAAATCATATAAAATAAAAGGCATATATTGTCAGCTAAATGCTAAATTAACAAGCCTACAGCATGAAGCACAGACAGATAACATAGGCCTACAGTAGGTAGGCCAACTCATATTTTATACTTCGGAAATTCATTTTCTTCATATCAAAATGTTTCTTTAGACCTGACTAAAATAATCGATTTATTGTGATTGTGTACATTACACAGATTTATTATACTTTTTTATATGTAGACGTTCCAAAGGTGTACATGTTTACATTAATTAACAGTCAATTTCTTTGAGACCGGCAGACTTTTGCAAAATGTCATGACCGCCACAGCCCTATTTGGTGGTAAAGTAATCTGATCCTAGATCAGTGTCTACGGGAGTAACTAGGTTTGTTTCAACTACAGAGGGAGTGAGGGGTGAAAGGTCACCTGTATCCGATGCGTCGTGTGAAATGGAGACAGGCCTCCTCCAAATGGGATTGGAAGGCTGGCTGCTTGGCCACACCCCCACACTCTGGGCAGACGTATGGGGGGCGGGGGTTGTGGATGCGAGTGTGAGCAGAGGCACTGCAGCCGTTAGGAAGGAGCATGGGGGGAGAACACTCTGTACAGGACTGGAGGGAGAGACAGATGGGGAAAGGAGGGCGCACAGGTCAGTAAGGCAGGTACTCATAAAGCCATGAAACAAGCTATTACATACAGTGTCTAGACTGAAAAAGTTTGTGAATTTTTGAACACACACACTGCTCTACTCACAGTGTTAAGGGCTGGTTTGACCTCTTGGAAGTGGGCAGCCACCTCAGCCTTGCTGCAGAACTGCACCTTACACTCAGGACACTTGTTATTGGTGTACAACACAGGCTCTGCCACCTTCTTACTGATGATTGGCTGCTGCAGCTGGGGGGCCGGGCTCAGGGTTGCTGGGGTCACTGCTGAAGTCACAACCGGAGCAGAGGACGCTGGGACAGAGGAGGTGGAGAGGGAGGGAGAGAGCATGCCTGAAGGAGGCATAGAGAGAGACGGGGAGATAGATAGGGGAGTGAAAGGTAGAGGAAGAAAGAGTGAGAGGTAAAGAGAGAGGTGTGTTAGATAGGTACTGATAAACAGCGCTGCACTAGTATTCATAAATAGTCTCAGAGTAGGAGTGCTGATCTACGATCAGGTCCCACCTGTTTATATAATACTCATTATGATCTCAAAGTCAAATCTGATCCTAGATCAGCACTGCTACTCTGAGATGCTTTACAGTGCATTCGGAAAGTATTCCGACTCCTTGACTTTGTCCACATTTTGTTACGTTACAGCCTTACTCTAAAATTGATTACATTATTTTTCCACCTCATCAATCTACACACAATGCCCCATAATGACAAAGTAAAAACAGTTTTTTAGAAATATTTGCAAATGTATACAAAATTAAAAACAGAAATACTTTATTTACATAAGTATTCATAGCCTTTGCTATGAGACTCCAAATTGAGCTCAGGTGCATCCAGTTTCCAATGATAATCCTTGAGATGTTTCTACAACTTGACTGGAGTCCACCTGTGGTATATTCAATTCATTGGACATTATTTGGAAAGGCACACACCTGTCTATATAAAGGTCCCACAGCTGACAGTGCATGTCAGAGCAAAAACCAAGCCATGAGATCGAAGGAATTGTCTGTAAAGCTCAGAGACAGGATTGTGTCGAGGCACAGATCTGGGGAATGGTACAAAAAATGAACAGTGGCCTTCATCATTCTTAAATGGAAGAAGTTTGGAACCACCAAGACTCTTCCTAGAGCTGGCCGCCCGGCGAAACTGAGCAATCGGGGGAGAAGGGTCTTGGTTAGGGAAGTGACGACGAAACAGATGGTCACTCTGACAGAGCTCCAGAGTTTCTCTGTGGAGATGGGAAAACCTACCAGAAGGACAACCATCTCCGCAGCAATCCACCAATCAGGCCTTTATTGTAGAGTGGCCAGACGGAAGCCTCTCCTCAGTAAAAGGCATATGACAGCTCACTTGGAGTTTGCCAAAAGGCACCTAAAGGACTTTCAGACCATGAATGCCAAGCGTCACGTCTGATGGAAACCTGGCACGGTGAAGCATGGTGGTGGCAGCCTCATGCTGTGGGGATGTTTTCCAGCGGCAGGGACTGGGAGACTAGTCAGGATTGAGGAAAAGATTAACAGAGCAAAGTACAGAGATCTCCTTGACGAAAACCTGCTCCAGAGCGCTCAGGACCTCAGACTGGGGGAGATAGTTCACCTTCCAACAGGACAACGACCCTAAGCACACAGCCAAGACAAAGCAGGAGTCTCTGAATGTCCTTGAGTGGCCCAGCCAGAACCCGGACTTGAAGCCAATTGAACAGCTCTGGAGAGACCTGAAAATAGCTGTTCAGCGACACTCCCCATCCAACCTGACAGAGCTTGAGAGGATCTGCAGAGAAGAATGGGAGAAACTCTCCAAATACAGGTGTGTCAAGCTTGTAGCGTCATACCCAAGAAGACTCGAGGCTGTAATCGCTGCGTGAAGGTGCTTCAGCAAAGTAAAGGGTCTGAATACTTATGTAAATGTGATATTTCATTATTTTCTTTTTTTATACATTTGCAAACATTTCTTAAAACCTGTTTTTACTTTGTCATTATGGGGTATTGTGTGTAGATTAAAGAGGGGCAAAAAACAATTACATTCATTTTAGAATAAGGCTGTAAACAAAAGAAAGAAATGTGGAAAAAGTCAAGGGGTCTGAATACTTTCCGAATGCACTGAATGTATACAGTCCTAGGTGAGATAGGAAGGTAATAGCACACAGTCTCTCTCTCTCACCGATGGGAGTGGTGTCCTGTTGGCCTATCATCTGCTCTACACTGACAGGTCTCATGACCAGGTGGGAACACTGCATGACCAGTCCCCTCTCCTTGTGTTCCCTGGCGTGGAGCAGCAGGCTGCACTTGTTGAAGAACGCCAGCCGCTTGGCACAGTGGTTACAGGTCACCTCGATCCTCAGGGACCGCCGGTCGTAGTGGCGGGCCAGGCTGCGCTCCAGGGCAAATGCATCGCCACACTCCAGACAGCGGTAGCCCTGCGATGCAAAGGAAGAACAACATGAATACAATACCTATGTCGATGACATGTCTCTAGATACAATGCGTATTCATTGGTGTTGTACGTATTGGCTGGTGCAATCAAATTTCCCGTTTGGGGATTACTATGTTCCCTTGAGCGAGGCACTTAACCATAATTTGCTCCATAGTACTATGGCTGACCCTGTAAAACAAAACATTTCACTGCACCTATCTGGTGTGTGACCATAAAAAACAACATAAACAAGAGCGATTTACTGGTCTAGGTCTAACAGAAATTGGACGTCTGCTTTTAACCTAACCACTACTAGTGCAATATTGAATCCATGCTGATATAGACCCCTCAAACTCAACTCTGGACATCAAAGCCAGTTCCACTGCGTTTTTTCATTGTTCCCATCTAATCAGGGACCGATTTAGTGGGTGCAATTCATTATCAGGTAGAACAGAAAAGCAGCAGGCTCCGGATCTCGTAGGGTAAGAGTTGAATACCCCTGATATAGACCTAGGTCTGTTACCTGTGCAGGCAGAGGCAGGTCCCACTCCGGTGGTAGTGGTGTACAGAGGTCTGGTCTGTAGCTGGGCAGAAGGTTCTTGCTGTTGAGGATCTTGTTGAAGGCCTCCACCAGACTGGACTGGCTTCTGGAGATGATGGCTCCTGTACTGTTCACTATGGAGGCTGGTCTACTGCCCCCCCTGAGGGGTGAGGAGGGGGGAGGGGGACACAGACACACCCCCATTCAGGGTCTTCTGGCCCAGGCTGCGCACGCCGGCCCCCCCTGGGCTGAATCTGGGGGGAGGAGGAAGAGGCGGAAGAGACGGATGGGAGGGCTGCTGACTTGGTGATGCTGACAGCCGTAGCTGACACTTTGGGCTTGTTGCTGTCGGCTGCCATCTTGTTTTGGGCCTTGCTGGCGGCCATCAACATGGCGGTACTTGCATCGTGGAGTGTAGACACAGGCAGGAGGCTGCCACCCTTTGACTTCTGCTGCGGAGGCTGCAGAGATGCCACCCTCTTGGGCCGGCTGAGGACCTTACGACCACCTGGGGAGGGTTTGGAGCCGTCTGTGCCTTTTGAGGGGGTCTCCCCTGCTCCTTTGGATGCTACTCGCGTCACTGTCCTGGTGATGCTGCCTGTAGGGGTCTTGACCGTTTTGATTCGGACTTTGAGCGGGCGAACGGGAGCTGTTGGTGTTGTTGTAGCGTTGGCCGGAGCCGTCTCTGTGTCTCCTGTTTGTCTTCCATCCACAACCTCCATCTTCTCACTGTTCTCTGACCTGCTCCCCAGGCTAGGCTCACTCTCCATGGGCTCCTCTCCCTCTCTAGCCCCCTGTGGAGTTGATGCTGAGGCTGGTGCAGGGCTGGAGCTCTTCTTGGGCACAGTGGACATAGCAGAACCTGTCTGGTCAGGCGGGGGGCTCTCTGGTGAGTCCCTCTCCTCGATCACATGTTCCGGGTTTCTTTCCTCCATCACAGGGCTAGAGATAGGTCTGGGGTTACTGAGGGCGGCAGCCAGCCAGGACTGACGGGCCTGGGGCTGGGCAGGAGGAGGGGAGGGAGACCTGGGGGTGGAGGGTACTTCATCTGCAGGGGGTTTAGAGCTGGAGGATGTCTGAGGGATGGAGGGAGGGGGTTTGGAGGAGAGAGGAGGAGGGCAAGAGAGGAGAGGAGGGGAGGAGGGAGTTGGGGAGCTGAACAGCTCTGAAGAGGACACTTGGCGGTGTCTGCGTGGAAATTTGGGAGGGGAGCACATGGGAGAATCTGGGCTCTCTTGGATCACTAGCGGGCTTCCCAAATCCGGTTCAGAGTCGTCCTCATCTGAGTCCATGATGCGCCTCACCCCCACTCTAAGGCTTCCGTTGGAGGGGGGGGTTGGGGAGAGAGGCCCGGGAGGGCACGGAGTGTCCTCACTCAGGATGGAGGAAGGAGAGAGGTGTGGGTTGACAGAGAGTGAGGACGATGAGGAGGATGTGGAGGTTATCAGACCAGCAGAGGTATGAGAGGAGAGAGGTTTCAATCTGTTGAGAATATTAACTGTATGTTTGGTTGTGCAGACCGACCCCCCTGCGCCTCCACTGCTGCCCCCTCTTTCACTCGCAGTGGGAGGGGAGCAGGTTGACCAGAGCTCCCCGTTGGCTTGGCCCAGCCCCTGGCCTCTCACAATGGGCTCCAGCGTGACTGTGGACCCCTCAAATCCATTCTGGAGGAGAGGTTCTGAGGAGACCAGACCAGGCATCCTAAGAGCCAATCGTGAATTCAGCAGGCCCCCCTTGACTCCCATCCCAGTCTCCACCTCAGGATCTGTCCCACTGCCCCCAGGGCTGTCTCCCTCCTCTTCATCTGACCCCTCAGTCTCTTCATAGGAGTCAGGCCTCACCCTGTTCTTAACAATCACACTGACCACTGGAGGCTCACTTTGGAAGTTGGGAGGGGAGTCAGTGGGGTTGGAAGGTCTTGGCGAGGGACCCCCGGCCCCCGACACGCTGCCCCCGGCCTTCCCTGACCCCTCCCCACCCTCTTCTGGCGCAGACTGAATGGCCTCTTTGGCATCGATGTCTGGAATGTCGAAGGCTGCCAACAAGTCGTCAAAATCTGGGGTTTTCATGTCCCCCATTCCCGGATTACAAAACCTGCAGAATGGACACACAAGAGTGAGAAATAAACACCCAACTCAACCGAAGCCTGAGGCAGGACAGAATCTTGATAATTCATGACAAACGTATTTGTGACTTCCTGTTTTGAAAGTGCATCATCATAATGTTGAATAGCCTATATTTCAGGTATCTATGTAAGTAAATTACTAGAAGCCAATAAACCTCCAACCTGGCAAACTTGTTGAATCAGTTAGCAGCAACCACTTGATCTTGAAGTTAGAAACTTATTTGAAAGTTCAAGTTCCCCAACTGCCCTCGTGTGAACTGGCTACTGAGCTAATGTTAGCAAGTCAGTACAGCAAAGACAGCTAGCCAGACCGACAGCTAGGCCTAGTTCAGACAGCCTTTTATTTTCTTGTTGCACATGCTTCATGCAGTGCAGCTGTATTAGCTAGCTAGCTATTTTCGCTGAGTTTGCGAGAACACAAAATGTGGATATTTTATCGTTACTTTATCAGACATGTGTATTTAG
The DNA here is from genome assembly GCA_030435695.1 of Brachymystax lenok tsinlingensis. Lineage (NCBI taxonomy): Eukaryota > Metazoa > Chordata > Actinopteri > Salmoniformes > Salmonidae > Brachymystax > Brachymystax lenok. Next base: position 56,932,499 of record CM059789.1, read on the forward strand.
CTATGTAGCTAGCTACCACACTGAACTGTCAACCACCTCGACACACATATACTAACTAACTAGCTACGTTCCCTTCTAGCATTGCACCGACCAGCTAGCGTAGCTAACATTACTTAGCTAGCTAGAATTGTCTACGTCGTCGTCAACGCTTGGAAGCCTTTTAACGCCTGCTTTTCAGGTATTTAAACCTTACAATTTGAAATTATTTAAGGATATTCATTTGAAGAAGTGGTTTATACGGGTATATGTGACAGGCAGAAATGTATATCTAGTTTTAATTGGGTTTTAAATGTGAAGTGTGGTTTGTTTACCTGGCTCTTCGGTTCCCGACTTTCCTTTTTGACGCATGAGTTGTTCGTCACCAGAAACGACTGGGGAGATAGGTCCTGCCAGGTTCATAACGTGTCAACTTAGGAAGCTGATGTGTATGAAAGTTGCCAGCTGTTTTCCACTCCTGACGTACATACGCGTTATATTGTAATGCCTTGTTCTTGCTCTGGCGAGTGTTGGCTATCATTTCCTGAAATGGCTGTGGTACAATCAAATAACCTTTATGGCACAATGTCCTCTAAAGCCAAGGGCATGCTTTTGTTGCATGTGGTGTTGCAGGGACAAAATGTATCTTGTGTGTTTCACAAAGCATGGCTTTTCAGAAAGACATAGTTACACAGGGATAGTTTGCAATAAAAACAATGTTTATCTGACATTTTTGTCCATATTCTACCACATCCGTTGTGTATGGAAGGAGCACGTGTAAAGCATGTCAACATTGGCACAAAATTCCACAACAACCAGCTGAGGTGTTCTCTTGAATGTAATGTTTTATTATTATCAGCACACAAATGTACACTTACTGAATGTGCTTGGGTTGATATAAGGTCCCACTTTAGTACAAACTTTTTATTTTTTAAAGGCAACATGCATCATTAACCTTGACACAACAAATATAAAGAAAGCCCTGTTCAACTGTTTGAGTATGGCGATACAAAAAAACCTAGAGATCATTTGAGGTTACAGTTTGCACAACTATTTTATTAAAGGAGCCATTGTCATCAGGTCAACGCCAGGGTATCTATTATGTTTACTGTGTAAATGTTCATTTCTTCTTCTCATCCTCTTTGTCTTTCTTGCTGTCAGGTTTGGATCCTGTCTGTGAGGCCAGCGAGCCCATGGCATTCCGGATGGCCTCGTTGTTGGGGTCGACACCCGGTAGGTTCTCCAGGACGCTCTGGAGGAACTCTGGGTCCTGCATCACATCATAGTCCTCCTCATCCTGCAGAGAGAGATTAACATACACTAGAAAAACAATAGCCTTTGAGCATGTGTAACAAGCGGGATATGTCCGCTACACATGTACACTTTCATCTCAGTGGTGTCCGTACCTTAGCACCCTCTGAATCCACGGGGGCTCCTGTGTCCATGTCCATTGACTCTGCACCAAACTCTGCTGGGTAGGATAGGACAGAGATGTTACAGACTGACTGTGCCATGTTATAACTGGCTATGGCTGGTTATAACAGGTGTATGTCACTGACCTCCACCCTGCATGGACATCTGTAGGGCGTAGGCAATCTGCTCGTCCTCCGTCATGCGGCTAAAGTCGGGCATAGCGGGCGTGGCCGTGTCAGCCTGGGGGACTGACATCTTCAGCAGAGCTTCGTCTGACTCTGGAACGGGAGGAGGTTTACAGTTTAGTCCCCCATATGCAGTGTCTCCCTCCAAGGAAGATCCAAGTACAGAGAGGGGAGAGAGATAATGGTGTATGGGCATTGGTTGGTTGCCAGTTGTAGATGAGTGATTTGTTTGTAGTTGGAGGGTTATAGTTATGTGTACAGGGTGTAGATGGAGAGTTGTGTATTTGTCTCACCGTCAGCGGTAGGCGAGGGAACCCCGGCCTCAGCAGCAGACACCACTGCTGCCCTACGAGTCTCATCCTCCTGCCTCTGTCTCTGCTCCTCCATAGACACCCTCAGAGCCTGGAGAAGGCACGGAGCGCAGAAAAAGTTCAAAAGGAGGAAGATTGTAGCATACGATGATAATCATCCAAAAAAAGAGGCAATGAGAGAGAGAGAACTAGAAAGCGTAAAAACAAGAGAGAGAGGATGATCAACCCATCTAGTCCTCTCACCAGTGCCAGCTCTGGGTCTGCGCTGGGGTCCACTCCAAACTCAAAGTCACTGGACCCCAGGCCCAGCATGGCTCCTCCCTCCCCAGCAAGGATAGGAGAGGACAGCAGGGCATCAGCCAGACTGGGGCCTGGAGGCACTGTCACAAGGTGAGACCCTGCTCCTTCCTTCCCATTCAGAGTGTTGATGAAGGCCGTCAGCTTTTCTGTGTTCACCTCCTGGAGACAAAAGGAGTTTATATGTAAAGGAGACAGTGATGGCTATAAAGACATAATGAGACCAGATAAATATTAGGTAAGATATTTGGTACCTCCTCTCCAAAGTTAATGATGTCCACACTGACTTTCTCTTTCTTTAGACGCTTTGCCATTTTCACCAGCTAGAGAGAATGTGACAGGAAATTATGTCAGAGGGGACATCACTTGTTTTTAAAAGACACTGGATGTGCTCATGCATGCAGTTATCAACACACGCCACACACTGCATTGACAGAACACTCACATCCTTCTCGTTGTCTTCCACTGGGCTGCCCACAAAGGCAATTATACGCATCTTGTGGTTCTTCCCCTGTCTGTGCTTCAGAGCCAACTGGGAGAGGAGAAGACAGGGTTCAGTGTCGTGACATACAATAAGATGAAGTGCAATAAAGTGTATTGTATTATTGTGTAGTATACATACATGTGCCACTCTGATGCCTGTGCAGAAGCTGATGTTTCCACGGGGCTGGACAGCGTGCAGTTTAGACAGTATCCTCCCCGCGTCTGCAGTCAACGTGGTCAGCACCTCACAGTTACTACACAGAGAACAACAGTTACTACACATTTCATACAATCAATCACTAAAAATAATCACAAGTATCTAGGCATCCTGTAATATCTAAATTATGAATGTTTACACATTTTGTTGGGACCATAGGACAAGCACAAAGACACATCTCACACACACAGCTCCTTACTTGGCCATGGTGATGAGGCCCACATTGTTCTCGGGGTTGCTGCGTGTCTTGGAGTGACACACAATGTTGACAGCATCTTGCTGGGCCTGAAGTCTGGTGGGGAGGAAGTCTCCATTCCTCATATACTCACTGTTGTCCACACTGAGGCACACAGACAACACAGTACATACGTTACACAGTGTAGCATGTAGGCCAGGGAGGGGCAATTCCAGTCCTCAGGTGCCAGAGTGGTGTCAGACTTTCCCCCCATCCCTAGCAAACACAGCTGATTTAAACGAATTGCATTCTAAACTGAAGATCATGATTAGTTGATTAATGGAGTCAGGTCTGTTAGCTGGGGCAAAAGTATGACACCAACTAGGCTCCTGGGGACTGGAGTTGCCCATCCCTGATGTAGGCCCACTAGAGCAGGGTTTCCCAAACTCGGTCCGGGGGCCCCTCCTTGGGTGCACATTTAGTTTTTTGTCCTAGGACTACACAGCTGATTCAAACAACTGTGTGGTGCTAGGACAAAAAACAAAACGTGGACAAGGCCTGAGCTTGGGAAACCCTGTATTAGAGCACAGTGACGGCTGGTATTATATCTATATTTAGAAGAGTGTTGCATAAATTAGTTAATGCTGCCATTTGTACGTTTTTGGGCGCACCGACCAAATATACTCACTTCTATGTAACTTTCATTGAAAGCAAGTATTTTACGTTCGGTTTTGTACACCAGCTTCAAACAACTGAAAATAAAATATTTGTGGTTATATTTCGCAGTGGTTTAGATGGTACAATGATGCTCTACACTATACTCGCTTTTTTTGTCACAAACACATTAGAACTATTAGAATTTTAGTAACCAGAAAATGGCGGAGCGATGTCTGCTAAGTGCATCTAAGTATGCACCTTTAACTGGCAACAGTTGAACATTCTGCCAACCGTTTTCCCCAACCAGGACTCTCCATTTTACCCCCTTCTCCATACTACTGCTAATCCCTAGACAGACTGATGGTAGGGGACATATTGAAGTGCCTAGCTAGCGAATGTTGTCGATCTTGACATAGGAAGCTTTTATCCAGAGCAGCTTACAGTAGGCATAAACAAAGACTGAGGTAATCGTGTACTGAACCTTAGTAAAACAATGTTTAAACCACTGCCTTGTTCACCAAATAATAAAGAATACTAGCTAGCTAACGTTAACAGTTTCGGGATGAATGCTTGCTACATTGGCAAAATCCATCACGACCTTACTTGAAACAACTTCTCAGAGAACATCTTGCTAGCTAGCTAAACTGCTCTAAATTCTCGGAAGTGTTTTATTGCAATCATAACCGTTGCATGTCATAGCGAAGCTAGCATTAGCAAGCCAAAAATGACTCAGGGAAATGGCTAGGATTGCTGGCCGGACGTGTTTATATAACTCATGTTAGCGACAATTTCATGATTAAAAAGACGCACGTTCACATTAAACTAAACAAACTATTCCTCTTACTTGGTTTAAAGAATAATCCATATGACAATTTATATTTTTCCTTACCAGACCATAGTACTTTCGAGCCCCATCTTGGAATCTTTCTGTTGCTGTCTACGTCACCAGAACTGATGGTCGATGGGAAATGCAGTTCGGTCCAAAAATACCTGCGCATACATTTGTTGACAATGACTTACACATACACCACAGGAGGTTGGTGGCAGCTTAATTGGGGAGGACTGGCTGATGGTAATGGCTGGAGCAGAATTATTGGAATGGTATCAAATACATCAAACCATGTAGTAATTCAGTAATTAGTGTAAATAACTCATTGTTAAACCAATAGAAAGGCAGGAAAGGGGGGTACCTAGTCAGTTGTACAACTGAATGCCTTCAACTTAAATGTGTTCCGCATTTAACCCAACCACTCTGAATCAGAGAGGTTTACTGAGCAGGGAAGCTGAGCAGGGTTATCAGGGTCAAAGCTCAAAACATTAAAAAGAGCACAACTTTTAATTGAGGGCCATGTTTGGAAATAACATTAACTAGGAATACCATATGAGCTTTTACAAAGAGGTGGGTTAGGGAGGAAAAGTAGCGAACGCAAGGACACCTAATATTACATTTTTGGGGTCCTGCTTAAGGCCTTCTTTGCCTCTCCTGCAAACAAAAACCTAAAAGTCAATATACTATAAAATGCCATGTCAAGGACAAGACTCTCCCACTGACAAATAAAGTGATGTGAGCTTGTGGATCTACTGTAGTGTAGACCTACCCTTCCAATCCCTAAAACTGTTGTATCATGTTCAGGAATAACGACAAGAACCAACATTTAGAAAATAAGTTTATTCTAAAATCAGAGAGCCAATATGAAAAACATCACATCACGGAAAGATGGTAGAAGGAAAAGGCAGCATGAGAAGGCATTTCCGTGACTACTATATACATATACACATTTTATACAGGCAGAGTAAAAATAGAGTAATTGAAGCATAGACGGTAACCAGCAACGTTGGCTCAGAGGCTGTGTGAAACATTCAACGTAGTAAAGCATGGGAGATCCTTGCCCCAGAATAATGATGGAGAATATATCACTATCAAAATCAAACATGAAATATAAAAAGTGAAATTGTCAAATAATCCCCTCCCATATGCAATACACTACTTAAGTCTGACATTTCCTGTCAGAAGAATACATTATTATAGGTACAATCATCTACGGTCCATGTACAACTTATGAATAATTTCAGGCTACAAGGTCATAATAATAATAATAATACAAATACAATAAATACAATTCTTGAAACTTTAAGATGGCAGACTTGTTCATATTGCATTAGTTCATATGTTCTGTAGTGTCTGTGTTGCAAGTGTACCGCCCTTTGAGCACCAAAGGGTGATGTGTCTATTGTGCTGTGGTCCAGTCAAGTCAACAGACACTGCAACGGGTTTAATCCGGCATCTACACAGAAGCACACAGGCTTTAAAACAACAATGTTCTGTCAGATGTTAGTTTGTAAAGTTAAGCATACGCTAAAAGTTATGGTCAGTGTTCATGGAGTCAAATCCGGACCCTGTTGTCCCACTAAGGCCCTTGTTATAATAAGACACAATACCATCTACTGAAAATGTGATTCAAAACTTGGGAACATGGGGCTTGGAGTGTTTTCTTTGGTGGCCAACTGTTCTCAAACAAAAAGCACAAGACTGAACTGAGCTCTTTGAAATGATGGGGAAGCTGAGCAGGGTTATCAGGGTCAAAACATTCAAAAGAGCACAACTTTTAATTGAGGGCCATGGATGGAAATAACTTTAACCAGGAATACCATATGAGCTTTTACAAAGAGGGTGGGTTAGGGAGGAAAAGTAGTGAACGCAAGAACTTGAAATGAATCAAACCATGTAGTAAGTTATTAGTGTAAATAACTAATTGTGGAACCAATACCACCCTCTCTTGTGCCCTTCCCTCCTGTGTGCTTTATAATACAGTGGGGCAAAAAAGTATTTAGTCAGCCACCAATTGTGCAAGTTCTCTCACTTAAAAAGATGAGAGAGGCCTGTAATTTTCATCATAGGTACACTACAACTATGACAGACAAAATGAGGGAGAAAAATCCAGAAAATCACATTGTAGGATTTTTAATGAATTTATTTGCAAATTATGGTGGAAAATAAATATTTGGTCACATACAAACAAGCAAGATTTCTGGCTCTCACAGACCTGTAACAACTTCTTTAAAAGGCTCCTCTGTCCTCCACTCGTTACCTGTATTAATGGCACCTGTTTGAACTTGTTATCAGTATAAAAGACACCTGTCCACAATCTCAAACAGTCACACTCCAAACTCCACTATGGCCAAGACCAAAGAGCTGTCAAAGGACACCAGAAACAAAATTGTAGACCTGCACCAGGTTGGGAAGACTGAATCTGCAATAGGTAAGCAGCTTGGTTTGAAGAAATCAACTGTGGGAGCAATTATTAGGAAATGGAAGACATACAAGACCACTGATAATCTTCCTCGATCTGGGGCTCCACGCAAGATCTCACCCCGTTGGGTCAAAATGATCACAAGAACGGTGAGCAAAAATCCCAGAACCACACGGGGGAACCTAGTGAATGACCTGCAGAGAGCTGGGACCAAAGTAACAAAGCCTACCATCAGTAACACACTATGCCGCCAGGGACTCAAATCCTGCAGTGCCAGACGTGTCCCCCTGCTTAAGCCAGTACATGTTCAGGCCCGTCTGAAGTTTGCTAGAGAGCATTTGGATGATCCAGATGAGGATTGGGATGGTCAGATGAAACCAAAATATAACTTTTTGGTAAAAACTCAACTCGTCGTGTTTGGAGGACAAAGAATGCTGAGTTGCATCCAAAGAACACCATACCTACTGTGAAGCATGGGGGTGGAAACATCATGCTTTGGGGCTGTTTTCTGCAAAGGGACCAGGACGACTGATCCGTGTAAAGGAAAGAATGAATGGGGCCATGTATCGTGAGATTTTGAGTGAAAACCTCCTTCCATCAGCAAGGGCATTGAAGATGAAACGTGGCTGGGTCTTTCAGCATGACAATGATCCCAAACACACCGCCCGGGCAAAGAAGGAGTGGCTTCGGAAGAAGCATTTCAAGGTCCTGGAGTGGCCTAGCCAGTCTCCAGATCTCAACCCCATAGAAAATCTTTGGAGGGAGTTGAAAGTCCGTGTTGCCCAGCGACAGCCCCAAAACATCACTGCTCTAGAGGAGATCTGCATGGAGGAATGGGCCAAAAAACCTTGTGAAGACTTACAGAAAACGTTTGACCTCTGTCATTGCCAACAAAGGGTATATAACAAAGTATTGAGATAAACTTTTGTTATTGACCAAATACTTATTTTCCACCATAATTTGCAAATAAATAAATTAAAAATCCTACAATGTGATTTTCTGGATTTCTTTTTCTCATTTCGTCTGTCATAGTTGAAGTGTACCTATGATGAAAATTACAGGCCTCTCATCTTTTTAAGTTGGAGAACTTGCACAATTGGTGGCTGACTAAATACTTTTTTGCCCCACTGTATGTCATGTTATCATGCAGGACATCTCCTCTCAAACTGTGAGCGCTGCAACTCTGTTTGAAGGGTCATTAAACTCAGGTCTGTTAGGAAAACATAACGTTCATCAAAACTCAAGTTCTGAAGCATAGGTCTCCTCCATGTAGTTTACATATGCAGTGTGTTCATCCATGTTCAAGTCCATATCATTTTGATTGCTTTTCCAATTTGTCATGACAGTAGATCAGAAAGAGCTCCACTTCCAGCCTCTAGTTTCTTCAGGACATGGCTGTGTTCTTGTACTCCCCCCATCCCCATTAAACATTCCCTATTGTCTCATGGTGCATCGATGAACATGAATCATTTCCCCCACAGGCTGATATCCCCAGTTTGTCAGTCTGTCCATCTCTCCCTCATCTCCCTCTCTGCTTTGGACCACATGTGCACTCCCATCTACTTAGAAATGTGTCCTCACAACCAGGCCATGGTGGCCCTTTAAACCACACGGTGTTGGTGTGAAATACAAGATCTAGCATAACCACTAGGCAGTGATATGTATCCCTGTCTGAAATATCCTACTACAGGATAAATAGTATTAGCTTCCACCCGGAGCTTGTGTTAGTATTCTACACAATGACCGAGCAAATGGGAAAAAAATAACAAACCCATGTTTATATAAACGTTAATGTACAAGAGGTGTACTACAGAGATGCAAACAAAGTCGTACAATGTGGTGAGTCTCAAACTCAGTGGGGTGAGGCAGCCATTTCTGTAACCAGCAGAAATCCCTTGTTGCTTATTAATGAAAGTCAGGTCATTGTACATAAAAGTATCAAAGTGCTTGAATGACAGTGGTAGAATTCCCATTGCTTGAAGAACACTTATAATCTTTATGTGTACAAAACAGTCTAAATAGCTGGGTGGGAATGAATGTGATGAAACTGTGAACTGCCATACGAAGACTGAAAAAGGCGTGTAGAGTGTGCGTTAAACGCTCGCTCTGAATTTTGATTGGCTCATTCCTTTCAACCCTGCCGGTTGATGGGTCAATTTTCTTTCAAAGATACTTTTGATTGGTAGTGAGAATATAAAAACAACAGACTCAAACAAGAGTTTGAATGTGTGTGTAAAGGGACATTAAAGAAACTAAAATATGAGAGAGACACACAGCTCAGCAAGACTAGCACCAGACAGACACAAAGGCACAGATATAAAAAGGAAGACCGTAAGTGACAGGCAGCTGGTGTTAGTGTGGTCAGGTCACTGTCCTGTCCTGTTACTGCTCCCCTTTGTCTCTTCTCTGGTGTGGTCAACTTCCATTAGAGGGATCATCAACTAGATTCAGCCGTGGGGCGATTTCTTTTCTTGAGCGGATGGTCAGGGGGCCGGAACATAATTACAAATCATTTGTAGACTGCAAATTGACCGCAAGAAAGCCCAAACAGATAATATTTGACTAAAACAATTTCAAACCTTGCTTACAAATCACACATATCTCTATTATGCATAGGAATACTTTAGAACACATTTCTCAAATTGAAATCATTTGGAGCTGATTTGCAGGTGTTTACCTTTTATGTCCACCAATAAAAAAAATGGTATCCGCAGGCCGCCAGTTGGGGAACCCTGCTCTATTCTAAGGGTATGGAGGTGGCGGCCATTACTGTGTTCTTGCTCTGGTCTCTCTCTCCTAGATCAATATAGCACATGTGGTCTCATCAGAGAGGAAGATTCTAGGATAACCATGGAGACCATGACAGGTAGAGCCTTCCCATCAGCTGGTAACTGAGCCATACAGCCTCCACTGCTACACACATACAACACTGTGTATAGCAGTGGAGGCTGTTGAGGGGAGGACGGCTCATAATAATGACTGGAACAGTGCAAATGGAATGGCATTAAACCATGTGTTTGATGTATTTTATACCGTTCCACTCAAGCCATTACCACGAGCCCGTCCTCCCCAATTAAGGTGCCACCAACCTCCTGTGGTGTATAGCCTACCTATACTGCCCTACCAAGCAAAAAGGCAGTAACTGCTCATTTGGAAGAAAATGAGTTAGTCATTTTTGCTACATTAAATACCTGCTTAATCATGTGGACAAGTATCCTGCCTCATATTGTGTTGGAGAAAATGGGGGTCATATTAGCAGTAACTGTACTAGGTTACTGTGAAACTAAGGTAAATATAAGCCATTTTTCTCAGTTCCACACTATGAGCAGTTACTGCCTTTTTGCTTGGTAGGGCAGTATAGCTCTGGCCTGTACATTCCTGCCCCACAATTCAGTCAGTCAGCTACTGTATACATCCATAATCTAACAGAATAGAAGGTCTGTGTGATGAAGTCATGTGTTCTGTCCACAGCAGTAAAAGTGTGGTCATAATAAAAAGTCTAAAAAACACTACATATAGAGATGATTCTCCTGTGCCCGTCCCATCTCCTGGCTGTGTGGAGGGAGGAGGGGTGGAGAGATGTAGAATGATAACATATGAGATTTATGCTCCGAGTCACTGAAAACTGAACCCACTTAGACTGTCCACAAGAAGGAATGCACACAGTAACACAGGTCAGAGAGTGATATAGAGCATGGTGTTCCTCCTCCACACTGTCGATGCAGGGGTGTCTAAGCCCACTAAGCCTCTCTTCAGGCTTTGTGATAGGTGGGACAGTGTAAGTGGGTTTTGTGACACAGAGACTCCTGTAACTTAGTTGGAGAAGGGTTTCTAGCAGCATACCCGTGTGTCTGTCTGACCAAGCCTTCAGACAGCCACCACCTCCTCACACATATACACCTCTCTCCCTCTCTGGCACTCAGTCACTCTCTCTTTCACTTCCCAACCCCCCCATACCGTTGAGCCAGCCTGAAGTACGTTCCAAACCTCCCCCGCAGAAAAGGAGGGATGGATCGAAAGAGGAGTGAGGATGGAAGATGCAAGACTACTCTCCCCCTCTCACTCTTCCACCCACCTCCTTGGTTCCAGAATCACCTTTTCCTCAGATGACTCCAGATCAGTTGTTACTGTGGGGGACACACAGGGAGGGAGGCCAGTGAGCTATGGGAAACACCATAGTGAAGATCTTAAGAGGAGGAGGAAAAGGATTGGGCCAGACTTACAAAGCAGATGTTGGTCTCTGGGACGATGTCTGATAGTGAGATGGCATCTTCATTACCTGACTGATCACCTGATGCTTCCACTTCCGCCCCCATACTGAGAGAAGAGAGAGAGAAGACTGATAAGGGTGTGTGTGTGTGTGTGTGTGTGTGTGTGTGTGTGTGTGTGTGTGTGTATTCCCACTTCATGTAAGTGGGAATACATGAGTCAGTGGTGTAATTCCTTTGTGTACCTGTGGGAGGCCCCGTGGTCTTGGTCTGTGCTTGTTACTGCTCTATGCACCTCAACCCCTACTGACCTAGAGAGAGAGGGCAAGAAACACATGAGAACTGGATGACTTGGAAGAGGAGGACTGACTTTGTGGAGGAGAGGGGATGGAGGGATGTGTTACTGTAGCGGAGGAGAGGAGGAGGTGAGTCCTGTGCTTCCTAATGAGGACGTGGAGAAGTTGGCCTCTGCATCCCCTGACCCTCCCGCCAGGGGAGGTGTCCTTGGCACCAGGTCTGGCCTGCCCGACTGCATGCCTGAACAGAAAGAGGGAGTAAAGAGGAGAACTAATGGCCCAATTCCAAGTCCACACCTAATCCCTTGTCCATAGGCACTTCATGTAGCTCTGGTCCACCTTGACCTCTGATCTGTTTAATCAATGTTTGTGCTAACTGTTCACTCACTGCTGTCTCCCTCTGCGTCAGCCCTGTTGAAGTGTGATTGGTAGACGAGTCGGGAGTCCACCACAGACTGTCCAGCAGCGTGGGAGAGGGGGGTGGGGCCTCCCAGGGTAGGAGCTCTCCTCATACCCCCCGGACCCCCACCACGAGACTTCTTGGATGGGGAGAGCTTCACTGAGGGGTGGGGAAAACAAAATAACAATAAATAATGACAGCACATCATATCATAAAAGTAAATATTGAAACAGAAGACACACACACAGCAGTCTTACATGGGATCTTCTTGAACACTGTGTTACACATGAATTGTTGGAAGCGCTCAGCGTAGAAGCCTGGTCTGTGCACCGACACTGTATCCTACAGAGGAAAAGGAATAAACCAGTTATAACCTGACATAAGCAGTGGCAGATCTGACACATGGATCTGTGGCATCTTTCATAATGTACTACAGGTAATGTGTGTGTAGGAGTACAGGTAATGTGTGTGTGTAGGATCTTACCCCATCATGGACGAGGGCCTTCCACGAGTGTTCCAACTTCTTGATGAACCTGAAAAACAGTCTTAGTGAACATAGCTCAGTTGGTAAAGCATGGCGCCAGGATAGTGGGTTCGACTCCCGGGACCATCCATACGTAAAATATAAGCACGCATGACTAAGTCACTTTGGATTAAAGCATCTACTAAATGGTATATACAGTGAGCTCCAAAAGTACTGGGACAGTGACAAATTTTTTGTTGTTTTGGCTGTACCCCAGCACTTTGGATTTAAAATGATACAATGACTGAGGTTAAAGTGCAGATTGTCAAACTTGGATTTTAATGTATTTTCATCCATACCAGGTCAGTGTATCATTTCAAATCCAAAGTGCTGGAGTAAAACAAAAAATGTGTCATTTTCCCAATACTTTGAGTACTGTGTCATTATATTACTATGGGAAATTGTATGTTGTCTGTACACAAGAACGTGCGCACGCACGCACACACACACACACACACCTACCTGTAGGACTGCAGAATGTCGATGATGCCGATAAAGACCAGCAACCTCTCTCCTTTAGAGTTCCTGGCTGGGATCCCGCCCATACTGAAATGACATCATACGCCACACCAACCAATCACAATTAACAAATCCTGATTTACGTGAAAATTTGCACTTTTCCCAAGGTAATATTGTGTGATGTTTTGATTGACTCACTGGTCCTCAGACTCCAGGGCTCCCTTCCCGTGGGCCTCTCCCTGTATAGACTCCATGGCTGTGCAGTATAGACTTTTCTGGGCCTGGGGTCGGCGCTGGTCTGGGGTCACTGCCCCCTCTGACCCCCCACTGTCTCCCATCTGCCCCCCACCTCGCTCCCTCTCTCTACTAGCCTGCTCCAGGTTATGGATCCCCACCAGTAGACTGTAGTCCATGATTTTAAAACTCTGCAGGAGCTGGAGCACACACACAAACGCATAAGAGTTACTAGACAGTAGACCCAAACAGCACCCACAGAACACCCACACCCTCCCTCCCTCTCACCAGGCAGTCTCTCTGGATGGTCTTGCTAAGGGCGTTGTAGTTGTCCGGCTCCAGCAGCAGTCCATCAGGCATGTCCTGGATGAAGTCCAGGTCTTTAAAGGTGGGAAAAGTCTTGTCCCTCTCCTTGGCTGAGGCCCGTCTCTTATAGGTGGAACCCTTCATGTCGTACTTATGGTGCATGTGGACCACGCGGGGCAGCAGGTTGTTCATCACCACCAGGCGGATGTTCTTCCCTCCCGCCTGGATGCAGTACAGACCGTAGAACTTAGGGAGCAGGGTCCGCTTGTTCTGATTCAGATTCTATAGAGGGGGCAGGGGATGAGGGGTTGGATGGAGAGAGAAGGGGGAGGGTGGAAAGAAGGGACGGGTAGAAAGGAGAGGAGGAGAGTGGATAAGACAAGAGGCCACCACACAGCTAGGTATTATATAAACACTAAAACACACAGGCCACCGAAGAATCTCCCCCCTCCTCCTTCAATATCTCTCCATGAAGTATCTCCCCCCTCCTCCTTCAATATCTCTCCATGAAGTATCTCCCCCCTCCTCCTTCAATATCTCTCCATGAAGTATCTCCCCCCTCCTCCTTCAATATCTCACCATGAAGTATCTCCTCCTTCAATATCTCACCATGAAGTATCTCCTCCTTCAATATCTCTCCATGAAGTATCTCCCCCCTCCTCCTTCAATATCTCACCATGAAGTATCTCCTCCTTCAATATCTCTCCATGAAGTATCTCCTCCTTCAATATCTCTCCATGAAGTATCTCCCCCCTCCTCCTTCAATATCTCACCATGAAGTATCTCCCCCTCCTCCTTAAATATCTCAACATGAAGTATCTCCCCCCTCCTCCTTCAATATCTCACCATGAAGTCTCCTCCCCCTCCAATATCTCACCATGAAGTCTCCCTCCCTCCTCCTTCAATATCTCACCATGAAGTATCCCTTCCCTCCTCCTTCAATATCTCTCCATTAAGTCCCCCCTCCTCCTTCAATCTCTCCATGAAGTATCTCTCCATGAAGCCCCCTTCAATATCTCTCCATTAAGTATCCCCTCCCTCCTCCTTCAATATCTCTACATGAAGTCCCCCTCCTCCTCCTTCAATCTCTCCATGAAGTCTCCCTCCCTCCTCCTTCAATATCTCTCCATGAAGTCTCCCCTCCATCCTCCTTCAATATCTCACCATGAAGTCTCCCCTCCCTCCTCCTTCAATATCTCTCCATCAAGTCCCCCCTCCCCTCCTTCAATACAGTTGAAGTCGGAAGTTTACATACACTTAGGTTGGAGTCATTAAAACTCGTATTTCAACCACTCCACAAATTTCTTGTTAACAAACTATAGTTTTGGCAAGTCGGTTAGGACATCTACTTTGTGCATGACAAGTAATTTTTCCAACAATTGTTTACAGACAGATTATTTCACTTATAATTCACTGTATCACAATTCCAGTGGCTCAGAAGTTTACATACACTAAGTTGACTGTGCCTTTAAACAGATTGGAAAATTCCAGAAAATGATGTCATGGCTTTAGAAGCTTCTGATAAATGATGTCAATTAGCCTGAGTCAATTGGAGGTGTACCTGTGGATGTATTTCAAGGCCTACCTTCAAACTCAGTGCAACTGCACATGGGGACAAAGATCATACTTTTTGGAGAAATGTCCTCGTCTGATGAAACAAAAATTGAACTGTTTGGCTGTAATGACCATCGTTATGTTTGGAGTAAAAAGGGGGAGACTTGCAAACCGAAGAACACCATCCCAACCATGATGCACGGGGGTGGCAGCATCATGTTGTGGTGGTGCTTTGCTGCAGGAGGGACTGGCGCACTTCACAAAATAGATGGCATCATGAGGAAGGAAAATTATGTAGATATATTGAAGCAACATCTCAAGACATCAGTCAGGAAGTTAAAGCTTGATCGCAAATGGGTCTTCCAAATGGACAATGACCCCAAGCATACTTCCAAAGTTGCTTCAAAATGGCTTAAGGACAACAAAGTCAAGGTATTGGAGTGACCATCACAAAGCCCTGACCTTAATCCTATAGAAAATGTGTGGGCAGAACTGAAAAAGCGTGTGCGAGCAAGGAGGCCTACAAACCTGACTCAGTTACACCAGCTCTGTCAAGAGGAATGGGCCAAAATTCACCTAACTTATTGTCGGAAGCTTGTGGAAGGCTACCCGAAATGTTTGACCCAAGTTAAACAATTTAAAGGCAATGAATGCTACCAAATACTAATTGAGTGTATGTAAACTTCTGACCCACTGGGAATGTGATGAAAGAAATAAAAGCTTAAATAAATCATTCTCTCTACTATTATTCTGACATTTCACATTCTTAAAATAAAGTGGTGATCCTAACTGACCTAAGACAGGGAATATTTACTAGGATTAAATGTCAGGAATTGTGAAAAACTGAGTTTAAATGTATTTGGCTAAGGTGTGTGCAAACTTCTGACTTCAACTGTACCTCTTCATGAAGTCCCCCTCCTCATTCAACATCTCTCCATGAAGTCTCCCCCGCCTCCTTCAACATCTCTCCATGAAGTCACCCCCTCTTCCTTCAATATCTCTCCATGAAGTCACCCCCTCCTTCTATATCTCACCATGAAGTATCCTGGTAGTAGCTTCTGGAGAAACTCAGCCTCTTTGTGCTGCACCGTCTTGATAATGAACTCATCATCACTGGACACGTAGAAGAGAGAGCCGCTGGCCCCGGAGTTAGACAGCTCTATCAGGCCATCGTTACACAGAGAGTACTGTAGGAGAGGAGTTAGTTAGCTTCCTGACCACAGAACTACAACCAGACACAACCAATCAACCAGACTAAATGAAGTGAATCTTTGTAGTCTACTGACCAGGTAGTCGTCTGGCCGGATGCCAAAGAGTTCTCTGAAGTAGCGGAAGGCGATGGGGGCGTAGGTCTTAAACCTGAAATCACTGTAGTGGTGGGCAGGGGTCAGGTTACTGCCCTCACTGAGACAGACAGAGGAGACAGAGGGAGACAGAGAGAGAAGGGTGTTAATGAGTGCTGAATACAGGAAGACTTCTCTCAAGCATAGATGCAAGATGGGCACAGACCAGTGGTGTAGCGCAGTTCAGAAAATAGTTGTTTTCTAACTAATCTCATGCTATTTTACACATCTGTAATTATTTGCATATGCTATTTTACACATTTTGCCATGAAGCTGAGAGAACATGTTTCAGTTTTCCTAGCTAATCTCATGCTGTTTTACAGATTTTGCCATGAGGCTGAGAGAATGTTTTTTAGTTTTAAAGCCAATTTCCTGTAATTATAAACTTTTCCTTCATGGTTTATGACATGTTCATATAGTATCTGAGGGCCCAAACTATATTTTTGGGGGAGTCGGGGGGGCCCCATACCTCATGCGGGTGCTCCGGGGCTGTGTGCTACGCCAGTGACACAGACACACAAGGAGACACACACACACGTCTAACCTGGGGAAGAAGATGCTCTCGACCACCACAAAGTCCTGCATGAGAACATCCCTCTCAGCCTTCTGACTCAGGCTGCCCACAGTGTGAGTGATGCCCAGCTGAATTGCTCCTTTCAGGGCTGACGACGTGGTCTGGAGGGGGAAGTGGAAGACGTAAATGGAGAAATGGAGGCTTGTCAAGAGAGATTGATAAATTCATTGTGTCTGAGGAATTCTCATGTTATAATTAATCTATGACTATCAAATGCTTGTGTACATTACATTCTGCGAGTCATCATTGGGTGTGGACGGGGAAGGGTTTCAGGCTACAGGTAATTTTAGCACACATGTGGTGTTTGTGTGTGTTGACCCCATGCTGACCTTCTTATAGGTGGTCTCTCCAGTGTTCGTCTCAACTCCTCTGTGTCCAATGGTCTTCTTCATACTCTGACTGGATCCAGGCATCTGAGACAGAGAGAGAGAGACAGGATGAAAGAGGGAGAGACGGGAAGAAAGAGACAGACAGAGAGAGAGACGGAAGAGAGAGAGAGAGACAGAGAGAGAGACGGAAGAGAGAGACATGAGAGAGACGGAAGAGAAAGAGACGGAAGAGAGAGAGAGCATGGGGAGAAATAAAAGGTATTTAGAAACTAAGAAATGCACTGTAGAGTTGTGTGTTTGACTCCATTAAAACAAGTTTCAGTGTCATCCTGTTCTCTCCATTGTTTGGTTTTATGACACACAGCTTAAAGGTAAACATCTGCCATTGAAACACAGAAACCATCAAAACCAGTTCCACCTCCCTTTCCACATATCCTGTGTCCTCTCCCTAGACAGAGAGGTGATATACAACACATCTTCACCGGTGTCTATAAATGTTGTGTAAATACACCTAAAGGTAGTGGAAAACAGTTTCATCAACAGTGCTCCAGCATCATCAGCAGAGTGCTGTAATTAGTGGTTTCGTGAGTCAGGGATGGAGTCTGTCTTACCTCGGGAGATGCCATTTTCCGAGACCCACTGGACCCTGGAGAGAGAGAGGAGAGAAAAGGAAAACATATTAGAGAGTAGAGTGATAGGCCTATTCTTGTTAGGCTCCCCATCCATGTTCCATGATATGGGTCCATGCACAACTCAGTCCTCCTCTTACAATCTAACAGTTACGGACAGAACCTAGCTAATATCACAGAGCTGGAGTCATGCTAGCCAGCTGTAGTGATGAACGTATCATATAGTATAGTAGTTTATGAAGGAAGGGAACCGCATTAAAGTGTCTGATTGGGTTGTGCGATGTCTGGAATGGCACATCGTCCCATCCAAACGTTGTTGATATACATTGCGCACGGACACGGAGGGGTCAATTGGCGGGAAGAACGCAATATAAAAAGACACATTGGTTATACCAGAACTGTGATTTGGTGCATGTTGTCATTGTTCTTATTTAAATTGTTACAAAACCCACAAACACGTTCATTAAATCATTGTTCAATTTTTTCTTACCTAGTCTCGGCTACAGAAGGATTTTCAAACTGGTAGGTCTATTCTCTTGTCCATAAAAATACTCAGATATCAGTTATATTAGTAGACCTTTTAAAAACAAATATTACAGCCATATCAAGTGTATTGCTGTTTCATCTTGATCATCTGGAAAAGCACATTTGTGACATTCTTTCTTCCATTAGGCTACTTTCCGTCAGTTTCAAAAAGTGACTGAATTTCACTTAGCAACTATAGTGTAGCCTGCCGTTGCTGAATCAGGAAAACACTGGCTGACTTAGTGGGGGGGAAGCACGTCTTCGCCTGTTTGGCAGTTGTTCGCTCAATTTCAGGCCATATGATAAAGGTGAGCCAGCAGACCTTACCCAAGGCACTTGCAGAATATGCTAAAAGATTATCAGGGCAAAGGATGGACAGACTACAAACCTCCGTCATCCTGCTGAGTTGATATTCTGGGGCTGAACATGCTGGTGTTCCTTGTTATAAATAATCATTTGTTTTATCTGATTGTATATTTATGATTTTTTGCCTAAGACGATGTCCATTCCAGTGTTATAAAGAATGTGAAAGGCTAAATAATCATTTGTTTAATCTGATTGATGTTGACTATTATATAAATGCACAATTTGTAAGGTATTCAAAAGAAAGTTGTTTGTGAGACAACTCCGACAGACTCATCATTACTATACTATGTTTTTATTTAGGCTACTTTCTGAGATGTAACTCTATAGGCGGTGGCCTATAGATTCCTTTGATCATGAAAGAGTAGGCTATGCCTACAACAACAAAGACACATTCAAATCGAATGGGGATTAAGGACAAAGGGGAAATTAAGATTTTAAAACAATAAACCAGACAAGAGTGTCAGCTGCAAAAGGCCCATGGTCATCCTACATTGGAAATGGGATATAAAAAAACACGTTAGGCCCAGTCTGACATTTTGCTCTGCGTTGGTGCTCTCCGCTCTTTCTACTATCTACATTGTTCTCTACCATTATGTAAATAATCTAACTACCACATGTATTGAACATGTAGGCTACGGCAATTAGGGTGTAGGCCATTTGGCATGCCGCCCTGCTCTGTGCTCACTGCACTGTTGTGAGCTGACAGAATCCAGCGGTGTAGTCAAGTTAAAATATGCTAAACTATCGTTTGACATCGAGATGTCATCAACGATGCAATCATACAATCGCCCAACCCTAGTGTCTGACCGAATTGCTTCATTGCAGTCTTTCCACTCCGTGCACAAAACCTAATCAACTTCAGCGTAATTTTGACATGAGAAGAAATTTGTCACAGTAAATGCTTGACAACCACTCTTAGTTAATTACAAAAACATCCATCAACCATGTAATTTTCCACTGATGCCGAGCCATGGTTAGACCTACACAGCCACAGGAATGGATAGGCCTAGGCTAACTGCTGCTCCCATTCTGCTCTAGATTTACCCACCACTTTTCCCTCTAATGCTAATGTCAACCTGCCCTGGATGCTGTAGTGGTGGGGCCTTAGCCTCAAGCCTAAAACAATCCAGGCGAACCCTTGCACTTCAGTCACTGCTCAGGATGCATTGCATTTGTATGACTTTTTCACTCAATTCTAAAACACCAAATGTTGTAGCTTGCAGTTACTACCCTTACTGATTACCTGTCTGTTACTTAGTGCCTCTCCATCTCAGACAGTGTAGTATTACAGCAGACATTCCCTCCCAGACAGTCTACCACAGCAGATACTGTGAGAGAGAGCATAGAGCAGCGGCAGGGCAACAAGTTAACTAACCACTCGCTGCATAACACACCACACGCACACACAGAGATACAGAGCAATGAGTGGACATAGCCTGGTATTAGGTTTAATGGGGAACACCGGGAAAGACCAGGATGGTGGGAGGAAATTACGAGAACTCCTGGCATCGACACAGGGACATACGCCAGTCTCTGAAACATAACTCCAGTCTGATACTGTGTCTAGACCACTGGGTCCCCTACCACAGGCAATGACTAAACTTTTTCCATCACCCAAACTAAGCTTGGGACTTTCCCTGTGACTCACCGAGTTGCCATCTTCCTTTTTGGTAGGGATGTGCTCATTACCAATCCTCTCTAAGAATAAATTCAACCCTGCAGACCCCAGGCCCAGCCCCAACTTTATCCAGCCCAAGAGATAACATCCCATAGCCTATTGTAAAACATTGCCAATTTGTGGGACAAACATGCAAACACAGAGAAGAAAAACCTAGAAGCAAAATGTGTCTGGTATTTTCTCAATGTTTCCACATCGTCATGACAAAATGTGCTCCTCACAAAAGGATTCGCATCTAAAATTGTGTGCGTGTGTGAAATTCGCCTTCTCACCCAGTCCATGAGAACTTCAGGCCTGTAACCAATAGCAACTGCTATTTCTGAGTTTCAACATAGCGATATTACAAACAGTTGGCAAAAAACCTGTCTGCTGTTATTGTAATAGTGTGGGCAGGTCAGAGTTATGCTGAGGACAGTGAGAGGCAAGAGGAGGGAGACCTACCGAAAATATATCATGGAAAGGTGGGGTACTGATAGCGAAACAGGAAACAGCCTTACGGCTATTTGTCTGAGATATTAGGCTAGGTCTATTCAAATTGTGAGATGGATGAAATCAATCAATTAAACCAATCCACATTGCTTGAGCAAACACCATAAGGATTAGTTCATTCAGGGAGTGGAGAAGCACATTGTCTTGCTAAACCATGTTGTAGCCATTTCACTGCGTAATGCATTGCACACACAATAGAAAACAACGGTTAACAGCCTATATTTGGTCCACTCGTCCTTTGCTTGCTCTCAGCTTGCTCAAATGCCACAAGGCCCTGTAATGCCTGTAAGAGGCACTCACAGGAACGAAGCACACGCTCAGCCGCTCCCTCACATACAAATACACACTGCAACCCCATGCAGGTACCTCTCTGCAAGGCTCTCCTCCAGAACTGAGTCCTAATGTCTGTGGAGGAAGATACAGAACAACCACAACCAGTTACACATGAACAAGGCATGCATGCAACCGAATTAGGCTTCAATCACATCACTCGCCTCTAAAGTAGCCTTAATGGATCACATGCTACAGAGTCTAGAAACAAGCAGCGCTCCATTTAAGAAAAGCTTGTTTTTACAATAGGATTTCAATAACATCCTAGTTCGACATTGTGTCCAAACATTTCCACAGTTACAATGAGGGTGCGTGCATACTAAACACATCTCCCAGTGCCAGCGCAGTTCAGTTCAAAACACATGTTGGCTGTTCGCCTGCTAGCAGCCTGCACTGTAGCCTGCATGTAGAGCAATAATATGGAACACTCCCCCTATTTTTGTCTGACGAAGTAGAGTAAATGTGCTGGTTATTGGCCCAATTTATGAACTTATACAGTACTAGTCAAAAGTTTGGACACCTACTCATTCCAGGATTTTTCTTTATTTTTACTTTTTTTTTTTTTTTTCGACATTGTAGAATAATAGTGAAGACATCAAAACTATGATATAACACATATGGAGTCACGTAGTAACCAAAACAGTTAAACAAATAAAAAATATTTCATATATTTGAGATTCTTCAAAGTAGCCACCCTTTGCCTTGATGACAGCTTTGCACTCTTGGCATTCTCTCAACCAGCTTCATGAGGTAGTCACCTGGAATGCAATTCAATTAACAGGTGTGCCTTCTTAAAAATGTATTTGTGGAATTTCTTTCCTTAATGCGTTTGAGCCAAATCAGTTTCTTCAAGTGCAGTCACAAAAACCATCAAGCACTATGATGAAACTGGCTCTCATGAGGACCGCCACAGGAAAGGAAGACCCAAAGTTACCTCTGCTGCAGAGGATTTTTATTTTACCTTTGTTACCTCTTGTTCAGAGGAGAATTCAGCGTGAATCAGGCCTTCATGGTCAGGCCTGTTCAGCGTGAATCAGGCCTTCTTGGTCAAATTGCTGCAAACAAATCACTACTAAAAGGACACCAATAATAAGAAGAGACTTGCTTGAGCCAAGAAAAACAACCAATAGACATTAGACCGGTAGACATCCGACCTTTGGTCTGATGAGTCCAAATGTGAAATGTTTGGTTCCAACCGGCATGTCTTTGTGAGACGCAGAGTATGTGTGGTGATTTGCTGGTGACACTGATTTATTTAGAATACACTCGACACTTAACCAGAATGGCTACCACAGCATTCTGCAGCGATATGCCGTTACATCTGGTTTGCGCTTAGTGGGACTATCATTTGTTTTTCAACAGAACAATGACCCAAAACACACCTCCAGGCTGTGTAAGGGCTATCTGACCAAGGAGAGTGATGGAGTGCTGCATCAGATGACCTGGCCTCCACAATCAGCCGACCTCAACCCAATTGAGATGGTTTGGGATGAGTTGGACAGAGTGAAGGAAAAGCATATGTGGGAACTCCTTCAAGACTGTTGGAAAAACATTCCTTATGAAGCTGGTTGAGAGAATGCCAAGAGTATGCAAAGCTGTCATCAAGGCAAAGGATGGCTACTTTAAAGAATCTCAAATATAAAATATATTTTGATTTATTTAACACTTTTTTGGTTACTACATGATTCCATATGTGTTATTTCATAGTTTTGATGTCTTCACTATTATTCTACAATGTAGAAAATAGTAAAAATAAAGAAAAACCCTGCAATGAATAGGTGTCCAAACTTTTGACTGGTACTGTATAGTGAGAACAGCCTGTATCGTTAGTATGTGTGTTCATTGGCCTAGTTTGCAGTCCTGTATTCAGACCAAAACATACCTGTCTATTCTCAAGACCTGACAAACTGGCTAGCTACTATAGTACCAAGGAAAGAGCAACAGTAACAAACACCGTAGTAAAGCTGATAAGAGCCTGTACGATAACAGGCTTAGAAAGGTGGAGAAGACTCTCCTGTCCTGACCCAGCGTCACTCTTCACATCATAACCTCTGATATCAACTGATTCTGAACAAGTGAATAATGTGACCACAACCAAAAACCAAATCAGTCAGGACTAGACCTTGGGAAATAAACCGAAAATTATCAACACGGATCACTTTGTTAATGGGACAATTGATAACTACAAACATCAAACCAGTAGTAGTATAAAGGATGATTTTAAAAAAAACTATGGCTCAGATTAATGTTATAAACGTATCGTTCTCGCATCAATTCAGGCAATATGTATTTATGTACTTATCGCCCAGCTCTAGTCAGGACTCCCCGTGAATTCAACCACATAGGCTTACATTACTCAGACTATTGCTTATTATCGGGTAGCCAGTGTGACAGGAAGCCTAGTGGTTAGTGCGTTGGGGCAGTAAAAAGGTTGCTAGATCGAATCCCCGAGCTGACAAGGTACACATCGTCGTTCTGCCCCTGAACAAGGCAGTCATTGTAAATAAGAATTTGTTCTTAACTGACTTGCCTACTTAAATAAAGAAATATCTCCCGTGGAAGCGAAATCTGTATCCATTCCACCCGAAACTAACGTTACTTAGCCTAATTGATTGGATGTAGGTGACTGCCTGTTGTGTCCAAAAGCTGCAGAACAACATTACTGTGTCAACAACATAGACATGACCACCACATTCTATCCACGAAAACAATTGTGTTGACATTACAAGTAAATAGTCAACACACACCTAGTTAGCTAGCCAACATTGCTGGCTGGCCTCAGTTTGTTGGGTTGGCTAGTTAGCTGGTGAGTTAGCCAGCTAACATCAATGTGTTTTGTCCTACTACGAGATGCTGCAAATATTACAAAATATCAACACAAAGGTCCACTGGTTTCGAGCATGGCAAATAGTTAACAGAGGCAGTAAATTAGCCAACTACTTGTAGTTAGTTAACATTGCTGGAGCTTGCCCCATTCAGGAGTGAGCTAACATTAGCTAGCTATACCTGATTGAAAATAACCAAATTATCGGGTGTGCGTCTATCCCATCCCAAGACCTTACTACGAACACCATAAAGTACATGACCAATTTTCAAGCGTGCAACGCTAGCTGGTAACGTTAGATGCCTAGCTAGCTATAAATCAATCCGATCCGATTGTTGACGTTAGCAAACTAACAGCCAACTGTGATAACGTTAGCTAGCTAGCTCAGACAGAAGGAGAAATTGAGTCAGTTGAATTCAGACAAAATAACCATATTCAGCTACAGGCGGTGCTGAATCTGTAGCTACGTTAATTAGATCACATTTTCATGCAAACTACTTTACGGAGCCCTAAATTAGTTATTATAGATACCGGTCGGAGCAGTCAATCCCGAATCAACTGGAACGGCGGTCGCCATTTTGGATTGGCCGGTATCGGAACAGATGTAACAAATCTTATGTATGGGTATCCACTATCTAGTAGTATGGGTATCCACTAGCTAGTAGTATGGGTATCCACTAGCTAGTAGTATGGGTATCCACTAGCTAGTAGTATGGGTATCCACTATCTAGTAGTATGGGTATCCACTAGCTAGTAGTATGGGTATCCACTAGCTAGTAGTATGGGTATCCACTATCTAGTAGTATGGGTATCCACTATCTAGTAGTATGGGTATCCACTATCTAGTAGTATGGGTATCCACTAGCTAGTAGTATGGGTATCCACTAGCTAGTAGTATGGGTATCCACTAGCTAGTAGTATGGGTATCCACTATCTAGTAGTATGGGTATCCACTATCTAGTAGTATGGGTATCCACTAGCTAGTAGTATGGGTATCCACTAGCTAGTAGTATGGGTATCCACTATCTAGTAGTATGGGTATCCACTAGCTAGTAGTATGGGTATCCACTATCTAGTAGTATGGGTATCCACTATCTAGTAGTATGGGTATCCACTAGCTAGTAGTATGGGTATCCACTAGCTAGTAGTATGGGTATCCACTATCTAGTAGTATGGGTATCCACTATCTAGTAGTATGGGTATCCACTAGCTAGTAGTATGGGTATCCACTAGCTAGTAGTATGGGTATCCACTAGCTAGTAGTATGGGTATCCACTATCTAGTAGTATGGGTATCCACTATCTAGTAGTATGGGTATCCACTAGCTAGTAGTATGAGTATCCACTAGCTAGTAGTATGGGTATCCACTAGCTAGTAGTATGGGTATCCACTAGCTAGTAGTATGGGTATCCACTAGCTAGTAGTATGGGTATCCACTAGCTAGTAGTATGGGTATCCACTATCTAGTAGTATGGGTATCCACTATCTAGTAGTATGGGTATCCACTATCTAGTAGTATGGGTATCCACTATCTAGTAGTATGGGTATCCACTAGCTAGTAGTATGGGTATCCACTAGCAAGTAGTATGGGTATCCACTAGCTAGTAGTATGGGTATCCACTATCTAGTAGTATGGGTATCCACTATCTAGTAGTATGGGTATCCACTAGCTAGTAGTATGAGTATCCACTAGCTAGTAGTATGGGTATCCACTAGCTAGTAGTATGGGTATCCACTATCTAGTAGTATGGGTATCCACTAGCTAGTAGTATGAGTATCCACTATCTAGTAGTATGGGTATCCACTATCTAGTAGTATGGGTATCCACTATCTAGTAGTATGGGTATCCACTATCTAGTAGTATGGGTATCTACTGGCTAGTAGTATGGGTATCCACTGGCTAGTAATATGGGTATCCACTATCTAGTAGTATGGGTATCCACTGGCTAGTAGTATGGGTATCCACTAGCTAGTAGTATGGGTATCCACTATCTAGTAGTATGGGTATCCACTATCTAGTAGTATGGGTATCCACTAGCTAGTAGTATGGGTATCCACTGGCTAGTAGTATGGGTATCCTCTAGCTAGTAGTATGGGTATCCACTAGCTAGTAGTATGGGTATCCACTGGCTAGTAGTATGGGTATCCACTGGCTAGTAGTATGGGTATCCTCTAGCTAGTAGTATGGGTATCCACTAGCTAGTAGTATGAGTATCCACTATCTAGTAGTATGGGTATCCACTATCTAGTAGTATGGGTATCCACTATCTAGTAGTATAGGTATCCACTATCTAGTAGTATGGGTATCTACTGGCTAGTAGTATGGGTATCCACTGGCTAGTAATATGGGTATCCACTATCTAGTAGTATGGGTATCCACTGGCTAGTAGTATGGGTATCCACTAGCTAGTAGTATGGGTATCCACTAGCTAGTAGTATGGGTATCCACTATCTAGTAGTATGGGTATCCACTAGCTAGTAGTATGGGTATCCACTGGCTAGTAGTATGGGTATCCTCTAGCTAGTAGTATGGGTATCCACTAGCTAGTAGTATGGGTATCCACTGGCTAGTAGTATGGGTATCCACTGGCTAGTAGTATGGGTATCCTCTAGCTAGTAGTATGGGTATCCACTAGCTAGTAGTATGGGTATCCACTAGCTAGTAGTATGGGTATCCACTAGCTAGTAGTATGGGTATCCACTATCTAGTAGTATGGGTATCCACTGGCTAGTAGTATGGGTATCCACTATCTAGTAGTATGGGTATCCACTATCTAGTAGTATGGGTATCCACTAGCTAGTAGTATGGGTATCCACTATCTAGTAGTATGGGTATCCACTGGCTAGTAGTATGGGTATCCACTGGCTAGTAGTATGGGTATCCACTATCTAGTAGTATGGGTATCCACTATCTAGTAGTATGGGTATCCACCTGCTAGTAGTATGGGTATCCACTGGCTAGTAATATGGGTATCCACTATCTAGTAGTATGGGTATCCACTATCTAGTAGTATGGGTATCCACTAGCTAGTAGTATGGGTATCCACTAGCTAGTAGTATGGGTATCCACTGGCTAGTAGTATGGGTATCCACTAGCTAGTAGTATGGGTATCCACTATCTAGTAGTATGGGTGTCCACTAGCTAGTAGTATGGGTATCCACTAGCTAGTAGTATGGGTATCCACTATCTAGTAGTATGGGTATCCACTAGCTAGTAGTATGGGTATCCACTAGCTAGTAGATTGCCAGCGGCAAAGTCAAAATTGGCTTATTGTATATATAAAAACCAAAATATGCTATTTGGTCTTAATTTGAGGTTATGTTTAGACATACGGTTAGCATTGTGATTATGGTTAGATTTAAAATAAAAATGTAAGAAGATAAATTGTAGAAATAAGGCGGGTTTATGACTTTGTGTATCCCCCTTGGACCGATTCCTACATGAAACATTCTAATTCAGGCTGCAAAGGCATCGATTTAATGGCGAGAAGGCGGGGGAAAAACAGAGATAATATGCATGCTTTCTTTATGAAACACAATTTTCCACCACCATAATAGAGTTGCTAATGCTAGTTCCTGGTGTTGTGCTCTTCTTCGTCTTCTTCTTCGATGAGGTTTACGGCGGTTGGCATCCAATAATTCTTGCTTTACCGCCACCTACTAGACTGGAGTACAACTCCCTTATACTTTGCTTGAAAAAATAAATAAACAAATACCCTACCATCTAACACCAAAAAAAAAATGAATAAAAATTAACACCACCCTACTCCACTATTTAAATCTATTTAGTCCTACCTCAGGCCAACAACCTCAAAGGATGGGACACCACCACTTAACACATGCTGTAACTCTTTTGATGTCAAGTCTCGCACACCCAAATACCTCTCTGCAGCTGCTACCACAACCTCAATTTTCTGCGACTTAGGTTCCATCCCTGCAGTACAGTTGATAACCATTGCTATAAATGCCCAAAATCCAATCTTTCTGAAACGTATATCACTTGTTGGCATATCCCTCTGTACTGGTACAGATCTACAACTCACACCACTCCTCTCAGGATCCCTCCCCCTTGACCCATCTTCCTCTACTTTCTTCACTGCCTCAGCATATGACAAGTTCTGCACTACTCTAACCCTGGAAACCTCAACCTGCCTCTCTCGCACTGGACATTTCTGATCCTCAGCCCCATCGACACCTCTACAATTAACACACACCACTATTTTCCCCAATGCTACACATTAATTTGTCTCATGCCCTTCCGCACACTTCTCACAACTAGGAACCTCCATCCAACACACTGCTGCCACATGCCAAAAGCTTGACACCTGTAACAACGTAATGTATTTGGCACAAAATCTCATACAGGATAACTTAAATATCCTTACATCACTTTGTTGGGCAAAGACTCAACATCAAAACTCAAAAGAACAGACAATGACTCTTCTGTTTCACCACTTGCCACGTTTGCGTCGCACCAAATGACGAGCATCACAAACACTGTGAATCTTCCCCTTCAGTTGGTCAACTTTAACATTTACTGTTACCCCAGTAATCAATCCTTTCAATGGCGCCATTTTCTTGCCCACATTTGTTTAATGTGGAGTGCCTTCTCCCTCTGACCAGCAGAAACACAAACAATTATCACAAGACCACTTCTGGTTACCCTCACCAGTTCTACAGCACCCAACTCTTTTTTAACCTACCCTGAAACCACAAATGGATCAGCCAAAAGGCAGGGGTCCACTTTATCCCAAAACTTCACTCCTACTGTCACACTCCTCGTTATCCTGACCCTCGGGCTCCGAGAATATCACCACGCCTACCACCTCCGATACTTCAACCTCATTCACTTCCATTTCTCCTCCTCTCTTCAGCTCATTCTGCTTACACTTTTTATCATTCTTCTTTAACAAACAATCTCCCTTTTTTATGCAATTTTTAACCAACTCAAGCTCACCCTCTTCCTCCCTCTCTCTCTCTTAGACCTCCTCTGCCTCTCTTTTCCCTCCATTCCTCCTCTGTATTCCAAATATACATCTCCTTATGATAATACTGCACTTCTCCTGACATACATCTTGTTCTTGCATTCTCAAGGACGCCATTTAACCGGCTGTCACAATCTCCATACATCAGCACGGGATGTAGCGCTCAACAGTGCATCCCACTTATAAAGCAGCTGGTTCATCTTGATGTTCTTCTTTATCAAAAGCTACAGCAATGCTTTTCCATTTCAAACAAGCGCGCTCTTCCCTGACGTTGTGCTCCCAATTCAGCCAGGGGTAAACTAACATAGCAGCCATAGAAAGAAGCCTGAGCGGAGTCCCCACTTCTGTTTTTTGGGGAAATGGAAATTAGTTAAGAAATACTGTGTCCCTGAAAACCAGAAACATTTGCCAACGCTGCTATGGGTGGGGTATACAGACTTCTGCAACCTGATTGGCTGAACACAATATGCAACATCTGGGACTAGCATTCCTAGCCACTCTAGCATGGTGGTGGAAAATAGTGTTTCATAAAGAAAGCACGTATTTTCCATGTTATTTTCTGCCTTCTCGCCATTAAATCAAATTAAGGAAATCTACGCTTTTGCAGCCTGAATGGAGAATGTTTCATGTAAGAACCGGTCCACCGGGGATACAAGTGAATATAACCAGCTTCATACAATGCGGTAAGTTGGACGGTAAGATGAAACGACTCAATATCGCCATCTGCCTGGCTTTGGGCTAAACTCTGTGGCTGTGACAGCTAGTGAGGACCCTGTCTGTCTCTATTAATGCAAGTTCTACTACACTAACTTAGTGGATAAATGTCAGTCACACAGTCACTATAACAAAAGGTTAACTTCTATCAACATTTCAGTTTAATCAAATAATAATTTCAAAGTTGTGCATGTGTCAGATAACGACAAATTACAATAACTGGCAGTGCTTCACTCCAAAATGATTAAGACATGGCACAGGAAACATTTTGAAAATATAAAGATTTATTTCAAATGTTAGAACAGGAGAACTGGACTAGCAGTTCTGTAGCTATATGAAAAATACAACTAACAAATCTGAAACATGAGTATAAAAAGAAGTGGTCATACAAATGGTGATTTAATTCGTAAAGCAGATATCAGCTCTCCAGGTGTTCTGTCATTATAACAGACTCTTAATGACAGACACTGACAGTAATACTGAAATATTATGTGCACTCAGATAGCATACATTAATTGGTTGTCATGCTAGAAAATATGGAATAAATGTAACTTTCTAACTATAAATTCTGCTTACTCTTACCCACACCTTATCCCCTGTTTGACTAAATCATGCACTTGCTCAACAGTTATTCTGAATTAGCCAATTCTATCATGGTCATCTAGTGACTACTGCACAAATCCCCTGACCGCCAATTCAGATTGGCCCACTGCCATCAGAGTGAAACGTGAAAAGTCAACAACAAAAATCAGGCGAGGGGGCATTTCCTCTTTCTGAGGCGTGTGGACTTGGTTGCCTTGGTGATGGCATTCATGAGCAGGCTGGAGAGGCACTTAGGGGCGTCCTGGGAGGAGGGAGGGCAGCATTTCTGGAAGACAGCAGGGGAGGAGGGCTTCTCTGCAGAACAGCGGCTCACCGCCAGCGCCACTAGCTGGGTTCACAGTCAGAGAGAAGTTATGAAAACAACAATGTAAAAAAGCCTACAATATGCTTAGACCTACAATATAACTTTAAGTCTAATATCATATAGACACTTGATGGCCAATCATGTTAATTTTATCCCATTGGGACAACCTGGTTAATATGAGATATGGGGTTGTCTGTGTGAAACTGTATTATTAAGTTTTGAACTCACCTTTTCCTGAACACATGCAGTTCTCTTGCCTGCTGGCAGGGGGCAGCATTGTCCCACTAACTTTTGGACAGGGAGAGCCACAGGGAACCTGAGAGACCAGATTGCAAGATTATAGTATACTACTATCTTTGTTTTACTCAATAATCAAACCAAATCAGTCAAAGGGCTTTGTTAGACAGATATGTACAAATGTCCCTGGATCAAACTAGCTGCTGTAATAAGCTACTTGTGAAAGTTATTGTTTACTATTGTTTTTAAACTTTTGGTAATGGTCTTTGATACAACGCAAATCTGGAATTTTAATGTCATTAACCACGTTTCCATCCACAGTTTTATTGCGAGTAAGGTCATACCATATAAAACTAAATAACGACAGCTGTAACGGAAACAGGAAGTTTCGGTGAAATGTTATAAATGTCAACAGATAATTTGTTTGTTTGACATGGTGGGATCTTTTTGTGTCTGTAAAATGTATTATGTGAGAAATGGCAGTGGAAACAGCTTTATGTGCAAATATTGATATAATAACCATCATAGCAAAGTAAACTTGTAGTCACGTGATGATATGGTGTGGTCCTTCCACTACGACTCAGGAAACTATGCAGTTTCTTAGGCTACAGATGAAATAAATGAACTTGACAGGGTGGTGAAAGTGCACGGTGATGAGCTGGATGTTCCTTTCCATTAAATATAGAGGGTCTTATTCTGGTGACATGATGATTGACTGCCGTTTGAAAAATGTAAATTTTGGGTCGCTGTTATCCATAATAAATCTCATCATCTAGACTAGCCTACCCACACTGTATCTGCTAGCTGTTGGCTAGAGCGCATGTGCCAAGACCAGAGTCTTGGCACATTTGCTATTTAGAGCAACCGTTTTTGTGACATCGATAGAGTTGGAAATATGATGGAAACACTGAACTTTAGATTTTTATTCGGGAAAATGGAAAAAATACATTTAGTGTGCACTACAAGTCAGTTGTGGAAAATCACCACTGGTAGCAAAATGCGCAAATGTAAAAGTCACCATCTACTACAGTGAAATGTACCCTTTCTGAAAGGTCTGGTTCTGTCACCCAGAAAGATAAACAATCAGGCTGGGCAGCATAAAAATGTGACTGAGGAGGAAAAAGGTTAAATTAAACACACACACACACACACACACACACACACACACACACACACAATAATGCTAAACAAACACCCTTACTTCATGATGATCTTGTATGTTTCACAGATGTGTCCGAGGTTGTGGGTCTGTGGTGCGGCAGAGGCAGAGTCAAGCCTTTGGTCATAGTCTGGATGAGGGGCGCGGGAGGAGAAACAGGTGTACCTCTCCTCACCTTCACCCACATCACAACAGGAGGAGTTGTGAGGTCTCCCCTTCTGCTCTTCCTCACAGAACCTGTTAAGCACCTCACGCCACTAAGAGAGAGATGAAAAAATATATATATTATTGTTCACTGTATAGAGGATAGATTATACAGATGTTTCAGAGGAGAGAGATGATATATATTATTGTTCACTGTATAGAGGATAGTTTATACAGATGTTTCAGTTTAGCAGCCTTCTTCAGTGTAGGTAAGAATGGGATCCTTACTTTTCCCACATTGACAAGGGCAGGTAGGCAGGTCACAGCCCACACACACACACACACACACACACACACACACACACACACACACACACACACACACACACACACACACACACACACACACACACTTCTCCTTACCTTTCCCTCAGAACAGGGTAGCACGTCCTCCTGTCCCTTACAGCAGTGTTTGAACCCTCTCTCCAGACGGTTCATGGCCTTTGATTGACGGGCCAGCCAGCCAAAGCCTGTACGTGGCAGGCACTTGGGGGTGTAGAGAGGGCGGTGCTTGCGTAAGCGGCAGACCAGTGCGATGTTGTCGGAAGTGGGGCGTCCAAGGGGGAAGCTGATGTCAGAGTCTCTGGGAGTAGCTTGGGGGCTCTTCTTGGGCTTCTCCCCTCTGACAGTACGCGGTCCGGGCTGGGACCTGGGAAGAAAGGACACAATACATGTAGTCATTAGTTGCCATAAAAAATGACAATTTGAACCTAACATTAACCCTAAACTGGGGCTGTGGAGGTCATGAAATGTTGTCTGCCGGTGATTGTCATGCAAATAACTTGACAGTAATTGACAGTTGATTAGGCCTACATAAACACATTTAGCATCTCCTGACGTCCACACAGCCTACAAGCCACTGATGCAGACCTTTGGAACATCTACATTTAAAAAACTATAATAAATCCATTTAATATAGCCCACACCAGTGGTTCCCAAACTTTTGAATAACCCTTCAAACATCCGTAACCCTTCAAACATTCAACCTCCAGCTGCGTACCCACTCTAGCAGCAGGGTCAGTGCACTCTCAAATGTTGGTTTTTGACATCATTGTAAGCCTGCCACACACACACACACACACACACACACACACACACACACACACACACACACACACACACACACACACACACACACTATACGATACATTTATTAAACATAAGAATGAGTGTGAGTTGTCACAACCCGGCTCGTGGAAAGTGACAATGAGCTCTTATAGGACCAGGGCACAAATAATAATAAAATAATAAATCATTTTGCTATAAAACCTTATTTGTTCATTGAAAATTGTGAATAACTCACCACAGGTTAATGAGAAGGGTGTGCTTGAAAGGATGCACATAACTCTGCAATATTGGGTTGTATTTGAGAGTCTCAGTCATAAATCATATTCCACACAGTGTCTGTGCCTGTATTTAGTTTTCATGCTAGTGAGGGCCGAGAATCCACTCTCACATAGGTACGTGGTTGCAAAGGGCATCAGTGTCTTAACAGTACAATTTGCCAAGGCAAGAAACTCTGAGTGCAGCCCTATCCAGAAATCTGGCATTGGCTTCTGATTAAATTACATTTTCACAGAACCGCTTGTTGCAATTTCGATGAGGCTCTCTTATTGGTAAGTGGACTGGAGTCAGGGTATGAAAGGGATAACGAATCCAGTGGTTTGTGTCATCCGTTTCAGGAAAGTACCTGCGTAATTGCACACCCACCTCTCTCAGGTGCTTCGCTACATCACATTTGACATTGTCCATAAGCTTGAGTTCATTTGCTCACCAAAAATCATACAATGATGTAAAGACCTGTGTGTTGTCCTTGTTAATGCAGACAGAGAAGAGCTCCAACATCTTAATCATAGCCGCAATTTTGTCCCGTACATTGAATATAGAGGTCAGACAAGTGGAAATTATGGTCAGTAAAGAAACCTTTAAGATCGTCTCTCAAAAAAACAAAACATGTCAATACTTTACCCTTTGATAACCAGCGCACTTCTGTATCTTGTAAAAGCGTTACATGGTCGCTGCCCTTATCATTGCATAGTGCAGAAAATACACAAGTATTTCAAGGGCCTTGCTTTAACAATGTTAACCATTTTCACTGTAGTGTCCAAAATGTCTTTCAAACTGTCAGGCATTCCTTTGGCAGAAAGAGCCTCTCGGTGGATGCTGCAGTGTACCCAAGTGGCGTCGGGAGCAACTGCTTGCACGCGTGTTACCACTTCACTACGTATCCCTGTCATGGCTTTTGCACCATCAGTACAGATACCAACACATCTTGACCACCAAAGTCCATTTGGTCTGTTGACTCATTCAGCTGTAACGCATAGAATTAACTGGCTTGTATGCAAAGCAGTAATTGTTTCAAAACATCACCTGCAATATCACTGATGCGTTGTGAAACAGTGTTGTTTGATGAAGGCATTGTCTGTACAATTTCGGCCTTTTCCCCCAGCATTGTCTCAGCCATATACGCGGTAGCAGGATAAATGAAGTCCTCCACAATAGTATGGGGCTTGCCTGTCCTAGACACTCGGTTGCTCACCATATAAGATGCTTCTAGCCTCTTCTTATTAATGGTATCGGTTGCTTTTACACGTCTTACTACACAAAAGTCGTCTTAATTATCGCTCAAAAAAACTCCTGTGGCTTATTTTTCCAATTGGCATGTTTTGTTTCTAAATGTCTGCGCAAGAGTGAAGGTTTCATAGAGTTGTGAGATAGTACTTTTGCACATATAACATACTGTGGCTGAGGAAAGGCACTACTCCCAATATAAGTGAACCCCAAATCAATGTAGTCCTCATCATATTTGCGCCTATTCGATGGTCCAACGTCCCTGTCTGTTGTTCGGTGCTTTCCCGGGTAAAGGGGCAGTAGCTCTTGGAATACATCAGATTCACAACAGTCAGTGTCTATGCTACCTGGGCTAACAACAAATGTAGAATTAATGATGCTAGCATTGGATGTGCTCGTGGAAGCAGAACAACTTGTGTCATCGACAGGTGACTGCTGTTAGTAGCAGTACTACCAGTAGAGCTGGTATGTGTCTCTATGGACGCAGGCCTTACTTTTTTTAACCATTTAGAAATTTTCGAGCAAACGGAATGAGCAGCAGCTACTTTTGGCTACATACGGACCGTTAGTGGAATTCCCGCGAGAGAGTAACGGTTAATGTGATTGGATGTTAATTATTTGACTAGGCTACCTGTATTTGACATTGTGTTGTTATTTCGCTGAACACTAGATGGTTTCATTTTATTTTTGGCAGTGAAACAAGGCTACTAAGGTGAGAGAAAAAAACTCACCCAAATGTATAGCCCCGTTGGAAAATATAAATGGACTGTTTGAAATATGTGAATCACTCTTTTATTTGGCGTACCCCCGACGGCATTGCGTACCCCAGTTTGGGAATACCTGGCCTACACCATCACAATAAATCCATTATTTATTTTAGACAGGTCTAAAGAAACATGAAGAAAATGTAGTCTATTTCAGAAGAACAGAATAGCATACTCTGAGTTGTCCTTATGTTAGTCTCTGATCAGACTATGCCATATGGCTGTGGGCTACACTAGTTAATTTAGCAGACAAGATTGTCTTAGAATTCTGTGGCATTATTTTATAGTATGAAGAACACAATTGAACATAGCTGAATAAAATAGAAAATATATTTTCTCCAAACGATTTCCGAGAGTGTGCGCATGCAGCTATTTTGCGTTAACAAAGAAACAGGTTCTCCTACAGTGCATTCGTAAAGTATTCAGCACAGTTGACTTTTTCCACATTTTGTTATGTTACAGCCTTATTCTAAAATGGATTAAAGAAAAAAATTATCATTCTCTCAACCAGCTTCACCTGGAATGCTTTCCAGTCTGGAAGGAGTTCCCACATATGCTTAGCATGCGTGTCGCGAAACCTTTGACTGGTGCTGTAAGTATTCTGACACTTTGCTATGAGATTTGAAATTGAGCTCAGGTGCTTCCTGTTTCCATTGATCCTCCTTGAGATGTTTCTACAACTTGGGAGTCCACTTGTGGTAAATTAATTTGATTGGACATGATTTGGAAAGGCACACACCTGTTTATATAAAGGTCCCACAGTTGGCAGTGCACGTCAAAGCAAAAACCAAGACATGGGGTCAAAGGAATTGTCCTTTGAGCTCCGAGACAGGATTGTGTCAAGGGACAGATCTGGGGAAAGGTACCAAAACATTGGGAGAAACTCCCCAAATACAGGTGTGCCAAGCTTGTAGCGTCATACCCAAGAAGAATCAAGGCTGTAATCGCTGCCAAAGATGCTTCAACAAAATACTGAGTAATGGGTCTGAATACTTACGTAAATGTCACATTTCTGTATATATATATTTTTTTAAGTGCATTATTTGGTATTGTGTGTAGATTGAGGGAGTAAAAGCGATTTAATCCAGTTTAGAATAAGGCTGTAAGATAACAGAATATGGAAAAAGTCAAGGGGTCTGAATACTTTCCAAATGGACTTTATATGCTTAATTTTGAGTTATTTATGCAACTTTAGTTGTCATACAAATGTTAGGCTATAGGTTTTGATATTTAATAGGTTCTAAGGCTGCATGATGCCACTAATGATGCTTTTGAAAAAAGTTTCAGGAAAGGCATGTGCTCTGCTCTGTTTCTTGCACAGGCGGCACACACTTCATCATTCACAATTTGACAAGCACTTGATAATATTCTCACCCATCAGACTATTCTTAATTTAAGCTGATCTTTACATATAGCCTACTAATATGTGTGGAATTACTTTTGATTAAAATGGCCCACCAAAAAATAAAACATGTCATCCGTTGCCTGCACTCGAATAGTGAACGGAGGTTAGCTGCAGTTATGTTTTTTAATATGCAAGCATGGGCAGCACATCCATAAGGCCAGCGGAAGCTTATCCTAAAGTGTTTTAAATAGAATTCCCTACAGTCGGGAGGAAAGTCAGCGTGCAATTTGGGCAGATTATTGTTGAGTTGAGACTATATGAAAAGTAGAGAAGCCAAGCCAGGCATTTAGCAATACTTCAAAATACAATTGAGAGAAAACATAGTTTGGAAAGAAAATGGTTATTGCTGTAAAGAGAAGACAATGAAAGGCCTAATCTGTCTTTTGGTTACCAAAATTCTCAACTTAATTGAGTAAACAATAGTATAGCTTATTTTATTGGCACCAGCAGAGAGCGTCAGCAATATTCCCGGTGAGTGCGTATTGTGCATATTCACTATTCATCATTGTCGGGTCAGTGCTACTTTAAAGTTTGTTTTTGGACAATCATTTCCTCTTCCAGTTTAGATGGAGGTCATAATCTATTTGTGCCCTTCTCGTAGGCCTATTATATAGACAGTGTTGTTTTTTATTGAAATTGTTGTCACTGTCAACAGAGTAGGCTACCCTTTAACTTGTTCTATTAAAAAAATATTCTGCTAATGTCTCCAGTCATATATAGTATAGTAGAAATGCATGAAATGTGTTTATAAAAGGCAACATTTTTCCCATTTAAAGAAAGAAGAAATGTAGGCCTATCTGATATAGCCTAGGCACACTCTAGTCTATGCTATTCCTTCTCAGACATGCATTGAATGGTATTCTTTTTGCGAACAATGATTGAGTTCTATTATTAGCCTAAATTATGACTATTCAATCTACTCATCACATTTCCAATAGTAGGCTATTTTACATAAGAAACAGCATTATATACATGTAATGCTTTATTATAAAAGGTGCATTTTTATGGTGAAAATATCTTCCCCAAACTTGGACCTTACGCACTGCCTATGTATGCCAGTTAGGCTACACCGGTTGTAAAGCGGATTTATGTGCTTTATTTTAAGAATTGAGCCATAAATATAGCAGCACATGAAAGCTGGAATCCTTTTATATAGTGGCCAGTCAAAACTCTGTTTTCACACACAACTGTGAAATGACTGGGTTCATAAGAACACATGTTTCACTAGGCTCTGAAGGCTATGTGCTCTCTTACCGTGTCCCAAGGGTTCTAGACCTGTAGGCTATGTGCTCTCTTACCGTGTCCCAGGGGTTCTAGGCCTGTAGGCTATGTGCTCTCTTACCATGTCCCAAGGGTTCTAGACCTGTAGGCTATGTGCTCTCTTACCGTGTCCCAGGGGTTCTAGGCCTGTAGGCAATGTGCGTTTGGAGTTATTTGGCCACGTTAGTTATGATACAAATCTTATCATAAAACATATAGGCCTATGGGCTAGGGTACATGACGTGTGATTAGAAAAAGTAGGACTAAAAAAGGCATGCGCTGTTTCTTGCCTTACTGCACATGCAGGGCATCATTAAGTGATAATACATCATTCACAAGTGATAATATTGTCACCCATCAGACTATTTTAATCTCATCTTTACATATACTAAATAATATATGTGTGAAATTATTTAGAATGGACTGTTATCATGCACCTATTGGAAAAGGGAAGCTTTTCCCATGGTTCATTTTCATGCCAGCCAGGTAGGCTATACTCCTGTTGTAAGCGAAGCAATGTGCTTAATATTTGGAAAGTTGAGAAATAAATAAAGTAGGCCTAGCCTATAGAAATGTTGCACAACATGAGCTCATGGGCTCTCATGAAGTGTTTGATTAGATTTTCAATTACATTTGCATTGATGTCAGTGTGATTAGAGAGACATTAGCAACTGGCAGTTAGCAAGTTTGGTACTCTACTAATGACCATAAGCACCATCAGAGCGCAGTTTTGGAGAAGCCTAGTTACTGTGACTAAACGGTCACGTATTACCATCACCATAACAGCCCTACCCTAAACTAAAGTAAACCAGTCTCTCCCTCTCCTTACTTGTGACATTTGGTGGGGTTAAAGGTGAAGCCAGGTTCAGGGATGGGGGAGGAGCCTGCCCCATGGGTGGTCGGCAGGTAGTTGGGGTTTGGGGTTTGGCTATGGAAACAGCTCAGTCTGTCTCCGCCCTGTTTCTTGCAGCAGTGGTAGTGGCTGGTCTTCACTGAGAACTCATCAGTACAGAATGTGGACAGGGTCTGCTCCCACTGTAAGTGACATAAACAAACATCAATTCACACATTAAATATTGAGATAAAGGAAGTCCTAAAATGGTGACGGTACAGCTTTAACCCTCAAGGGCCTGACTCATAAACACCTTCCCCTCTACACAGCTACACAGCTATACAGATAGACTGATCTGTTGTGTGTGTCTGGGCTTTCCTTCTACTGAGTCTCATCTTCCCTAGACATCCTCGGTCTTCACTACTACTGTCTCGGGTTGGGTTAAATGCGGAAGACACATTTCAGTTGAATGCATTCAGTTGTACAACTGACTAGGTATCCCCCTTTTCTTCCCTAGGCATCACTACTACAGTCTCATCTTCCCTAGACATCCTCTGTCCTCATCACTACTACCATCTCATCTTCCCTAGACATCCTTGGCCTCATCACTACTACCATCTCATCTTCCCTAGGCATCCTCTGTCCTCATCACTACTACAGTCTCATCTTCCCTAGACATCCTCTGTCCTCATCACTACTACAGTCTCATCTTCCCTAGGAATCCTCTGTCCTCATCAATTCTACATCTGTGCACGTAGAAGGCGGTTCTGTTGTACAATAGGAGTGAATGGACCAGAACTGAACACAACAGGACAGAATGGAACAAGACAGAATCCAATGTTGCCACAGAAACACTCACTGCCTGTGTAACGCAGCACAGCGTCACTTCCTGGACCTGCTGTGTCCCGTTCCTATTACAACATGCGCTGTACCAGGACTCTATCCGGTTGATGGCGTCACCTTGACGACGAAGGTGGCCAAAGCCTGTCTGGGGGAAGGAGTAGGCAGGGTACCGGGGTCGACGGCTGCTATGGAGACAGATGGCCTGGAGGTTGTTAGGGGAGGGCTGGCCGGGGGGGAACTGGACACTGGGGTGGGAATCCCCAAACAAGCAAGGCCCAGCCATCGGCTGACCTCCAGGTGTAAAGTCTGCGTCCAGGTGCACGGTGATCTCCCTCTGGGTCATGTCTAAGTCAGCTGCCCTGGAGCCCGCTGGGAACACACACTTCTGTTACTGTACCTCCCTCACACGGGATACAACACACACGTTATACTCCATTGGCTGTGTGATAAAAAGTATACCAGCAGCGACGGCATTGCCACCCACCTCTCTCCTTGAGGACTTTGGTCAGGTAAGGCTTCATATGTTCATGGGTGACTTCTCTCTGCTCCATGTCAGGAAACTCTACACAGTGACAGACAGGAGTTAGTACTAACAGCCATACACTAATAACATGTCATGTGCCTACACTGTATGAATTACATGGCAGAATGGCATGGGCATAGGAGTGGATGTGTCCCAAATACTTTGGAATATTCTTCTTCTCTCGTCTCCTTTCTTTCATTAACACTGATAGATCTGTGAATAGGCTGGATAGAACAAAACACACTCACCTATGGGTTACAGTTAGAATACACTCACCTATGGGTTACAGTTAGTCATGGTTAGAACACACTCACCTATAGGTTACAGTTAGAATACACTCACCTATAGGTTACAGTTAGTCATGGTTAGAATACACTCACCTATGGGTTACAGTTAGAATACACTCACCTAGGGGTTACAGTTAGTCATGGTTAGAATACACTCACCTATAGGTTACAGTTAGAATACACTCACCTATGGGTTACAGTTAGAATACACTCACCTAGGGGTTACAGTTAGTCATGGTTAGAATACACTCACCTATGGGTTACAGTTAGTCATGGTTAGAACACACTCACCTATGGGTTACAGTTAGTCATGGTTAGAATACACTCACTTATAGGTTACAGTTAGAATACACTCACCTATGGGTTACAGTTAGAACACATATGGGTTACTTAGTTATGGTTAGAACACACTCACCTATGGGTTCCCAGAGTCCCCCAAAGTCCACCTCCCTCTGGGTCATATCAGGCTCCAGCTGACTCGCCCCTGGAAGACATATACACACAGCACTGTAAGGGCATTGAAACACACACACACACACACGCACGCACACGCACACACACACACAAACCTTGCAGGAGCTCCTCTAGGTCAAAGGAGGCCTCTCTCTGTAACATGTCAGGCTTATCTATGGAAGGGATGAAAGAATGTAAACACAGACATAAAAACACAGGGACCGGCACACATGCCCACTGGTTACATAAGCCATCACACTCTGACCATGTCAGTACTGTTGACTACCACCTAGATTTCACATAGAAATGTGACTTATAGATATGTTATTCTCATTGAAAGCAAGTCTATGAAGCGGAAGATCTGATCTATGTGCGCTATTTCTATCATTCCCATTTCTTAAGTTACATTTTTGCTTCTGGTTTTGTATACCAGCTTAAAACATCTTAAAATACAAATATCTTTGGTTATTGAAAAGGAATTTCATAGCGGTTGTTTAGTCACAAACTAAAATTAGGCTAACTATTAGAATTTTAGCATCCAGGAAATTGCGGAGTCACTTCTGCATATTGCACCTTTAATTAACATGGTGTGAATTCTTTAGTCTAGATGTTTGTTACACCTAGAATAATAGTTCTACTGTTAGTAGACTTGGACAAATTTGTTCCACACTAAACTGGTGGAATGGAATGTATCACGTCCAACAAATAATGTTTTTCTTCATGATCTTGATAGGGCATAAAAATGGCCTTTTCTGCGCACTTCTAACAGACCATACACGAACAGAAGGGGAGCCATAAACATACCAGGACATAAAACAATGGCAGAAAGAACTGATGATTACATGCAAAAACCTCGTAGGCTACAAACCTTCAGATGCCGCGGACGCGCACACCAGCACTAATGCACACCAGCAGGCTAGAGCCCAAGACCAACTCATTTCGAATACTGAAGCGGGAAGTGTCCAATATCCTTGTCCTCTTTCACAGGACTGTTTCAACTCCCTCTGTTTCGCCCTTTTTCACCACCCCACTCTCTTTACCTATGATTCGCAAAGTTGTTTCAAAGCCACGTCAAGTTCAGGAAACGACGTGACAAACGAGAGCTTGAGCGTCAAATCAAGGTCCTTCCTTTTCAAACCGTTAGGTCATTTTGGAGTGGTATGAAACAGAGAATGAGAATTGTGAGAGGGCATAGATACATGTATGTTTGTTTTGTGATTGGAGGGAAAAGAAGGAGGGATGTTTTCCACCATGAGTCAGCAGTGGCGTGTTTTCATGGAAGGAAGCCAGGCTTCTCCCAAAAATGGACCAATAAAATAAATAAATAATTGTCCTTCATTTCGCAAGAGCCTGAATTTATCACACTGGAGAAAGCATATGTGTAGCGTCGAATGCAAGTGAAGCCAGCAAGCATTTGACCTCAAGTATAAAGTAATAGCAAATCAGTGTTGAGCTAAACCGATTGAGCTCAACTGTGAATGGTCCTGGCACACCGAAAAAAGTGTCAAGGAAGCCAGTTTGGATTTGGCTGCACTCCAATCACGTTACATCCAGAGCCAAATGTCATGACAGAAACAACTTGAATCTTTTTGTGTTGTTGTCCTCCAGTGACTAGCTAGCTAAGATTGTCCCTTTCCTAAATTAAACACGGGTGAAAATAGGCATTTGGACTTGCGGTTTTACTTAATATTTCCATACTGGCAAATTATTATAACAGC
Organism: Brachymystax lenok tsinlingensis; assembly: GCA_030435695.1. Lineage (NCBI taxonomy): Eukaryota > Metazoa > Chordata > Actinopteri > Salmoniformes > Salmonidae > Brachymystax > Brachymystax lenok. The sequence continues at coordinate 56,975,393 of CM059789.1, forward strand.
GATTCTGATCCAATCATAAATTCATACATTGTTCCCCTGGCCTGACAGGATGGAAGTTCAATATGTAACTTATGTAGAACGCTAATGTTAACTAGCTGGCTCATCGTTTCCCATGAAAGCAAGTCAGGCTAGCGAACAAGCATTTTAGCCAGGTAGCCTAGGACAACAAAAAATAAAGCTGTGTACTGTGTGACAGAGTCATAGACCGTTTTGTCAACATGAAAGAGAGGAGAATGGCGTTGGCGTTTCTCTATAGGTAGGGTGAGTAAACATGTGCGTGCACGCACACAGGCACTCACACACACACACAAATATCGGAAACATTAAGTTGCTTGACCATGCTGTAGGTCATTTAACTGTTTGATACATGCAATATGCTTAGTTGACTTCACCGGAAAGCGGTTGCTCTCCAGTTTTGTGATGAAACAAAGGTGTGGTTGAATTTATTCTGCCACTGTGTCTTCTTATTGTCTTGGCATAAGGCCTATGTATCACGGTAACAAAGCATATTAACAAACAGGTTATAGAGAAAAAACGCAATTATCACAACACATAGGTTGTAATAAGGCTTTTTTCTGGCTTGGCCTCTCCAGTGATTTTACCCACGCACTGCTACTGTAAGTCAGAGATCCTCTCAAATCTGGTGCAAAGCGATATCTTTTAGAAATGTTAGATGGTAGTTTGACATAGGCTGCGTTTCAATTACAATCTAATGCATTTGTGTGCAATCATGCATTGGCACAGTAAATTATTGTTCCATGGTGGAAAGTGTGATTGTGCCTACATAAAACTAGGCAGGTTTCCATTGACCCAGGTTTATTCGACAAAAGCAATGTGGCAAAAGAATTATCATTGCAACATGTAAAAAAATAAATAAAGTGACACGGCAGATAGCCTTTAGGACAAATGTTCTAAAGATCAACAATATTTGTATATGTTCGACAGGGTTGGATTTTTCTTTGTCGAACATTCTTTATTGAGACAAATTATGTTTTAAACGCTGTTTATCAAATATATGATGATTGACGAATAATTTAAGCATATAACAAAACGTCCTTGCACTTATTACCATATTACCAGTGTAAATGGCCATCCGTTGATTCATTTTAACCTTAACATAAAATATTCTTAATTGGGAATGATATAAACATTAAAATATCGTTAAGAAATTCTCAGCAATCTAAATCGGAGTACATTTTTCATCAGTACGAAACACAATTATCACGTTGACTCTGAGGATACTCCAATTGGTCAGCATGGTGGAAATAACTATTTCCATTCCTATAACACCATCTGTAGAAACTAAAATGATCTTGTTGGACAAATCCAGGTAGTGACTCCTGGTTTAAGTAACATTTCTTCCGTTTGGTGCCTAATGAACATGACGCAGGACAAGCATCATGATCCCACTATTTATAAGGGAAACGCCTAAGGACTCTATGTGCCATTAGCACAAACCTGCTATAGTTTCTGAGTATTATCATTATCATAAAATTGTAATTTGGCAATGGGATATAGGTCAAATAGATTAGGAACAGATTCACTCTCAGGATCAGAGGGTTCCCCCTCTCCATTCAGCAGGGGCATGGTGACAACAGTGTCAACATCTTTATACACAACTTCTACTAAAGCTGTTGGGCAGTCACAATCAGCATAACAACAATCAATCCATAATACATTAATTGCTCCACTCATATAGTTATTAATATACTAAAAACTTACTCAAATCGATCAGTCAGTTTACAAAAAAAATCTTTCAGTTTCCAAATCATAATTAAAACCCAATTAATAATTTTGAATGACAATGCTTAGTGATTCACGTTAGTAATATCACTCAAAGTTAAAATCCTCAACTTAACACTGGCAGAATGTACATTTACAGTTGAAGTTGGAAGTTTACATACACTTAGGTTGGAGTCATTAAACTTGTTTTTCAACCACTGTACAAATTTCTTGTTAACAAACGATAGTTTTGGCAAGTCGGTTAGGACATCTACTTTGTGCACGACACAAGTCATTTTTCCAACAATTGCTTACAGACAGATTATTTCACTGTATCACAATTCCAGTGGGTCAGACACTAAATTGACTGTGCCTTTAAACAGCTTGGAAAATTCCAGAAAAGGATGTCATGGCTTTAGAAGCTTCTGATAGGCTAATTGACCTAATTTGAGTCAATTGGAGGTGTACCTGTGGATGTATTTCAAGGCCTACCTTCAAACTCAGTGCCTCTTTGCTTGACATCATGGGAAACTCAAAAGAAATCAGCCTAGACCTCAGAAAAATAATTGTACACCTCCACTAATCTGGTTCATCCTTGGGAGCAATTTCCAAATGCCTGAAGGTACCACGTTCATCTGTACAAACAATAGTATGCAAGTATAACACCATGGGACCACGCAGCCGTCATACCGCTCAGGAAGGAGACGCGCTCTGTCTCCTAGAGATTAACGTACTTTGTTGCGAAAAGTGCAAATCAATCCCAGAACAACAGCAAAGGACCTTGTGAAGATGCTGGAGGAAACAGGTACAAAAGTATCTATATCCACAGTAAACGAGTCCTATATTGTCATAACCTGAAAGCGGTTAAAACCGCCATAAAAAAGCCAGACACGGTTTGCAACTGCAATTGGGGACAAAGATCATACTTTTTGGAGAAATGTCCTCTGGTCTGATGAAACAAAAATAGAACTGTTTGGCCATTATGACCATCGTTATGTTTGGAGGAAACCGTGAAGCATGTGGGTGGCAGCATCATGTTGTGGGGGTGCTTTGCTGCAGGAGGGACTGTTGCACGTCACAAAATAGATGGCATCATGAGGAAGGAAAATTGTGTGGATATATTGATGCAACATCTCAAGACATCAGTCGGGAAGTTAAAGCTTGGTCGCAAATGGGTCTTCCAAATGGACAATGACCCCAAGCATACTTCCAAAGTTGTGCCAAAATGGTTTAAGGACAACAAAGTCAAGGTATTGGAGTGGCCATCACAAAACCCTGACCTCAATCCTATAGAAAATCTGTGGGCAGAACTGAAAAATGTGTGCGAGCAAGGAGGTCTACAAACCTGACTCAGTTACACCAGCTCTGTCAGGAGGAATAGGCCAACATTCACCCATCTTATTGTGGGAAGCTTTTGGAGGTTACCCGTAACGTTTGACCCAAGTTGATCAATTTAAAGGCAATGCTACCAAATACTGATTGAGTGTATGTAAACGTCTGACCCACTTGGAATGTGATGAAAGAAATAAAAGCTGAAATAAATAATTCTCTCTACTATTTTTCTGACATTTCACATTCTTAAAATAAAGTGGTGATCCTAACTGACCTAAGACAGGGTATTTTTACTAGGATTAAATGTCAGGAATAATTAAAGTTTAAATGTATTTGGCTAAGGTGTATGTAAACTTCCAACTTCAACTGTATACAGTTCATATCCATATTATTAATATTTGATTCAGTGATTTCAATTACGACCCCATTCTCAGTAGGCTACTCCAGCAGACCATTAGACAACACAAAAAGTGATTACCTATACAGTACCTGTAGAAAAGGCCCATGGAGTTGGTGGAAGAATCCTTTAATTCACGGCCACTTGCTCAGCTGCTCCAGGGGCGCTTTAATTAGGTCAGGTGGAAATGTCAGACAGCTCCACTCATTAAAAGGAGGAAATCGCCATCGCCCGATCTCGCTGCTTTCTCTTCCATAACTCCATCTAATCCAGAAGTTCTGTGCGTCCATGAGTCCACGTAAATCCACCAAATCTGTTACCTTTCATCTGAACTATCTGTGGCGATCGGGAGAGCGGGCCATCAGTTATTGTTTATAGTTATTATTGCGGAGCGCGGCTTGGAGCGCACACTTCAAACCTATTGTATAATGTAAATGATCGATGTTCACAGCTCTACAGATCAGCACAGGCCAATTATGCCATTGAAATATGGTTAATACGTAATGAAATTACATGTACATATGAAGACAAACTTAAGGATGATTCCTATTGACTTCTCATTTGAACTGAATTGCTGAATTACCTAATTATGTTAATAATTAATGATTGTTATGATTAGATTTTTGATTATGAGTTTGATTGGATACATATTATTCTGTTTCCTTTGTTATGCAGCACAGACTACCCAGTAAATATACCACGTTATGGTTAAAGGAATTCTTGCCTCAGTCTCATCCAGGTCACCTGACCTGTGACCACCTGTTCACCTTCACTGTCAGTCATTCTACCTGTCCAGCTACCTACACAGATTCCTCTAATCTTTCAGTACCAGTCAAATGGTTGGATACACCTAGTAAAGAAATCAAAACTATGAAAAACACATATGGAATCATGTAGTAACCAAAAAAGTGTTAAACAAATCAAAATGTATTTAACATTTTAGATTCTTCAAAGTAGCCAGCCTTTGTCTTGGTGACAGCATTGCACACTCTTGGCATTATCTCCACCAGATTCACCTGGAATGTTTTTCCAACATTCTTGAAGATGTTCCCAGATATGCTCAGCACTTGTTGGCTGATTTTCCTTCACTCTGCGGTCCAACTCATCTCAAACCATCTCAATTGGGTTGAGGTCGGGTGAATGTGGAGGCCAGGTCATCTGATGCAGCACTCATCACTATCCTTCTTGGTCAAATAGCCCTTACACAGCCAGAAGGTGTGTTTTGGGTCATTGTCCTGTTGAAAAACAATGGGATGGCAGAATGCTGTGGTAGCCATGCTAGTTAAGTGTGCCTTGAATTCTAAATAAATCACAGTGTCACCTGCAAAGCACCCCACACCATCACACATCCTCCATGCTTCACAGTGGGAACCACACATGCAGAGATCATCCGTTCACCTACTCTGCGTCTCACAAAGAACCGTTTGGAACCAAAAATTGCACAAAAGGTGCAGTTAACTCTAATGAACTTATCCTCTGCAGCAGATGTAACTCTGGGTCTTCCTTTCCTGTGGCGGTCCTCATGAGAGCCAGTTTCATCATTGCGCTTTATGGTTTTTGTGACTGCACTTGAAGAAACGTTCAAAGTTGAAATGTTCCGCATTGACTGACTTTCATGTCTTAAAGTAATGATGGACTGTCGTTTCTCTTTGCTTATTTGAGCTGTTCTTGCCATAATATGGACTTGGTCTTTAAATCTTCTGTATACCACCCCTACCTTGTCACAACACAACTGATTGGCTGAAACACATTAAGAAGGAAACAAATTCCACAAATTAACTTTTAACAAGGCACATATCCATAAAGTTGAAATGTAGTAACACTTTTTTGGTTACTACATGATTCCATATGTGTTATTTCATAGTTTTGACGTTTTTATTATTATTCTACAATGTAGAAAATAGTAAAAATAAAGAAAAACCCTTGAATGAGTAGGTGTGTCCAAACTTTTGACTGGTACTGTAGGTATTACAGACTCAGTCAGGGACAAGATGAAAATGTCAGCGCATGCTCTGAGTAGACGTCCTGGTAATCCATCTGGCCCTGTGGCTTGTGAATGTTGACCTGAATGTTTAAAGTTCTTACTCACATCGGCTATGGAGAGCGTGATCACACAGTCATCCGGAACAGCTGGTGCTCTCATGCATGCTTCAGTGTTGCTTGCCTCAAAGGGCGCCTAAAAGTAATTCAGCTTGTCTGGTAGGCTCGTGTCACTGGGCAGCTCGCGGCTGGGCTTCCCTTTGTAGTCCGTAATAGTTTGCAAGCCCTGCCACATTGCCACGACTTCCACCGAAGTTGGTCCCTCTCCTTGCTCGGGGCAGTGTTCGGCGGTCGACGTCACCGGTTTTCTAGCCATTGGCGATCCACTTTTCATTTTTCCATTGTTTTTGTCTTGTTTTACACACCTGGTTTCAATCCCACAATTACTTGTTCATTATTTAACCCTCTGTTCCGCCATGTTTGTGAGTAACACAGTCCGTTATTGTGGGCTGGGAATTATTGAGTTGTAATTGTTATTGTTGAGTAAATACGTTTATTACTCATATATGCTGTCCTGCGCCTGACTCCGCTACACACAGGATCCGTTACAGAATTACTCAACTGACTATGGAGTCAGCAGGAGCAGACGCCCTCCCTGTGGCGGTAGAGGAACGTGTCCAGCAGCACGCAACCATGTAACAACATCTGGGCACCGCCATGGATCGCGTGCTGCAGACGATGGGCTGATTGGCGAGAGAAAGAGGTCTTCCAGCGCCTCCACCAGCCCCACTACAGCAGGTCCCACTGTACACCCCTCCTTCACCCGGTTCCAGCGGGATTCGGCTCTCACTCCCGAGGGAGTATGTTGGGAAGGCTGCCAGATGCCAGGGGTTCTTACTCCACCTGGAACTCTACCTGGCGACCGTCCACCTGGCTCCTTCGGGACGTGAGAGTGTGTCCGCCCTCGTCTCCTGCCTCTCAGGCAAAGCCCAGGAATGGGCCAACGCTGTATGGAGTGAAGGAAACGCGGCGTTGGACCATTACGCAGAGTTCACCCGCTGCTTATGTGCAGTTTTTCGCCTGAGGGTCGAGCGGTGGGTGAATGTCTGTTCCATCTGAGGCAGGGGACGAGGAGCACGCATGATTTCGCTTTGGACTTCCGGACTCTGGCCGCCAGGGCAGGATGGAACGACAGGGCCCTGATCGATCACTATCGGTGCAGTCTGCGCGAAGACGTCCGTCGGGAGTTGGCCTGCCGAGACACAACCCTCACGTTGGACCAGCTGGTGGACCTGTCCATCTGGCTAGACAACCTGCTGGCTACCCGCGGACATCCAGAGCCCCCTGTTGCGCACATGTATGTAGATTCAGGCGCAGCTGTGAATTTTATTGACTGTTCATTTGCCCATAGTTTAGGGATCCCCATTGTTCCTGTGGATGTACCCTTCAATGTGCACGCCTTAGATAGTCGACCCTTAGGGTCGGGGCTGATTAGGGAGGCTACCGCTCCCCTAGGCATGGTTACGCAGGAGGGTCACAGGGAGAGAATGTCTCTTCCTTATTGATGGTTGGCCTGTAATGACCCCACTATTTCGTGGAAACAGAGGGTTCTCAAGGGGTGGTCACGAAAGTGCTCAGGGAGGTGTGTAGGGGTTTCCATCGGTGCGACTATGGTGGAAAGTCCAGACCAGGTCTCCACCGTGCGCATTCCCTCAGAATATGCCGATTTGGCTATCGCCTTCTGTAAGAAGAGGGCAACTAAATTACCACCCCATCGACGGGGGGATTGTGCGATAAATCTCCTGGTAGACGCAGCACTTCCCAGGAGTCACGTGTATCCTCTGTCCCAGGAGGAGACGGCGGCTATGGAAACATATGTCTCTGAATCCCTGGGGCAGGGATACATTCGGCCCTCCACTTCACCTGCATCCTCGAGTTCCTTTTGTGTGAAGAAGGATGCAGGTCTGCGCCCGTGTATTGACTACCGGGGTATCAATCGGATCATTGTGAGGTACAGCTGGGTTCCGGTGGAGGACGTTTTGGACCCTTCGTTGCTGCGGGAGTTCCACCGTCTCCATCCGGATTTGTTTGGTAACACGGTCCGTTATTGTTGGCTCGGAATTATTGAGTTGTAATTGTTATATTGTTGAGTAAATACGTTGATTACTCATATCTGCTGTCCTGCGCCTGACTCTGCTACACCAGCTACACACAGGATCCGTTACACACATCCGATGAGCATCAAAGCTGGTGTAGTAGTATTCAATCTTAGTCCTGTATTGACGCTTTGCCTGTTTTATGGTTCGTCTAGATTTTCTTATGTGTCCGCCTCTTTAAAGCGCCAACTCTACCCTTTAGCAGATACAGATGTTACCTGTAATCCATGGCTTCTGGGAGATGCAGAAATGCCCACAAGCAGGAACACCCCAAATTGCTATACAAACTTTGTAAATGTCTACAACAAAGTCACAGGACAAGTTATTGGAAACAGCTACTGTGCACACGGAGATTAATAATAATTTGATTTAACTAGGCAAGTCAGTTAAGAACAAATTCTTATTTACAATGACGGCCTACCGGGGAACAGTGGGTTATCTGCCTTGTTCAGGGGCAGAACACCAGATTTATTTATTTTTTTACCAGCTCGGTTACTGGCCCAACACTCTAACCACCAGACTATCTTCCGCCCCAGTTAATTCAGCCCAGAGTTAACACTGAAGGATTCCATTGTAAATCCACAGACTGTGCCTCCCCCTTTTACCCCTTCCTTTCCCTCTCTCCCTTCATCCCTCCTCCCCTTCATGGGTGACACACAATGTCCCTACCCAGTGTTTCTCCGTTTTAGAACTTCCCAGGAAAAGCATAATTAAGAGGAGGAAGAGTAAGATGGCTTATAAAACTCAAGGAACAATCTACCGATAATCTTCAAACGGTACTTTAATCTCACATAATTTGTACTTTTGATGGTACAGAGATTGTATGCCAGATTTGACTGAGATGTGTCTAGAAGAACCAGTAAGTCAGAAATGTGTGTTTGTGCTGGAACAGAACACACATTCCCCAGGAAAGGCCAGAGGGCACAGCAAAAAAAACTCAAGAGAGAGACCACGTAACTCTCACTGTTACTGTGTGGGACTGATCCTAGTCCCTGACCGCTGTGCAACCTCTCTTACCGGATTTGAAGCGTTTGTGGTTGTAGGGCGGAGAGAGAGAGAGTGGTTGTCTTAATCATGTCCTAACAACTCACCCGGGTCTTAGTCACTTCTCCTTGGGAGCTCAGTAAACAACATTCTTCAGTTCTCTCAAACAAACTCTTAGACCGAACAAAAGCCTTCCCATACACACAACAAAGCTCAGCTGAATGTCAGCCACTGCCACTCTCACACACAGTTAAGAAGTGGTGTTCAGTACCCACATCCAGTTAGGCTACTTTCAGCTATGAGGTACCGAAGGTAAAGTCATGAAAGAAAAAAAGACATCCGCACACTGCTGAATGCCTGCACAGTTCATCAAGGGGTGAATCTTAACTCTCACTTAAGTTGAATTTTGACTCTCAATGACATCAATGCGTGACTAAGTATCATTTGAAAGTCAAGTGGAAATGATGATTCAAGCCTGGACATTGCACTCGATGAACAGCCGCAGCATTCAGCAGTGTGCTGGGGTCTACTCTGCTTTCACCACGCTCTCTCACACACAAATACACACAGATGTCTATAGAACACACTCAGCTCATTGGATAGTCTATGAATCAAACACACACACACCGTTGAGGACGGCTCAAAGCAGGAATGTCTGTGTGTTTTGTCATTGATGTCGTTAAACATATCAATTCTACCAGTGTGCAGCTGCATGCACTGAGCTCTTCCCCACTATGTTTCTTCAAGCAGCTCTTTCCCTTCCTGGTATGCAATTAAACATTATATTTTGTACCTTGGGAAAACAGACAATACAGGAACACCAGTCAATTTTTTTTATCATATCAGCAGTTTATTTGAAGCCATGTGAATCACCATGGTAACACTTAGAAGACAAACTAACAGAGAGCATGTTAAAGCAACACATCTGACACGTTTACAATAACAGTTATGCCCAAAGTTAGTTATTCAAATGCCTACATAGGCCTAGAGCAATATTACCCAGAATCCAAGTTTTTTGTTCTAGATTATTCATATTTACATTTCTGCCTGACTAGGATTTCTGACTCTGTTTTTAATGCAACAGACAGCCTCTTTTTAAAGCTCATTACGATAGAGACAGATAGGATTGTTGGTCAAATTCGATCCACACACAGTTCATTGAGAAGACTAGCAATATACTTGATTGTGTGTTTAGGTCCTGAACAGTGGGGCACATGGGCTATAGCTCAGGTACTCAGTCTGATGGGTTAGTCAACTCTGTAAAGTCACACATTTTAAAAACAACTCAGAAAACACCCGTAAGATTTCATAGTGATCATCTAAATATGGTAATTTATACCAGCTAGCAACTGGTCTGGATACAGTCACAACTACCGCCCTGAGTCAAAATATCATACACTCAGATAACACTCTCGAAAATGAAAAAACAGATGAAAATAGCTTCAATGTCCAATCAATAATAGCCTACTGAGATAATTTCCTTGCTCTCTTAAATGACAAAACTATTTATTCAACAAGTTAATAATCTTATGTTATCAATGTATACACGTGTGTGTGTGTGTGTCTGTGTCTCTCTGTGTGTGTGTCTGTGGATCTGTGTCTCTGTGTGTGTGTTTGTGTATGTCTGTCTACTTCTGTATGCATGTTTCTTTGTCTAATTATCTGTCAACATGTACAGTGCAGATCAGTGGGAGTTCACAGGGAGTCCACAGAAGGCAGGTTGGAGGTGAACAGCTCCTTGTATAAAGGAGGGAAGACAGAGTGGACTGTGAGCAGCTAGTGTTGGCTGAACCAGTCGAGTTTCTCTACATGCAGACTGCACAGAGACTGCAACACTGACACCTTCTGGTAGAGCTGGGGACAACACACACACACACACACGACAGTTCTATAGATTTTTATTTTTATTTAACCTTTTATTAAATTAGGCAAGTCAGTTAAGAACAAATTCTTATTTACAATGACGTCCTGGCAAAAGGCCTCCTGCAGGGACAGGGGCCTGGGATGAAACATTTTTTTTATAATAATAATATATATATATAGGACAAAACACACATCACAACAAGAGCGAAAACACAACACTACATAAGGAGAGACCTAAGACAACAACATAGCAAGGCAGCAGCACATGACAACACAGCATGGTAGCAACATAACAACAGCAACACAACATGGTGGTAGCAGCACAAAACATGGTACAAACATTTATTGGGCACAGACAACAGCACAAAGGGCAAGAAGGTAGAGACAACAATACATCACACAAGCAGCCACAACTGTCAGTAAGAGTGTCCATTATTGAGTCTTTGAATGAAGAGATTGAGATAAAACTGTCCAGTTTGAGTGTTTGTGGCAGCTCGTTCCAGTTGCTAGCTGCAGCAAACTGAAAAGAGGAGCGACCCAGGGATGTGTGTGTTTTGGGACCTTTTACAGAATGTGACTTTCAGAACGGGTGTTGTATGTGGAGGATGAGGGCTGCAGTAGATATCTCAGATAGGGGGGAGTGAGGCCTAAGAGGGTTTTATAAATAAGCATCAACCAGTGGGTCTTGCGACAGGTATACAGAGATGACCAGTTTACGAGGAGTATAGAGTGCAGATATGTGTCCAATAAGTAGCATTGGTGACAAATCTGATGGCCGAATGGTACAGAACATCTAGCCGCTCGAGAACACCCTTACCTGCTGATCTATAAATTATGTCTCTGAACCAAGATGGCGTAGCAGTGCAGACGTGGTTTGTCGTCCTCTCGTTTACTTTTTTTTTGTATATATTTCAATTTATTTTTCAATCTCTTTTCTATTTTTAAATTAAATATAGCTTCCGGTAACCCGCCTCACTCAATGTGACATGGATCCGCTATTTTCTTTGCAGCCAGTATCTCCATCAAAGGCTAGCCATCAGAAGCTAACCAGCTAATTAGCCACTAGCTATTCAGTCATTGTTAGCCATTGCTAGCGGATTTTACCTTCTCAACAGGCACCAACTGTTTGTCTAGCCTGGATAATACCTACCAGCCTCGGACAGTTTTTCTCCACTACAACGCCGGATTCCTGCCGTAAACCCTGGACCATTACTCCTGATCATCACAGCTAGCTAGCTGCCACCGAGTGACCTAGCTCCGAAGCTAGCCCTGAGCCGGCCTACTCTGTGATTACCCAGCCGATGCCTCCTTGCCGTAAGCTCTGGCCCTTTGCAACGGATCATCGCTGCTAGATAGCCACTATAGCCACTCGGTAGTAGCTAACGCCCCTGCCCTGAAGCTAGCACAAGTTAACCGCGAGCCAGGCGCATATCCCGGCTAGCAATCGAAATTACAACTACAAAACCTCTTTCGCCATCTGCCCGGGACCCTTTGTTGACACGACACCCTGCCGTACCACCACGACTGTCCCTAGCCCCGAACTCAGACTGTGTGTAGTTAACTGACCCTCTCTGCCCATCGCCATTTTACCTGTTGTCCTAGCTTTTTAGCTGTTGTTTCTTACCCATTGTTGTCTTAGCTAGCTCTCCCAATCAACACCTATGATTGCTTTATGTCTCTCTCAAATGTCAATATGCCTTGTATACTATTGTTTTAGTTTACAGTGGAGCCCCTAGTCCCACTCAACATGCCTCAGATACCTCTTTTGTCCCACCTCCCACACATGCGATGACCTCACCCAGTAGAACCAGCACATCCAGAGATGCAACCTCTCTTATCACTCGGTGCTTGGGCTTACCTCCACAGTACCCGCACCCACCATACCCCTGTCTGCACATTATGCCCTGAATCTATTCTATCACGCCCAGAAATCTGCACATTTTATTCGCTTTCCCCAACACACTAGACAACCTGTTCTGATAGCCTTTAGCCATACCCTCATCCTACTCCTCCTCTGTTCCTCGGGGGATGTGGAGGTTAACCCAGGCCCTGCGTGTCCCCAGGCACTCTCATTTGTTGACTTCTGTAATCGCAAAAGCCTTGGTTTCATGCATGTTAACATCAGAAGCCTCCTCCCTAAGTTTGTTTTACTCACTGCTTTAGCACACTCCGCCAACCCTGATGTCCTTGCCGTGTTTGAATCCTGGCTTAGGAAGGCCCCCAAAAATTCTGAGATTTCCATACCCAACTACAACATTTTCCATCAAGATAGAATTGCCAAAGGGGGAGGAGTTAGCCTGCAAAGTTCTGTCATACCTTCCAGGTCTGTGCCCAAACAGTTTGAACTTCTCATTTAAAAAATGTATCTCTCCAGAAATAAGTCTCTCACTGTTGCCGCCTGTTATAGACCCCCTCAGCTCCCAGCTGTGCCCGGGACACCATATGTGAATTGATTGCCCCCCATCTATCCTTAGAGTTTGTTCTGTTAGGTGACCTAAACTGGGATATGCTTAACATCCCGGCAGTCCTACAATCTAAGCTAGATGCCCTCAATCTCACACAAATCAAGGAACCCACCAGGTACAACCCTAAATCCGTAAACATGGGCACCCTCATAGATGTTATCCTGACCAACTTGCCCTCCAAAGACACCTCTGCTGTTTTCAATCAGGATCTCAGCGATCACTGCCTGCATCCGCTATGGGTCCGCGGTCAAACGACCACCCCTCAACACTGTCAAACGCTCCCTAAACACTTTTGCGAGCAGGCCTTTCTAATTGACCTGGCCCGGGTATCCTGGAAGGATATTGACCTCATACCGTCAGTAGAGGATGCCTGGTTGTTCTTTAAAAGCAATTTCTTCTCCATCTTAAACAAGCATACCCCTTTCAAAAAAATTTAGAACTAAGAACAGATACTGCCCTTGGTTCACTCCAGACCTGACTGCCCTTCACCAGCACAAAAACATCCCGTGGCGGACTGCAATAGCTTCGAATAGTCCCCGTGATATGCAACTGTTCAGAGATGTCAGGAACCAATACACGCAGTCAGTCAGGAAAGCAAAGGCTAGCTTTTTTCAAACAGAAATTTGCATCCTGCAGCTCTAACTCCAAAAAGTTTTGGGACACTGTAAAGTCCATGGAGAACAAGAGCACCTCCTCCCAGCTGCCCACTGCACTGAGGCTAGGTAACACGGTCACCACTGATAAATCCATGATAATTGAAAATTCAATAAGCATTTCTCTCTGGCTGGCCATGCTTTCCTCTTGGCTACCCCCAGCTGCAAAACCTGAACCTGTACAAATCAGCTGGGCTTGACAATCTGGGCCCTCTCTTTCTAAAATTATCCGCCGCCATTGTTGCAACCCCTATTACCAGTCTGTTCAACCTCTCTTTCGTATCGTCCGAGATCCCTAAAGACTGGAAAGCTGCCGCGGTCATCCCCCTCTTCAAAGGGGGTGACACTCTAGACCCAAACTGCTACAGACCTATATCCATCCTGCCCTGCCTCTCTAAAGTCTTCGAAAGCCAAGTTAATAAACAGATCACTGACCATTTCAAATTCCACTGTACCTTCTCCGCTGTGCAATCCGGTTTCCGAGCTGGTCACTAGTGCACCTCAGCCACGCTCAAGGTACTAAACGATATCATAACCGCCATCGATAAGAGACAGTACTGTGCAGCCGTCTTCATCGGCCTGGCCAAGGCTTTCGACTCTGTTAATCACCGTATTCTTATCGGCAGACTCAATAGCCTTGGTTTCTCAAATGACTGCCTCGCCTGGTTCACCAACTACTTTGCTGACAGAGTTCAGTGTGTCAAATCTGAGGGGCTGCTATCCAGACCTCTGGCAGTCTCTATGGGGGTACCACAGGGTTCAATTCTCGGGGCCGACTCTTTTCTCTGTATACATCAATGATGTCGCTCTTGCTGCGGGTGATTCCCTGATCCACCTCTACGCGGATGACACCATTCTGTATACTTCTGGCCCTTCTTTGGACACTGTGCTAACTAACCTCCAAACGAGCTTCAATGCCATACAGCACTCCTTCCGTGGCCTCCAACTGCTCCTAAACGCTAGTAAAACCAAATGCATGCTTTTCAACCTTTCGTTGCCCGCACCCGCCCGCCCGCCCGACTTGCATCACTACCCTGGACGGTTCTGACCTAGAATATGTGGACAACTACAAATATCTAGGTGTCTGGCTAGACAGTAAACTCTGCTTCCAGACTCATATTAAACATCTCCAATCCAAAATCAAATCTAGAATCGGCGTTCTATTTCGCAACAAAGCCTCCTTCACTCACGCCGCCAAACTTACTCTAGTAAAACTGACTATCCTACCGATCCTCGACTTCTACAAAATAGCTTCCAATACTCTACTCAGCAAACTGGATGCAGTCTATCACAGTGCCATCCGTTTCGTTACCGGAAGCCACTTATACCACCCACCACTGCGACCTGTATGCTCTAGTCGGCTGGCCCTCGCTACATATCTGTCGCCAGACCCACTGGCTCGAGGTCATCTATAAGTCTATGCTAGCTAAAGCTCCGCCTTATCTCAGCTCACTGGTCACGATAACAGCACCCACCCGTAGCACGCACTCCAGCAGTATATCTCCCTGGTCATCCCCAAAGCCAACACCTCCTTTGGCTGCCTTTCCTTCCAGTTTTCTGCTGCCAGTGACTGGAACGAATTGAAAAATCGCGGAAGCTAGAGACTTGTATCTCCCTGACTAACTTTAAACACCAGTTGTCAGAGCAGCTAACCGATCGCTGCAGCTGTACATAGATTGGGTGGGCTATTTACAGATGGACTAACTACCTCATCCCCATACTGTTGTTATTTACTTTTCTTCTCTTTTGCACACCAGTATCTCTACTTGCACATCATCATCTGCTAAATTGTAATTTACCTCGCTACTATAGCCTATTTATTGCCTACCTCCCCACGCCATTTGCACACACTGTATATAGACTTGAGAACTTGTTCTCAACTAGCCTACCTGGTTAAATAAAGGTGAAATAAAAAAATTAATCTAGCATGGGTAGGATGGTCATCTGAATCAGGGTTAGTTTGGCAGCTGGGGTGAAAGAGGAGCAATTACGATAGAGGAAACCAAGTCTAGATTTAACTTTAGCCTGCAGCTTTGAGATGTGTTTAGAGAAGGACAGTGCACTATCTAGCCATACTCCCAAGTACTTGTATGCGGTTACTACCTCAAGCTCTAAACCCTCAGAGGTAGTAATAACACCTGTGGGAGGAGGGGCATTCTTCTTACCAAACCACATGGCCTTGGTGTTCAGAACCAAGTTAAGGTTGGAGAAAGCTTGTTGGACACTAAGAAAGCTTTGTTGTAGAGAATTTAACACAAATTCATGGGAGGGGCCAGCTGAGTATAAGACATAAGGTCTACCGTTTCAAAAGCGTTGGCCAAGTCAATAAAAATAGCAGCACAATATTGCTTAGAATCAAGGGCAATGGTGACTTCATTGAGGACCTTTAAGGTTGCAGTGACACATCCATAACCTGAGCAGAAACCAGATTGCATACCAGAGAGAATACTATAGACATCAATAAAGCCAGTCAGTTGATTATTGACAAGTTTTTCCAACACTTTTGATAATTATAAACAGGGCAAAATTGAAATAGGCCTATAACAGTTAGGATCAGCTTGATCTCCTCCTTTAAATAAAGAACACACCGTGGCTGCCTTCAAAGCAAGGGTAACCTCCCCAGAAAGGAGAGACAGGTTTAAAATGTTGGAGAATGTTTCCAGAACTTCTTGGGGTTAGACCCACAGAGTTCTACACGTTGTATCCCGTTATGTCATAGAGGGTAAACACCAGTGGTGGAAAAAGTACTCAATTGTCATACTTGAGTAAAAGTAAAGATACCTTAATAGAAAATGACTTGACATTACTTGAGTAAAAGTCCAGAAGTATTTGGTTTGAAATATACGTAAGTATCAAAAGTAAATGGAATTGCTCAAATGTTCTTAAGTATCAAAAGTAAAAGAATAAACCATGTCAATGTCCTTATATTAAGAAAACCAGATGGCAACATATAAATAGTAAAGTACAGATACCCCAAAAAACAACTTACGTTGTACTTTAAAGTATTGTTACGCTTTCTCTTCATATGTGAGGTGCTATCCAACATATGTGAGGTGCTATGCAACACTTTTGTATATTGATTAATGTTTTATAATTCAACTTTGGGATTTTGAATTTGGCGCCTTACATTTCCCCTGGTAGTATCGGGAATGGGGCGCTAGCGCCCCAATGATCCTTAAGAGGTTTTTAAGTACTTTACACCACTGGTAAACACTCTCCACTCACTGCCCTCTCAAACTTGAATGCTTTACTGTTCAATGACTTTCCTGATCTATGACTTTCATCATATATGACTTTACTGATCTATGACTTTACTGATCTATGACTTTACTGATCTATGACTTTGCTGATCTATGACTTTGCTGTTCTATGACTTTGCTGATCTATAACTTTATTGTACTAAGATTATCTGCAGTATCATTTTACAGAATGTGTGTGCATTTGTGTGTCTTACCTGGGTTAATGAGCACCAGTGAGCTGAAGAGAGCCATCTGCTGCTCAGTCAGTCTCAGGGCACACATGCTGTGAGCAAAGTCAAACACCGCCACCATCAGATCACCACAGCCTGCAACAACACAGTTAGCATAGTTAGCATCACTAAGACTAGGAACCAATTGGAAAAGTTAATGAGATTGTGTCCTCTGTCATTATTGGGACAGTGAAGGATTTTTTATTATTTTGTCTCTATACTCCAAAAGTTTGGATTTGAAGTTCAAGTTCAAAGTTAGACACACAAATATCATACAGCCTCCACATTAATGTAGAAGTGTTAGCAAACATATATTCTATTCTTTACAATAAAAGTCACTCCAAAATGACACAAAGCATTATTCACCATTAATTTCTATTGGGGACAAAATAATCTGAAACACAACCAAAAAAAACAGCAAATGCATCCAATAAATGTTTTGAGTCACAAGCTTGATGTAGTCATTGCGTGCTATGAATATGGGACCAAATACTTAACTTTTTACTATTGTAATACACATATACGTGAATTCGTCCCAATCATTTTGGTCCCCTAAAATGGGGGTGATATGTACCCTCAAATTAAAGCTGACAGTCTGCACTTTAACCTCATAGTCATTGTTTGATTTCAAATCCAAACCTTTGGAGTATAGAGCCATAAGAATAAAAAATCCTTAACTTTCCCAATAATGACGGTGGCCACTGTAGCATCCATTCAACAGCTAAGACTAGGAACCAATGGACTAACACAGAGACTTAAAGTTCAGTGCTGCCAAACTTCCCATCGAAGAAGATGGTGCTATTCTCTGTGTTAAAACACCTACTCATTCTGACCAGAACCCCCTCCATCAAACCTGAGAGAGAGAGAGAGAGAGAGAGAGAGAGAGAGAGGGAGGGAGGGAGAGCGAGAGCGAGAGGGGCGAGAATATTTAATAATGGCAATGTGTACTTCTTACAGGAAGACTTTTCTTGAGAGAGGACAGTAGAGTAAGTAATGATTGACAGGTGGGTTTGGCTCACCCGTCTTGAGCAGGGTGATCTGGTCGTTCTGTCTGAGCCCTGGGATGCATTTGGCGAACTCCACCACGTACTGTACCGCACAGTGCTGCTACATCTCATCTACTGACGAGAGGGGGAGAGGGGGAGGGAGAGGGGGAGAGAGCGACAGGGGGCGAGAGTGCCACACCTGATCAGATTCACCTCTTTGTGATTGTCTCCACCCCCCTCTAGGTGTCACCCATCTTCCCCATTATCCCCTGTGTATTTATACCTGTGTTGCCAGTTTGTCTTGTCTTACCAGCGTGCTTTCCCGTTTTCCTGTTTCTCAAGTGTTTGTTTCCTAGTTTTTCCGATTCTAACCATTCTGCCTGCCGTCCTGTACCTGCCTGACTTTGACCTGATTACGAACCTATGCCTGTCCTCGACCTGCCCTTTGCCCCGTGTTATAAGATATTATTAAAAACTGTACTATCTGCCTCCTGTGTCTGCATCTGGGTCATCCTGAGTCGTTATAGTACGAACTGCCCACGAATGACCCAGCAGACTCAGACCAGCTGCACAATGCTGTCTCCCAGCGAAAGAGTCACCATTGGAAGACACAAGGAGTTACAGCAATGCCTTATGGTCCCCAGTTCTCGTCCCAGTCCTGGAAGGCGTTCTGCACCCTCATTGTGTTGTCAGCCAGCCTGTCCTCTGGTTCCCAACCCCAATCTAACAGCCAGTCGGAGCGAGCCAATCAGGACCTGGAGATGGCCCTTCGTTGCCTCGTCTCCGCCAACCCCACCACCTGGAGCCAGCAACTCGTGTATGTGGAATACGCCCGTAACACCCTTCCCTGCTCGGCTGGTCTCTCACCCTTCGAATGTTCCCTGGGATATCAGCCCCCACTCCTCCCTGAGCAAGAAGAAGAAGTCAGCATATCCTCTGCCCAGATGTTCATCCGCTGCTGTCGCCGTACCTGGAAGAGAGCCCGGGACGCTCTTTTGAAGACCACATTCAGGTATCTTTGACAAGTGGATTGCCACTGGACCTCTGCTCCCAACTATCGGCTCGGGCAGAGTCCTCGGGCAGAGCTGGTGAAACGGGGGGAACGTTTACAGGACTCCTCCGGGTGGAGTCCTGTAAACGTTCCCCCCGTTTCACCGGCCATTTCCCCATCTCTAAAGTTCTTAGTCCCTCTGCTGTTCGTCTTCTGTTGCCCCTCACCCTCTGTATCCATCCTACGTTTCATATGTCCAAGATTAAACTTGTGTCTCACTAAACTTGTGTCCCTATGGGACCACATGATACTGTCACACAGATCCTCTGTGTGTATCAGGGAGGGGGGGTAAGGGCAGTAAGGGTCTTCTGGGTCATACCATCTAACTCCCATCCCTATTGTCTGGTCAGGAGACGGCTGACGGGAGTCGAACCCTGAAGAAGAGGGAGGGGGAAGGGGTAATAGATATTAAACAGTGCTAGTCTGATTATGTGTTTCGAGTGTGTGTTTGTGTCCACTGTCTTACTTCTTTCGTCTAAGTGCCTACTGCCAGTAGACACACAGGAACCCTGGTAGGCCAGACCTAGAGCCTGGGACTCGCCTGGGGAGCACACCAGGTAGGGGAAGCACGTGGCAGCTCTGGCTCTCCAGGGAAGGAGTAGGCCGAAGCCGGGGCCTGGAGCAGGTGGGGTGACCGGTCACGGCATGCCTTGCTGGGGAAGGGCATGGCAGGGCGGGACCTCTGCGGTGTCTCTCCACCTCAGCACGCAGAGAGTCTCCGCTCACGTTCTGTGTGTTATCATAATCACACCATGAGAAGTTAATAATGAAACATTCACCCCCGCCTTTCTTCTTCCCAGAGAGTTATTTATTCCTGTCTGCACAATGTATTGAGAACCCAGCTGGCTGTATGGACAAAGACAGTATATCCTGAGAGAGCCATGTTTCCGTGAAACAGAGTATGTTACAATCCCTGATGTCTCTCTGGAAGGAGATTCTCTACCTGAGCACGTCTAATTTATTATCCAGAGAATGAACATTAGCAATTAATACACTAGGAAGCGGTGGATGTTGTGCCCGCCTCCTGAGTCGGACTAGAAGTCCACTCCAAATACCTCTTCTCCGCCGGCGGTGATTTGGATCAGCCACTGGAATCAGTAAAATTGCAATGGGGGGTACGAACAAAGGATCCAATTCTGGAATGTCGTATTCCCGGTGGTAATGCTGGTGAGTTACCTTCGCTCTGATATCCAAAAGTTATTTCCGGCTGTATGTAATAACACAAACATTTCCTGGGCTAATAATGTAAGAAATAACACACAAAAATAAAATACTGCACAGTTGCTTAGGCGCTAGAAGCAGAACTGCCCTATCTGTCAGGCGCCATCTTGCCTATCAACTGTTCACTGTTCAGAGGAGACTGCGTGAATCAGGCCTTCATGGTCGAATTGCTGCTAATTAACCACTACTAAAGGACACCAATAATAAGAAGAGACTTGCTTGGGCCAAGAAAAATAAGAATACAGACTTCTGCAACCTGATTGGCTGAACGCAATATGCAACATCTGGGAGTAGCATTCCTAGCCACTCTAGCATGGTGGTGGAAAATAGTGTTTCATAAAGAAAGCACGTATTTTCCCTGTTCTTTTCTTCCTTCTCGCCATTAAATCAAATTACGGATTAAATCGATGCCTTTGCAGCCTGTGTTAGAGGTTCACCTAGGGGTCATGACAGGGGCTGTACCAAATGTTTGATATATTATAATAATTGGTTATGCTTATGTTGTATTAATAGAAGGGGAGGGGTTATAAGATCCCTCCCTCCTTCCATTTATAGGGTCCTAGACTACAAATTAACAATATATATATTCATTATAGAGGTTTAGTATTGTTCCACAGTTGTTTTCTAGTTCTCTCTCTCTCTGCATCTTATAAAGAGACCCCTCTGAGAAATGTGTGACTGAGACAGAACTCTGCAGGGGAGTGTAGGAGATAAGAGACTAGTCAGACATACCTCTATAAATCAACTTGGGGGAGTGGACATTTACTGCTAAGCTTTTAGATAACACTGAAACTCTATGTTTGTGTAGCTGTGGGCTTGGTCTGATGAGTAGAAGGTAATGACGTATGCAGTGACATCAAAGGGGGTTGACTACAAGCATGATAAAAGCAACTTGGACTTTTCCTATGGGGCAGAACTCAGGAGAAACATTAATTGTATGTGTGATGTTTGATCTTTGACTTCTTTCTACAGCTGTATTTTGATTAAAATTGTTATGATTTATAAGTGCACATTTTGAGTGTTCCTTATTTGTTAAGTAAATAAAACGGAGCACAGAAAAACGGAACCAACACCTGAATGGAGAATGTTTCATGTAAGAACCGGTCCACCGGGGATACAAGTGTATATAACCAGCTTCATACAATGCCTTTGGCCGGTAAGATGAAACGACTCAATATCGCCATCTGCCAGGTTTTGGGCTAAACTGTGGCTGTGACAGCTAGTGAGGACCCTGTCTGTCTCTATTAATGCAAGTTCTACTACATTAACTAAGTTAGTGTAGTAGAACTTCACAGTTTATACAAATAATTATTTCAATGTTGTGCATGTGTCAGATAACGACAAATTACAATAACTGACAGTGCTTCACTCCAAAATGATTAAGACGTGGCACAGGAAGCATTTTGAAAATACAGAAGATTTATTTCAAATGTTAGAATTAGAAAAAGAGAACTGGATTAGCAGTTCTGGAGATATATGAAAAATACAACTAACAAATCTGAAACATATCTGCCTTACGAAACAAATCGCCATTTGAATTACCACTTATTTTTTATATTCATGTCAGCTCTCCAGGTGTTCTAACATTAGAACACCCTCTTAATGACAGACACTGACAGTAATACTGAAATATTATGTGCACTCGGATACCATACATTAATTGGTTGTCATCTGGCCATGCTGGAAAATATGGAATAAATGGCACTTTCTGACTATAAATTCTGTTATTAAACCACAAACCCTAGCATTATGCTTACTCTTACCCACACCGTAACCCCTGTTTGACTAAATCATGCACTTGCTCAACAGTTCTTCTGCATTAGCCAATTCTATCCTTTCTAGCATGGTCATCTAGTGCCATCAGAATAACAAATAAATCAGGCGAGGAGGCATTTCCTCTTTCTGAGGTGTGGGGACTTGGTTTGCCATGGTGATGGCATTCATGAGCAGGCTGGAGAGGCACATAGGGGAGTCCTGGGAGAAGGAGGAGGAAGGGCAGGACTTCTGCAAGACAGCTGAAGAGGAGGGCTTCCCCTCAAGACAGCGTCTCTGCGACAGCCTCACTAGCTGGGTTCACAGTCAAAGAGAGAAGTTATGAAAACAACAATATCAAAAGCCTGCAATATGCATAGAGCTACAATATAAAAAGAAAATTGTTTATAACTAACTTGACTCGGTCTAAGATCCTGTAGACACTTGATGGCAACCTGGTTAAAATGAGATATTTCTGAGTGAACTTGCATTTTTAAGTGTCGGACTCACCTGCATCTGAACACATGCAGTTCTCTGGTCTGCTGGCAGGGAGCAGCATTTGTCCACTAAATTCTGGACAGGGAGAGCCACAGGGAACCTGAGAGAACAGATTGCAAGATTATCTCGGTATACTAGATCTTTGTTTTACTCGATAATCAAACAAATCAGTCAAAGGCCTTTGTTAGACAGATATGTACAAATGTGCCTGGATCAAACTAGCTGCTGTAATAAGCTACTTGTGAAAGTTATTCAATACTATTGTTTTTAAACTTTTGGTAATGGTCTTTGATACAATGCAAATCTGGAATTTTAATGTCATTAACCACATTTCCATCCACAGTTTAATTGCTTGTAAGGTCATACCATATAAAGCTAAATCACAACAACTGTAATGGAAACAGGAAGATTTGAGTGAGTTCGTTTGGCATGTTGGGATCTTTTCGTCTGTAAAAATTATTATGTGAGAAATGGTGGTGCGCAAATATTGGTATAATAACCATCATATCGAAGTAAACTTGTAGTCACTCGATAAAATTGTGTGTGGTCCTTCCACTACGACTCAGGAAACTATGCAGTTTATTAGGCTACAGATGAAATAAGTTATGATGAACTTCACAGGGTGGTGAAGATGCACAGTGATGCTCCTTTCCAATAAATATTGAGGGTTTTATTCTGGTGACATGATGATCGATGCTTGACTGCCGTTTGAAAAATATATATATTCTCACTGTTTTCCATAATAAGATCATCATCTAGACTAGCCTACCCGCACAGTATCCGTTTTCTAGATCGCATGTGCCAAGACCAGAGTTGGCACATTTACTATTTATAACAACCGTTATACACTGCTCAAAAAAATAAAGGGAACACTAAAATAACACATCATAGATCTGAATGAATGAAATAATCTTATTCAATACTTTTTTCTTTACATAGTTGAACGTGCTGACAACAAAATCACACAAAAATTATCAATGGAAATCAAATTGATCAACCCATGGAGGTCTGGATTTGGAGTCACACTCAAAATTAAAGTGGAAAACCACACTACAGCCTGATCCAACGTTGATGTAATGTCCTTAAAACAAGTCAAAATGAGGCTCAGTAGTGTGTGGGGCCTCCACGTGCCTGAATGACCTCCCTACAATGCCTGGGCATGCTCCTGATGAGGTGGCGGATGGTCTCCTGAGGGATCTCCTCCCAGACCTGGACTAAAGCATCCGCCAACTCCTGGACAGTCTGTGGTGCAACGTGGCGTTGGTGGATGGAGCGAGACATGATGTCCCAGATGTGCTCAATTGGATTCAGGTCTGGGGAACGGGCGGGCCAGGCCTTAGCATCAATGCCTTCCTCTTGCAGGAACTGCTGACACACTCCAGCCACATGAGGTCTAGCATTGTCTTGCATTAGGAGGAACCCAGGGCCAACCGCACCAGCATATGGTCTCACAAGGGGTCTGAGGATCTCATCTCGGTACCTAATGGCAGTCAGGCTACCTCTGGCGAGCAAATGGAGGGCTGTGCGGCCCCCCAAAGAAATGCCGCCCCACACCATGACTGACCCACCTCCAAACCGGTCATGCTGGAGGATGTTGCAGGCAGCAGAACGTTCTCCACGGCGTCTCCAGACTCTGTCACGTCTGTCACGTGCTCAGTGTGAACCTGCTTTCATCTGTGAAGGGCGCCAGTGGCGAATTTGCCAATCTTCGTGTTCTCTGGCAAATGCCAAACGTCCTACACGGTGTTGGGCTGTAAGCACAACCCCCACCTGTGGACGTTGGGCCCTCATACCACCCTCATGGAGTCTGTTTCTGACCGTTTGAGCAGACACATGCACATTTGTGGCCTGCTGGAGGTCATTTTGCAGGGCTCTGGCAGTGCTCCTCCTTGCACAAAGGCGGAGGTAGTGGTCCTGCTGCTGGGTTGTTGCCCTCCTACGGCTCTCTTCCACGTCTCCTGATGTACTGGCCTGTCTCCTGGTAGCACCTCCATGCTCTGGACACTACGCTGACAGACACAGCAAACCTTCTTGCCACAGATCGCATTGATGTGCCATCCTGGATGAGCTGCACTACCTGGAGCCACTTGTGTGGGTTGTAGACTCCGTCTCATGCTACCACTAGAGTGAAAGCACTGCCAGCATTCAAAAGTGACCAAAACATCAGCCAGGAAGCATAGGAACTGAGAAGTGGTCTGTGGTCACCACCTTCAGAACCACTCCTTTATTGGGGGTGTCTTGCTAATTGCCTATAATTTCCACCTGTTGTCTATTCCATTTGCACAACAGCATGTGAAATTTATTGTCAATCAGTGTTGCTTCCTAAGTGGACAGTTTGATTTCACAGAAGTGTGATTGACTTGGAGTTACATTGTGTTGTTTAAGTGTTCCCTTTATTTTTTTGAGCAGTGTATAACAACCGAGTTGGTAATATGATGGAAACACATTGAACTTTAGATTTTTCTTCGGTACATGAAATCTTAAGGGAAAAATACATTTAGTGTGCACTACAAAAATCAGCAACAAGTCAGTTTAGTGGAAACACCACTGGTGGGAAAATGCGCAAATTTAAAATCTGTCGCCAAATGGATGGAAACCTAGCTACAGTCACCATCTACTACAGTGAAATGTACCCTTTCTGAAAGGTCTGGTTCTGTCACCCAGAAAGATAAACAATCAGGCTGGGCAGCATAAAAATGTGACTGAAGAGGAAAAAGGTTAAATTAAACACACACACACACACACACATACACACACACAATAATGCTAAACAAACACCCTTACTTCATGATGATCTTGTATGTTTCACAGATGTGTCCGAGGTTGTGGGTCTGTGGTGCGGCAGAGGCAGAGTCAAGCCTTTGGTCATAGTCTGGATGAGGGGCGCGGGAGGAGAAACAGGTGTACCTCTCCTCACCTTCACCCACATCACAACAGGAGGAGTTGTGAGGTCTCCCCTTCTGCTCTTCCTCACAGAACCTGTCAAGCACCTCACGCCACTAAGAGAGAGGTGGAGAGATGTACTGTAAACACTTGAATTGATCAACACTCGAACTGTACATCTAAGCTTGTTCTGCACTCTGAATGCCAGGGGAGAACCTTAATGCCTGCAAAAACATGTATAGATCTGCACACAAAAAGATACCTAAAAAAACATTGTATTATTGTTCACTGTATAGAGGATAGTTTATACAGATGTTTCGGTTTAGCAGCCTTCTTCAGTGTAGGTATGAATGGGATCCTTATTTTTCCAACATTGACAAGTGCAGGTAGGCAGGCCATAGCACATAGCCCACACACACCATGCTCCTTACCTTTTCCTCAACACAGGGTAACACATCCTCCTGTCCCTTACAGCAGTGTTTGAACCCTCTCTCCAGACTGTTCATGGCCTTTGATTGAAGGGTCAGCCAGCCAAAGCCTGTACGTGGCAGGCATTTGGTGGTAGAGAGGGATCGGTGGTTGTGTAGGCAGCAGACCAGTGCGATGTTGTCGGAAGTGGGGCGTCCAGGTGGAAGCTGATGTCAGAGTCTCTGGGAGTAGCTTGGGGGCTCTTCTTGGGCTTCTCCCCACTGACAGTACTCGGACTGGGCTGGGACCTGTGAGGAAAGGACACAATACATGTAGTCATTAGTTGCCATAAAAAAGGACAATTTGAACCTAACATTAACCCTAAACTGGGGCTGTGGAGGTCATGAAATGTTGTCTGCCGGTGATTGTCATGCAAATAACTTAACAGTTGATTAGGTCTACATAAGCACATTCAACATCTCCTGACTTCCACACATAGCCTACAAGCCACTGATGCAGACCTTTGGAACATCTACATTTTAAAAAGTCTAATAAATCCATTTAATATAGCCCACACCAGTGGTTCCCAAACTTTTTAATAGTCCTGTAACCCTTCAAACATTCAACCTCCAGCTGCATACCCACTCTAGCAGCAGGGTCAGCGTACTCTCAAATGTTGTTTTTTTTGCCATCATTGGAAGCCTGCCACTCACACACTATACGATACATTTATTAAACATAAGAATGAGTGAGTTTTTGTCACAACCAGGCTCGTGGGAAGTGACAATGAGCTCTTATAGGACCAGGGCACAAATAATAATAAAATAATAATCAATACTTTTGCTCTTTATTTAACCATCTTACATATAAAACCTTATTTGTTCATTGAAAATTGTGAATAACTCACCACAGGTTAATGAGAAGGGTATGCTTGAAAGGATGCACATAACTCTGCAATGTTGGGTTTTATTGGAGAGAGTCTCAGTCTTAAATCATATTCCTAACACAGTCTGTGCCTGTATTTAGTTTTCATGCTAGTGAGGGCCGAGAATCCACTCTCACATAGGTATGTGGTTGCAAAGGGCATCAGTGTCTTAACAGCGCGATTTGCCTAGGCAGGAAACTCTGTGTGCAGCCCAATCCAGAAATCTGGCAGTGGCTTCTGATTAAATTCAATTTTCACTTAACCGCTTGTTGCAATTTCGATAAGTATTATCGGTAAGTGGACTGGAGGCAGGGCATGAAAGGGACAACGAATCCAGTTGTTTGTGTCATCCGTTTCAGGAAAGTACCTCTGTAATTGTGCACCCAACTCAGGTGCTTCACTATATCACATTTGATATCGTCCGTAAGCTTGAGTTCATTTGCACACAAAAAAATTCATACAATGATGGAAAGATCTGTGTGTTGTACTTGTCAATGCAGACAGAAAAGAGCTCCATCATAGCCTCAATTTTGTCCCGTCCATTGAATATAGTTGCGGAGAGTCCCTGTAATCCTAGATTCAGATCATTCAGGTGAGAAAAAACATCACTCAGATAGGCCAGTCGTGTGAGAAACTCGTCATCATGCAAGCAGTCAGACAAGTGAAAATTATGGTCAGTAAAGAAACCTTTAAGCTCGTCTCTCAATTAAAAAAAACGTGTCAATACTTTACCCCTTGATAACCAGCGCACTTCTGTATTTTGTGACAGCGTTACATGGTCGCTGCCCTTATCATTGCATAGTGCAGAAAATACACGAGAGTTCAAGGGCCTTACTTTAACAAAGTTAACCATTTTCACTGTAGTGTCAAATGTCTTTCAAGCTGTCAGGCATTCACTTCTCGGTGGATGCTGCAGTGTACCCAAGTTGCGTCAGGAGCAACTGCTTGCACGTGCATTACCACTCCACTATGTCTCGCTGTCATGGCTTTTGCACCATCTGTACAGATACCAACACATCTTGACCACCAAAGTCCGTTTGATGTCACAAAGCTGTCCAGTACTTAAAAAATATCCTCTCCTGTTGTCCTGGTTTCCAGTGGTTTGCAGAAGAAGATGTCTTCCTTAATTGACCCCCCATAAACGTAAAGTACATATACCAGGAGCAGTGCCAGGCCCGCCACGTCTGTTTACTCATCCAGCTGTAACGCATAGAATTTACTGGCTTGTATGCAAAGCAGTAATTGTTTCAAAACATCACCTGCAATGTCACTGATGCGTTGTGAAACAGTGTTATTTGATGAAGGCATTGTCTGTATAATTTTGGCTTTTTCCCCCAGCATTGTCCCAGCCATATCCGCGGCAGCAGGAAGAATGAAGTCCTCCACAATAGTATGGGGCTTGCCTGTCCTAGCCACTCGGTAGCTCACCATATAAGATGCTTCTAGCCCCTTCTTATTAATGGTATCTGTTGCTTTTATACGTCTTACTACTCGAAAGTCGTCTTAATTCTCGCTCCAAAAACTCCACTGGTTTATTTTTTTAATTGGCATGTTTGTTTCAAAATGTCTGCGCAAGAGTGACAGTTTCATCGAGTTGTGAGATAGTACTTTTGCACATATAACACACTGTGGCTGTGGAAAGGCACTACTCCCAATAACATTATAAGAAGCCAGCTAGCTTCATCTGGCTAGTGAGGCTTGACTGGACTGGGTTGTGTTGTAAAGCTAGTCACAATTAGGACAATGCACAATAGTGGAATTTGCCGTTTGCCTTCAAAATAAAAGTACAGTGGGGAAAAAAAGTATTTAGTCAGCCACCAATTGTGCAAGTTCTCTCACTTAAAAAGATGAGAGAGGCCTGTAATTTTCATCATAGGTACACTTCAACTATGACAGACAAAATGAGGGGAAAAAATCCAGAAAATCACATTGTAGGATTTTTTATGAATTTATTTGCAAATTATGGTGGAAAATAAGTATTTGGTCAATAACAAAAGTTTATCTCAATACTTTGTTATATACCCTTTGTTGGCAATGACAGAGGTCAAACGTTTTCCGTAAGTCTTCACAAGGTTTTCACACACTGTTGCTGGTATTTTGGCCCATTCCTCCATGCAGATCTCCTCTAGAGCAGTGATGTTTTGGGGCTGTCGCTGGGCAACACGGACTTTCAACTCCCTCCAAAGATTTTCTATGGGGTTGAGATCTGGAGACTGGCTAGGCCACTCCAGGACCTTGAAAAGCTTCTTACAAAGCCACTCCTTCGTTGTTCGGGCGGTGTGTTTGGGATCATTGTCATGCTGAAAGACCCAGCCACGTTTCATCTTCAATGCCCTTGCTGATGGAAGGAGGTTTTCACTCAAAATCTCACGATACATGGCCCCATTCATTCTTTCCTTTACACGGATCAGTCGTCCTGGTCCCTTTGCAGAAAAAACAGCCCCAAAGCATGATGTTTCCACCCCCATGCTTCACAGTAGGTATGGTGTTCTTTGGATGCAACTCAGCATTCTTTGTCCTCCAAACACGACGAGTTGAGTTTTTACCAAAAAGTTATATTTTGGTTTCATCTGACCATATGACATTCTCCCAATCCTCATCTGGATCATCCAAATGCTCTCTAGCAAACTTCAGACGGGCCTGAACATGTACTGGCTTAAGCAGGGGGACACGTCTGGCACTGCAGGATTTGAGTCCCTGGCGGCGTAGTGTGTTACTGATGGTAGGCTTTGTTACTTTGGTCCCAGCTCTCTGCAGGTCATTCACTAGGTCCCCGTGTGGTTCTGGGATTTTTGCTCACCGTTCTTGTGATCATTTTGACCCCACGGGGTGAGATCTTGCATGGAGCCCCAGATCGAGGAAGATTATCAGTGGTCTTGTATGTCTTCCATTTCCTAATAATTGCTCCCACAGTTGATTTCTTCAAACCAAGCTGCTTACCTATTGCAGATTCAGTCTTCCCAACTTGGTGCAGGTCTACAATTTTGTTTCTGGTGTCCTTTGACAGCTCTTTGGTCTTGGCCATAGTGGAGTTTGGAGTGTGACTGTTTGAGGTTGTGGACAGGTGTCTTTTATACTGATAACAAGTTCAAACAGGTGCCATTAATACAGGTAACGAGTGGAGGACAGAGGAGCCTCTTAAAGAAGAAGTTACAGGTCTGTGAGAGCCAGAAATCTTGCTTGTTTGTATGTGACCAAATACTTATTTTCCACCATAATTTGCAAATAAATTCATTAAAATCCTACAATGTGATTTTCTGGATTTTATTTCCTCATTTTGTCTGTCATAGTTGAAGTGTACCTATGATGAAAATTACAGGCCTCTCTCATCTTTTTAAGTGAGAGAACTTGCACAATTGGTGGCTGACTAAATACTTTTTTGCCCCACTGTACATGGTGCCGAAGAGCATTGCTGACGTTTTACATTCTCCCGACCAATTGTGCTATTTTGTTAGTTTTTTTGCTTTTTGTGTAACTTATTTTGTAACGCATTGTGTACATTATGCTGCTGCTACCATCTCTTATGACCGAAAATAACTTCTGGACAGAACAGCGATTACTCACCGCGGACTGGAAGAAACTTTTTCCTTTAACGAGTCCGACGAGAAGGATATCCTGATTTCACTGGAACAGGTCCAGATCCCCGCCTTTTGCTTCAAGAAAAGACGCAGGAAAAGGGGCCGCAGATTGGGCATCCTTCTGAGAATCCGTAGGCGAGCGAGTAAACTCACACTGCCATCCGTTCTTCTTGCTAACGTGCAATCATTGGAAAATAAAATTGATATCCTACAATTAAGATTATCCTATCAATGGGATATTAAAAGCTGTAACATCTTATGTTTCACCGAGACGTGGCTGAACGACAATACGGACAATATAGAGCTAGCGGGATTTTCCATGCACCAGTAGAACAGAGACGTTACCTCTGGTAAGACGAGGGGTGGGGGTGTGTGTCTATTTGTCAATAACAGCTGGTGCGCGATGTCTAATATTAAAGATGTCTCTAAGTATTGCTCGCCTGAGGTAGAGAACCTTATGATAAGCTGTAGACCACACTATCTACCAAGAAAGTTCTCATCTATATTATACGTAGCTGTCTACTTACCACCACAGGCACTAAGACCGCTCTTAACCAACTCTATTAGGCCATAAGCAAACAAGAAAATGCTCACCCAGAAGCGGCACTCCTAGTGGCCGGGGACAAACTTAAAACTACTTAAGGATCATTGGGCACTAGCGCCCCATTCCCGACACTACCCAGAGAAATGTAAGGCGCCAAATTCAAAATACAAAGTTGAATTATAAAACATTCATCACTATACAAGTGTTGCACAGTCAATATACAAGTGTTGCATAGTCTTCAAAAGCTTAGACATTTGATTGTTTGAGGATAGCACCTCACATATTTTATGCATTAGCATAAAATCATAACCAGCGCGGGTCTCACAAAACACATATAAGAGCTAAAATAAATTGCTTACCTTTGATGATCTTCTGCTGAGGGCAATCCGAAGTGTCCATTGTTTATATCCATAAATCTCTGTTTGGTTGGCGCGTTATGTTCAGAAAATCCACAGTCTACTCGCCCATTGAACAGTGAAGAGAAAGCGTTCAAATTATACCAATCAACTTTGCCCAAACAAATCAAACATCATTTATAATGTATCCTTAGGTATACTTTTATGTATATTAACAATTATATTTCACACGGATAGTATCCTAAATGATAGAAAAGGAAAATACAGAGGAGCGCGCTCACGGTCTCGCGCACAAAAAACTCAAGTGACTTCCTCCATCCTCTTACAAATTCTTCTTCTGTTCGGTTGTCTTCCATGATAAACGCATGAAACCTTGTCTAAAGACTGTTGACATCTAGCGGAAGCCATAGGTACTGCAATCTGGGTCCTATTTTACTGAAAATCCCATAGGCAGCCATTGAAAGTAAAGGCATGTCACACAAAAATTATCCGGACAGAAAGTCTTCTGGTTTTTGCCTGCCATATCAGTTCTGTTATACTCACAGACATTATTGTCACATTTTCAGAAACCTCAGAGTGTTTCCTATCCAATAGTACTAATTATGTGCATATCCTAGTTTCTGGGCCTGAGTGGCAGGCATTTTACTTTGGGCACGCCAGACTCTCCAAACTTCCGAATACTGCCCCGGTGCCTGTAGAAGTTAAATCAGTTTTACAACATTTTTACCAGCATGTCACATGTGCAACCAGAGACAAAAAAAATCCTAGACCACCTTTACTCCACACACAGAGATGCATACAAAGCTCTCTCCCGCCCTCCATTTGGCAAATCTGACCATAATTCTATCCTCCTGATTCCTGCTTACAAGCAAAATCTAAAGCAGGAAGTACTAATGACTTGCTCAATAAGGAAGTGGTCAGATGACACGGATGCTACACTACAGGACTGTTTTTCTAGCACAGACTGGAATATGTTCCGAGATTCATCCAATGGCATTGAGGAGTACACCACCTCAGTCATTAGCTTCATCAATAAGTGCATCGACGACGTCATCCCCACAGTCACTGTACGTACATATCCCAACCAGAAGCCATGGATTACAGGAAACATCCGCATCGAGCTAAAGGCTAGAGCTGCCGCTTTCAAGGAGCACGACACTAATCCGGACGCTAAGAATAAATCCCGCTACACCCTCAGACAAACCATCAAACAGGCAATGGATCAATACAGGATTAAGATTGAATCCTAATACACTGGCTCTGATGCTCGTCGGATGCGGCAGGGTGTAAAAACTATTACGGACTTCAAAGGGAAACCCAGCCGCAAGGTGCCCAGTGACGCGAGCCTACCAGACGAGCTAAATGCCTTTTATGCTCGCTTCAAGGCAAGCAACACTGAAGCATGCTGCACGAGAGCACCAGCTGTTCTGGATGACTCTGTGATAACGTGCTCGGTAGCCGATGTGAACAAAACCTTTAAACAGGTCAACATTCACAAAGCCGCTGGACCAGACGGATTACCAGGACGTGTACTCAAAGCATGCGCGGACCAACTGGCAAGTGTCTTCACTGACATTTTCAACCTCTCCCTGACCGAGTCTGTAATACCTACATGTTTCAAGCAGACCACCATAGGCCCTGTGCCCAAGGAAGCGAAGGTAACCTGCCTAAATGATTACCGCCCCGTGGCACTCATGTCGGTAGCCATGAAGTGCTTTGAAAGGCTGGTCATGGCTCACATCAACAGCATCCTCCCGGACATCAACAGCATCCTCCCGGACACACTAGATCCACTTCAATTCGCATACTGCCCCAACAGACCCATGTGACAATGCTGTTCATTAACTACAGCTCAGTGTTCAACACCATAGTGCCCACGAAGCTCATCACTAAGCTAAGGACTCTGGGACTAAACACTTCCCTCTGCAACTGCAGCTCCCAGACTTCCTGGCGCCGACAGAGATGGCAGCCTCGCTTCACGTTCTCAGGAAGCTATGCAGTATTTTGTTTTTTTATGGATTACTTTTTACATTGTTACCCAGGAAAAATCTTAAGTTTTATTACATACAGCCGGGAGGAATTATTGGATATAAGAGCAACGTCAACTTACCAACATTACGACCAGGAATACGACTTTCCCGAAGCGGATCATCTGTTTGGTCCACCAACTAGGACAATAGACTGGATCCCAGCCGGCGACCCAAAACAACAGAGGTGGAGGAGAAGGGGTAGACAGGGCGGTGTTCTTGTCAGGCTCCGTAGACGGGCACATCGCGCACCTCGCACCTATACTACTTGCCAATGTCTAGTCTCTGGACAACAAGGTAGATGAAATCAGAGCAAGGATTTCCTTCCAGAGAGACATCAGAGACTGCAACGTTCTTTGCTTCACGGAAACATGGCTCACTCAGGACACGTTATCAGAGTCGGTACAGCCACCTGGTTTCTCCACGCATCGCGCCGACAGAAACAAACATCTATCTAGTAAGAAGAAGGGCGGGGGTGTGTGTCTTATGATTAACGAGTCATGGTGTGATCATAACAACATACAGGAACTCAAGTCCTTTTGTTCACCTGACATAGAATTCCTTACAATCAAATGCCGACCGCATTATCTACCAAGAGAATTCTCCTCGATTATTATCACAGTCGCATATATCCCCCCTCAAGCTGACACATCGACGGCACTGAAAGAAATTCTTTGGACTCTATGTAAACTGGAAACCACTTATCCTGAGGCTGCATTTATTGTGGCTGGGGATTTTAACAAGGCTAATTTGAAAACAAGGCTCCCTAAATTTTATCAACATATCGAATGTGCGACCCGGGCTGGTAAAACCCTGGGTCATTGCTATTCCTGATCACCGACAACGATGACACGGCCTATAGGGAGGAGGTCAGAGAACTGGCAGTGTGGTGCCAGGACAACAACCTCTCCCTCAATGTGAGCAAGACTAAGGAGCTACAGGAAAAGGCGGGCTGAACAGGCCCCCATTAACATGGACTGGGCTGTAGTGGGGCGGGTCGAGAGTTTAAAGTTCCTTGGCGTCCACATCACCAACAAACTAACATGGTCCAAACATACCAAGACCGTCGTGAAGAGGGCACTACAAAGGATGAAAAGATTTGGCATGGGTCCCCAGATCCTTAAAAGGTTCTACAGCTGCACCATCGAGAGCATCCTGACTGTTTGCATCACCGCCTGGTATGGCAACTGCTCGGGCATCTGACCGTAAGACGTTACAGAGGGTAGTGCGAATGGCCCAGTACATCACTGGGGCCAAGCTTCCTGCCATCCAGGACCTGTATAATAGGCGGTGTCAAAGGAAAGCCCCCAGAATTGTCAGAGACTCCAGTCACCCAAGTTATAGATTGTTTTCTCTGCTACCGCACGGCAAGCGGTACCAGAGCGCCAAGTCAAGAACCAAAAGGCTCCTCAACAGCTTCTAGCCATAAGACTGCTGAACAATTAATAAAATCGCCACCGGACAATTTACATTGACCCCCCTCCCTTTTGTACACTGCTGCTACTTGATGTTTATTATCTATGCATAGTCACTTCAGCCCCACCTACATGTACAAATTACCTCAACTAACCTGTACCCCCACACACTGACTCGGTACCGGTGCCCCCTGTATATAACCTTATTATTGTTATTCTTATTGTGTTACTTTTTATTATAACTTTTTATTTTAGTCTACTTGGTAAATATTTTCTTCTTCTTGAACTGCACTGTTGGTTAAGGGCTTGTAAGGAAGCATTTCACGGTAAAGTCTACGCTTGCTGTATTCGGCGCATGTGACAAATAAAGTTTGATTTGATGTAAATACACTTAAATAGCGAATGGAAGGCGCATTTCCCATAGTTCATGCCAGCCAGGTAGGCTATACTCCTGTTGTAAGCGAAGCAATGTGCTTAATATTTGGAAAGTTGAGAAATAAATAAAGTAGGCCTAGCCTATAGAAAGCTGATGTGGTCCTCTTTTAATAGAGGCCAAAAAAGCCTATAGAACGCAACATGAACTTATGGGCTCTCACGAAGTGTTTGATTCGATTTTCGATTACATTTCTATTGATGTCAGAATGATTAGAGAGACAGTAGAGTGCTGAGTACCCGCACATTAGCAACTGGGAGTTTGGTAGGCTACTAATGATCATCAGCACCATCAGAGCGCAGAGAAGCCTAGTTACTGTGACTAAACGGTCATGTGGAATTTGACTGCGGTCATGACTCGTGACCACCAGTGTGGCGGTAATACCGTCACCATAACAGCAGTGCCCTAAAACTAAAGTAAACCAGTCTCTCTCTCTCCTTACTTCTGACAAATGTTGGGGTTAAAGGTGAAGCCAGGTTCAGGTATGGGGGTGGTCGGCAGGTAGGTGGCATATGGGTTTTCCCTATGGAAACAGCTCAGTCTGGCCCCGCCCTGTTTCTTGCAGCAGTGGTAGTGGCTGGTCTTCACTGAGAACTCATCAGTACAGAATGTGGACAGGGTCTGCTCCCACTGTAAGTGACATACACAAACATCAATTCACACATGAAAAATTTAGATAAAGGAAGTCCTAAAATGGTGAAGGTACAGCTTTAACCCTCAAGGGCCTGACTCATAAACACCTTCCCCTCTACACAGCTGCACAGTTATACAGATAGACTCCAAGGCTGATCTGTTGTGTGTCTGGGCTTTCCTTCTGCTGAGTCTCATCTTCCCTAAACATCCTCTGCCCTCATCACTACTACTGTCTCATCTTTCCTAGACATCCTCTGTCCTCATCACTACTGCATCTGTGCACGTAGAAGGCGGTTCTGTTGGTACACTAGGAGTGAACGGACCTAAACAAAACAACTCAACACGAAAGGACAGAATGGAACAGGACAGAATCCAATGTTGCCACAGAAACACTCACCGCCTGTGTAACACAGCACAGCGTCACTTCCTGGACCTGCTCTGTCCCGTTCCCATGACAACATGCGCTGTACCAGGACTCTACCCGGTTGACTGCTTGAGCTTGACGACGAAAGTGGCCCCGGCCGTTCCGGGGGAGGGAGTAAGAGGGGTACCGGGGACGATGGCTGCCATGGAGACAGATGGCCTGGAGGTTCTTAGGGGAGGGCCGGCCGGGAGGGAAGAGGA
Organism: Brachymystax lenok tsinlingensis; assembly: GCA_030435695.1. Taxonomy (NCBI): domain Eukaryota; kingdom Metazoa; phylum Chordata; class Actinopteri; order Salmoniformes; family Salmonidae; genus Brachymystax; species Brachymystax lenok. The sequence continues at coordinate 57,011,748 of CM059789.1, forward strand.
TCCTGGGGTGGGAATCTCCAAACGAGCGAGGCCCAGCAATTGGCCGAACTCCAGGTGTAAAGTCTGCGTCCAGGTGCAGGGTGATCTCCCTCTGGGTCATATCAGGCTTCTGATGAATCTCCCCTGGAAGACAGATATACACACAGCACTGTGAGGACATTGACACACACACAAACATACTGTAAATATACAGTACATGTCACACCAACTTTGCAGGAAATCCTCTAGGTCAAAGGAGGCCTTTCTCTGTAACATGTCAGGAAGGTATCTGTTATCTGTAGAAGGGATGAGAGAATGTAAACACAGACATAAAAACACAGAAACTGGCACACACACGCCCACACACACTAGTTAATAAATAAGCCATAGCACTTTGACCAGGTGATGTCAGTACTGTTGTCTACCACCTAGATTTTTGGAAATCATGAAATTAGAACACTTAAAGCTAATATGTAACTTTTTGGTGACCCAATTCACATAAAAATGTGACTTATAGATCTGTTATTCTCATTGAAAGCAAGTCTATGCAGTGGACGATCTGTTCTATGTGTACTATTTCTGTGATTCCCATTTCTTAAGATATAGTTTTGAATCAGTTTTTTTTATAACAGCTTCCAACAGCTGAAAATACAAATATTTTTGGTTATTGAAAATGTATTTCATAGCAGTTTAGATGGTACAATGATTCTCTACTCTATACATTGCTTGTTTTGTCACAAACTGAAATTAGGCTAACTATTTGAATTCTATCAAGCAGGAAATTGCGGAGGGACTTTAATTAACATGGTGTGAATTCTCTAGTCTAGATTTTTGTTACATCTAGAATAATAGTTCTACTGTTAGTAGACTTGGACAAAGTTGTTCCACACTAAACTGGTGGAATGGAATGTATCACGTCCAACAAACAGTTTTTCTTCATGATCTTTATAGGGCATAAAATGGCATTTTCTGCGCACTTCTAACAGACCATGCACGAACAGAAGGGGACCCATAAACATACCAGGACATAAAACAAGGACAGAAAGAACTGATGACTACATGCAAAAACCTTGTAGCCTACAAACCTTCAGATGCGGCGGACGCGCACACCAGCACTAATGCACACCAGCAGGCTAGAGCCCAAGACCAACCCATTTCGAGTACTGAAACGGGAAGTGTCCAATATCCTTGTCCTCTTTCACAGGACTGTTTCAACTCCCTCTGTTTTGCCCTCTTTCACCACCCCACTCTCTTTCCCTGTGTTCCGCAAAGTTGTTCCAAAGCCACATCAAGTTCAGGAAACGACTCGACAAACGACAGCTGAAGTCCCTTCTTTTCAAACCGTTATGTCCTTTTGGAGTGGTATGAAACAGAGAATGAGTGTGTGAGACCTGTGAGAAGCATAAATACATGTATGGTTGTTTTGTGATTGGAGGGAAAAGAGGGAGGGTATTTTCCAACCATTAGTCAGCAGTGCCATGTATTCTTGGATGGAAGCCAGTCTTCCCCCCCAAAATTGACCAATAACAAAATAAATAATTTTCCTTCATTTCGTAAGAGGTTGAATGTATCACACTATGGAAAGCATCTGATAAAGCGAAACAACGCCTCTCTGGATGTGTAATATCGAAAGAAAGGGAAGCCAGCAAGCATTTGGTCTCCCTTGAGACGGAAAAACACGTTTAAAATAATAGCCAATCAGTCTTGAACTAAACCAAGTGAGCTCAACTGTGAATGGTTCTGGCACACCCAAAAAAGTGTAAAGGAAGCCAGTTTGGATTTGGCTTCACTCCAATCACATCACATCCAGAGCCAAATGTCATTGACCGTCTGAAATATTATAGTTAATATACATAATAGTGTACCTAAGGATCGATTAGAAATGTTGTTTGATTTGTTTGGACAAAGTTTATAGGTATATTTTTTGTCTTGTATAATGAACGAGTGGACGGTGGATTTTCTGAACAGAACGCGCCAACCAAACAAAGCTTTATGGATATAACGAGGGACTTTTTAGAACAAAAGTAACATTGATTGTCTTGCTTGGACACTTCGGATTATTATCAGCAGAAGATCATCAAAGGTGAGAGATTTAGTTTATCTCTTTTTATGAGTTTTGTGAAACCCGTGCTGGATATGTTATTATGCTAATGCAGAAAATATGCGGGGTGCTGTCCTCAGACAATAAAATGTTATGCTTTCGCCGTGAAGCCTTTTTGAAATCTGACAACGCTGTGAAATTGCTAAGATTCCAAGTTTTTAAACAGTGTGCAACATTTGTATTTTAATGAATGTTTAAAATAAGTATTTTTGTAATTTGAATTTGGCGCTCTGCATTTCACCAGATGTTGTTAAAATCAATCCCGTTCACGGGATTGTATCCCTAACAAGTTAAAAGGACTGAGTAAGAATTAACATATCATACCAGACTCTCAACCGCAACACCAGATGAGAAGATAACCTCATCTACGAGACCAGAAAAGTGTGGAGCGTTAGCTACATGTGGGAAATGTTTGAAACGTGGAACCATCACGAGGTGAAGATGATAACCTCACCTACCAGACCACGATGCTGCCAGTCTGCAGCTGCGCGTGTAAAGTGCTTCAAACTCTGACTAAAGACACGAGGTGGGAAGGAGAAAATCCCATCTCAGACAGTCATTGGTGCATCTGAAAATCTGCTCTGAAAACAGCCCATACAAGCCAGGACAACTAAGATGAAGGACATTGTGACCTCTGGTGGACAACCAGAGCCTTACACCAATCAACCCCTTCCCCGTAGAAGGATTGATTGGTTTCAACAGAGATAGATGACGAACAAAGGCATCCACACGTAAATACATTTTTTACTTCATTTCCCAAAACGGACAGTGGTTTGTGTGCAAGGTATATGATTAATGTGAGGACAGTCCTAGAATGTATCCACGATAAGTGTCCTTTTCCTCTCTATCCCCCTTCCCCCCCTCCATTTATGTTGTAACAAGCCATTATATCTTGTCAGTCCACTAGGGACTTTTGTTTCAAGTAAGTGTGTATGTATATTCTGTGTTATTATTTAGTTTGTTAGAAAATATATAATTAAACCGGCAGGCGAAAACCGGAGGAAAATCCATCCGGAAAATGTGATTTTGTGATGTGACACTTTTCCATTTGACAAGCTATTCAATACAGGGGGATTTAGCTCACAGATTTCAGTTCCTATGGTTTCCACTAGGTCTCAACAGTCTTTAGACAAGGTTTCAGGCTTGTTTTTTGAAAAACAAATGAGTAAGAGCTGTTCTTGCCAGTGGGCTCTGGAGAGGACTCTATTCTTTGGCACGCGTGACAGAGAGCGCGCTCTTCGTTTCTTTCCTGTTCTATTGAGCAGGTTATTTTCCGTCTGAAATATTATAGTTTATATACATATTAGGGTACCTGAGGTTTGATTAGAAATGTTGTTTGAGTTGTTTGGACAAAGTTTATAGGTATCTTTTTTCGGTTTCGTTTGTATGTTGACTGGAGTGGAACGGTGGATTTATGAACAAAACACACCAACCAAACAAAGCTTTTTAGATATAAAGAGGGACTTTATCGAACAAAAGGACCATTTATTGTGTAGCTGGGACCCTTTGGATTGCCATCAGAGGAAGATCTTCAAAGGTAAGCGATTTATTTTATCGCTATGTTTGAGTTTTGTGACACCTGTGCTGGTTATATTATTATGCTAATGGTGGAAGTATGCGGGGTGCTGTCCTCAGACACTCAAATGCTATGCTTCGCTGTAAAGCCTTTTTGAAATGCTGTGAGCTTACCAAGATTCTAAGCTTTTGAATGGTGTGCAACACTTGTATTTTCATGAATGTTTAATATTACTATTTTTGTATTTTGAATTTGGCGCTCTGCATTGTTCCGGATGTTGTCGTAGATGGGTTGCCTGTGACCCACCAGTCCGTAGCTAGTTAATAAGTGACTGTTATCGATATATAACTTATATATATTTTCTTGAGTTTAATTTGGGAGACGGTAACTCGTTAAACAACTTATTCCGTGGTGCCCCAAATTCCTAATTAGTTAATTGTTACATAATTAATTTAATTGGGTAATAATTAAACATAGTTAGTGGATTGAATAAATAACAGTCATCAGAGTAATGAAAGTCAGGCGATGATGCAACCGGTCAGGATGCTCTCGATGGTGCATCTGTAGAACCTTTTGAGGATCTGGGGACCCATGTCCAATTTTTTCAGTCTCCTGAAGGGTAAAAGGTTTTGTCGTTCCCTCTTCACGACTGTCTTGGTATGTTAGGACCATGATAGTTTGTTGATGTGAACTTGAAACTCTCTACCCGCTCCACTACAGCCCCATCGATGTAAATGGGGGCCTGTTCGGCCCGCCTTTTCCTGTAGTCCACGATCAGCTCCTTTGTCTTTCTCACATTGAGGGAGAGGTTGTTGTCCTGGCACCACACTGCCAGGTCTCTGACCTCCTCCCTATAGGTTGTCTCATCATTGTCGGTAATCAGGCCTACCACTATTGTGTCGTCAGAAAACTTAATGATGGTGTTGGAGTTGTGTTTGGCCATGCAGTTGTGGGTGAACAGGGAGTACAGGAGGGGGACTAAGCATGCACCCTTGAGGGGCCCCAGTGTTGAGGATCAGCATGGCAGGCGTATTGTTGCCTACCCTTACCACCTGGGAGCGGCCCGTCAGGAAGTCCAGGAGCCAGTTGCAGAGGGAGGTGTTTAGTCCCAGTGTCCTTAGCTTAGTGATGAGCTTTGTGGGCACTATGGTGTTGAACGCTGAGCTGTAGTCAATCAACAGCATTCTCACATAGGTGTTCCTTTTGTCCAGGTGGGAAAGGACAGTGTGGAGTGCGATTGAGATTGCGTCATCTGTGGATCTGTTGGGGCGGTATGCGAATTGGAGTGGGTCTAGGGTATCCAGGATGATGCTGTTGATGTGAGTCATGACCAGCCTTTCAAAGCACTTGATGGCTACCGACGTGAGTGTGTAACGTCCCAGGCCTGAGTGTTCAGGCTGGAGTGTTTAGTTTTGTCTTGGTGTAGGGTTTCTTTTGTTCTATGCTGTGTATTTCTATGTTGGGGTAATGGTTCCTAATTAGAGGCAGCTGAGTCTCGTTACCTCTAATTGGGAACCATATATATGTTTGGAGTTTAGCACTTAGGTTTGTGGGTTATTGTTTATCGTTATGATTATCGTGTTTAGGTTCATGCCATCGTGTTTAGGTTTATGTCCCAGTGTCCAGTTTAGGTTTTAGCGTTTGTTTCCACGTCATGTTCATCGTTCCCTGTTTTGTTCACTCAAGTCACGTTTGTTAATAAATATGTATTCTGGATACTTCGCTGCGCATTGGTCTGTCCCAAGAGATAATCGTGACAGAGTGCTACGGGGCGGTAATCATTTAGGCAGGTTACCGTCGCTTCCTTGGGCACAAAGACTATGGTGTTCTGCTTGAAACATATAGGTATTACAGACTCGGTCAGGGAGAGGTTGAAAATGTCAGTGAAGTCATTTGCCAGTTGGCCGCACATGCTTTGAGTACACGTCATGGTAATCATTCTGGCCCTGCGGCTTTGTGAATATTGACCTGTTTAAAAATTTTGTTCATAACGGCTATCGAAAGCATTATCACACAGTCGTCCGGAACATTTGGTGGTCTCATGCATGCTTCAGTGTTGATTGCCTCAAAGCGAGCATAAAAGGCATTTAGCTCGTCTGGTAGGCTCTCGTCACTGGGCAGCTTGCGGCGCATCCGACAAGCGTCAGAGTCTGTGTATCAATCTTAATCCTGTATTGAGCCATTGCCTGTTTGATGGTTTGTCTGAGGGCGTAGCGGGATTTATTCTTAGCGTCCGGAATAATGTCCTTGAAAGCGGCAGCTCTAGCCTTTAGCTCGATGCGGATGTTTCCTGTAATCCATGGCTTCTGGTTTGGATATGTACGTACGGTCACTGTTGGGATGACGTCGTCGATGCACTTATTGATGAAGCCGATGACTGAGGTGGTATACTCAATGCCATTGGATGAATCCCGGAACATATCCCAGTCTGTGCTAGAAAAACATCCTGCTTTAGTTTTTCCTTGTATGCAGGAATCAGGAGGATAGAATTATGGTTAGATTTGCCAAATGGAGGGCAGGAGAGCTTTGTATGCGTCTCTGTGTGTGGAGTATAGGTGGTCTAGAGTTTTGTTCCCCTCTGGTTGCACGTGACATGCTGGTAGAAATGAGGTAAAACGGATTTAAGTTTGCCTGCATTAAAGTCCCCGGACACTAGGGCTGCCACTTCTGGATGAGCATTTTCTTGTTTGCTTATAGCCTTATACAGCTGGTGCCAGCATCGGTTTGTGGTGGTAAATGGAGTTCTACAAATAATATAGATGAGAACTGTCTTGGTAGATAGTGTGGTCTAAAGCTTATCATAAGGTACTCTACCTCAGGCAAGCAATACCTTGAGACTTCTTTAAAATTAGACATTGCGCACCAGCTGTTATTGACAAATAGACACACACCGTCGCCCCTCGTCTTACCAGACGTAGCATCTCTGTCCTGCCAATGCATGGAAAATCCCGCCAGTTCTATATTTATTTATTTTTATTTAACTAGGCAAGTCAGTTAAGAACACTTCTAACGGATAGGTGTCCTGCTAGCGGGACACAAGCCGACACCATCCGCTGAAATTGGAGGGCGCAGAATAAAAAAAAAGATCTTAATATTAAACATTCATGAAAATACAAGTGTCTTACATCATTCAAAAGCTTTGAATCTTGTTAATTGAACTGTGTTGTCCGATTTACAATAGGCTTTATGGCCTATAGGCTGGTCCTTGTCTGAAGACAGTGCCCCATATCAACATATTTTTCAACCAGCACAGGCTTCACAAAATCACAAATAGCGATAAAATAAATCACTTACTTTTGAAGATCTTCCTCTGTTTGCAATCCCAATGGTCCCAGCTACACAATGAATGGTCGTTTTGTTCAATAAAGTCCTTCTTTATATCCCAAAAAGTCAGTTTAGTTGGCGCCATTGATTTCAGTAATCCAATCGTTCAACAAAGGAATCCAAAAAGCTACTGGTAAACTTCGTCCAAACAAGTCAAACAATGTTTCTAATTAATCCTCAGGTACTTTAATATCTAAATAAATGATAATATTTCAACGGAAAGTGGTATGTTCAATAGGAAAGGAAAATAACGAAGAGCGCGCCCTCATTCACACGCGCCAAAACACTACTTTTCTTATGGAGCTCTTTTCAGAAAAACTACAATTACTTGTTGGTTTTTCAAAAAACAAGCCTGAAACCTTGTACAAAGACATAGGCACTGCAATCTGGCAGACGGAAATAAGGTTTGCATTGGAAGAGCCTGGGAGCTCTAATAAAAAAAAAGATTTGGTTGGATTTTCTTCGGATTTCCGCCTGCCATATCAATTCTGTTATACTCACAGACATTATTTTAACAGTTTTAGAAACTTCAAAGTATTTTCTATCCAATGCTACCAATTATCCTAGCTTCTGGGCCTGAGTAACGGGCAGTTTACTTTGGGCATGTCAGACAGGCAGAAATTCTGAAAAAGGGACCCTATCTCAGATGTTTTTAAAAACAAATTCTTATTTACAATGACGGCCTCCCCCGGCCAAACCCGGACGATGCTGGGCCAATTGTGCACCGCCCTATGGGACTCCCAATCACAGACGGATGTGAAATTTTCCATGTTGTCGTTCAGCCACAACTCTGTGAAACATAAGATATAACAGTTTTTAATGTCCCGTTGGTAGGATAGTCTTGATCGTATATCATCCATTTTGTTTTCCAATGATTGCACATTGGCCAATAGAACAGATGGCGGTGGATGTTTACTCACTCGCCTATGAATTCTCAGAATGCAGCCCGACCTCCGCCCCCTTTCTCTCCGTCTTTTCTTCACGCAAATGACGGGGATTTGGGCCGTTCCTGAGAAATCAGTATATCCTTCATGTCAGACTCGCTAAAGAAAAAATCTTTGTCCAGTTCGAGGTGAGTAATCGCTGTTCTGATGTTCACAAGTTATTTTTGGTTATAAGAGACGGTAGCAGCAACATTATGTACAAAATGAGTTAGAAACTATGCAAAAAAAACTAACAAAATTTTACAGTTGGTTAGTAGCCCGTAAAATGGCAGCCATCCCCTTCACCATGCTCACCATGCGATAGAACACACTCAGCTCATTGGATAGTCTATGAATCAAACACACACACACCGTTGAGGACGGCTCAAAGCAGGAATGTCTGTGTGTTTTGTCATTGATGTCGTTAAACATATCAATTCTACCAGTGTGCAGCTGCATGCACTGAGCTCTTCCCCACTATGTTTCTTCAAGCAGCTCTTTCCCTTCCTGGTATGCAATTAAACATTATATTTTGTACCTTGGGAAAACAGACAATACAGGAACACCAGTCATTTTTTTAAATAAAATGTCAGCAGTTTATTGGAAGCCATTGGAATCACCATAGTAACACTTAGAAGACAAACTAACAGCGAGAGAATGTTAAAGAAACACACAGGTAATGTTTGCGAAATCTGACACGTTTACAATAACAGTCATGCCCAAAGTTAGTCATTCAAATGCCTACATACTGTAGGCCGACAGCAATATTACCCATCATCTAAGTTTTATATGTTCCAGATTATTCATATTTACATTTTTGCCTGTCTAGGATTTCTGACTCTGTTTTAATGCAACACACAGCCTCTTTTAAAGCTCGATAGAGACAGATAGCATTGTTGGTCAAATTTGATCCACACACAGTTCATTGAGAAGACTAGCAATATACTTGATTGTGTGTTTAGGTCCTGAACGGTGGGGCACATGGGCTATAGCTCAGGTACTCAGTCTGATGGGTTAGTCAACTCTGTAAAGTCACACATTTTAAAACAACTCAGAAAACACCCATAACATAGTGATCATCTAAATATGGTCATTTATACCAGCTAGCAACTGGTCTGGAATACAGTCACAACAGGCGCCCTGAGTCAAAATAGCATACATAATCTCAAGGACGAAATACACTCAGATAACACTCTCAAAAAGTAAAAACAAAACAACAATCTATAAAACATGTTTTTGCATGAAAATAGCTTCAATGTCCAATCACTAATAGGCTACTGAAATAATTTCATCAAATCAAATCATTGCTCTCTGAAATTACAAAAATATATTCATTCAACAAGTGAAGCATTCAAAGTAATTACATCTTATGTTATCAATGCATTCTCATGTGTCTGTGTCTTTGTGTGTCTAAGTTTGTGTGTCTGTGTCTCTGTGTGTGTGTGTCTGTGTCTCTGAGTTTCTGTGTCTCTCAATGTGTCTGAGTGTATGTGTCTCTGTGTGTGTCTGTGTGTCTCTGTGTGTGTTTGTGTGTCTGTCTACTTCTTTATGCATGTTTATTTGTTTAATTATCTGTAAACATGTACGGTGCAGATCAGAGGGAGTTCACAGGGAGTCCACAGAAGGCAGGTCGGAGGTGAACAGCTCCTTGTATAGAGGAGGGAAGACAGAGTGGACGGTGAGCGGGTAGCGCTGGCTGAACCAGTGCAGCTTCTCCACATGAAGACTGCACAGAGACTGCAACACTGACACCTTCTGGTAGAGCTGGGGACAACACACACACAGCTAGTCAATGACAGTTCTACACACTATCCAGTGATGTCATAGAGGGTAAACACCAGTGGTGGAAAAAGTACTCAATTGTCATACTTGAGTAAAAGTAAAGATACCTTCATAGAAAATGACAAGTAAAAATGAAAGTAACCCGTTAAAATTCTACTTGAGTAAAAGTTCAAAAGTATTTGGTTTAAAATATACTTTTAAAAATACATATTATTTCACCTTTATTTAACCAGGTAGGCCAGTTGAGAACAAGTTCTTATTTACAATAAAATATACTTAAGTATCAAAAGTAAATGGAATTGCTCAAATGTACTTAAGTATCAAAAGTAAAAGTATAAACCATTTCAAATTTCTTATATTAAGCAAACCAGATGGCAACATAATTATTTTTTTGACAGAGAGGCAGGGGCACACTCCAACACTCAGACATCATTTACAAATTAAGCATTTATGTTTAGGGAGTCTGCCAGATCAGAGGCAGTAGGGATGACCAGGTATGCGCTCTTGATAACTGTGTCAATTGGAACATTTTCCTATCGAAATGTAACGAGTACTTTAGGGTGTCAGGGAAAATGTATGGAGTAAAAAGTACATAATGTTCTTTAGGAATGTAGTGAAGTAAAAGTAAAAGTTGACAAAAATATAAATAGTAAAGTACAGATACCCCAAAAAACTACTTAAGTTGTACTTTAAAGTGTTTTTACTTAAGTACTTTACACCACTGGTAAACACTCTCCACTCACTACTCCCTCAAACTTGAGTGTGTGTCTATGAGTGTGTGCGTGTATGTGCAAGTGCCTGTGTGTGTTACCTTGTGCTGAAGGCTCTCCTGGTTGTCTCTGTGTAGCATGTGGCTGAGGCATTCCTCCAAGCCTCTCCTCATTCTATGTACTCTGCCTCTATCCTCCAGACAGGGACGATCTACACACACACACACACACACACAAACGCACAAAAAAAAGATGAAATGAGATAAAATAGATCATTTTATACCATTAATCAGCTTATTATGTTCTATGACTTTACGGATCTATGGCTTTACTGTTCTATGACTTTACTGATCTATGACTTTACTGATCTATGACTTTACTGATCTATGACTTTACTGATCTATGACTTTACTGTTCTATGACTTTACTGTTCTATGACTTTACTGTTCTATGACTTTACTGTTCTATGACTTTACTGATCTATGACTTTACTGATCTATGACTTTACTGTTCTATGACTTTACTGATCTATGACTTTGCTGATCTATGACTTTGCTGATCTATAACTTTATTGTACTAAGATTATCTGCAGTATCATTTTACAGAATGTGTGTGCATTTGTGTGTCTTACCTGGGTTAATGAGCACCAGTGAGCTAAAGAGAGCCATCTGCTGCTCAGTCAGTCTCAGGGCACACATGCTGTGAGCAAAGTCAAACACCGCCACCATCAGATCACCACAGCCTGCAACAACACAGTTAGCATAGTTAGCATCTCTAAGACTAGGAACCAATTGGAAAAGTTAATATGAGATCGTGTCCTCTGTCATTATTGGGACAGTGAAGGATTTTTTATTATTTTGTCTCTATACTCCAAAAGTTTGGATTTGAAGTTCAAGTTCAAAGTTAGACACACAAATATCATACAGCCTCCACATTAATGTAGAAGGTTTAGCAAACATATTCTATTCTTTACAATAAAAGGGACTCCAAAATGACACAAACCATTATTCACCATTAATTTCTATTGGGCACAAAAAAATCTGAAACACAACCAAAACAAACAGCAAATGCATAAATGTTTTGAGTCACAAGCTTGATGTAGTCATTGCGTGCTATGAATATGGGACCAAATACTTAACTTTTTACTATTGTAATACACATATACGTGAATTCGTCCCAATCATTTTGGTCCCCTAAAATGGGGGTGATATGTACCCTCAAATTAAAGCTGACAGTCTGCACTTTAACCTCAGTCATTGTTTGATTTCAAATCCAAACCTTTGGAGTATAGAGCCATAAGAATAAAAAAATCCTTCACTGTCCCAATAATGACGGAGGCCACTGTAGCATCCATTCAACAGCTAAGACTAGGAACCAATGGACTAACCCAGAGACTTGAAAAGTTCAGTGCTGCCAAACTTTCCATCGAAGAAGACAGTGCTGTTCTCTGTGTTAAAACACCTACTCATTCTGACCAGAACCACCTCCATTGAACCTGAGAGAGAGAGAGACAGAGAGAGAGAGGCGAGAATATTTAATAATAGCAATGTGCACTTCTTACAGGAAGACTTTTCTTGAGAGAGGACAGTAGAGTAAGTAGTGATTGACAGGTGGGTTCGGCTCACCAGTCTTGAGCAGGGTGATCTGGTCGTTCTGTCCGAGCCCACGGAACCCTGGGATGCGTTTGGCGAACTCCACCACGTACTGTACAGCTTCAGTCAGCCTCACGGCACAGTGCTGCCACATCTCATCTACTGACTGGAGGGAGGGAGAAGGCAGTAGGGAGGAGAGGGAGGGAGGAGAGGGAGGGGAGAGGGGGGACGGAGGGGACAGGGGGGAGGGAGGGAGGGAGAGAGGGGAGAGGGGAGACAGGAGAAAAAGAGAGTTGTGTGGGGAGACGGAATTCCAAAAAGAGGTTAGAAGAAAAAGAGAGATGTCTTTACTTGATTTCAGGGGTCAGACTTCTTTTAACTTATTAATAAAACTGTTATTTATTACTGACGACTGACATGATTTGTAAGAGACCAGTGATGTGCTGGTACAGTGCAGTACCTTGCTCTGGTAGGCATGGATCTCCTCCCTGCTGAACAACTTCCATCTCAGAGCCTGCAGTTCCTCCAGTCTGAACTGACTGGTGTCCCTATGGGACCGCACGATACTGTCACACAGCTCCTCTTTGTGTAGCAGGGAGGGGGGGTAAGGGCAGTAGGGGTCTTCTGGGTCATACGATCTAATTCCCATCCTTATTGTCTGGTCAGGAGACGGCTGACGGGAGTCGAACCCTGATGAAGAGGGAGTGAGAAATGGGAAGGTGTATTAGATATTAAACAGTGCTAGTCTGATTATGTGTTTCGAGTGTGTGTACAGTATGCGTCCAATCCCTTACCTCTTTCGTCTGAGTGCCCACTGCCAGGAGACACACAGGAGCCCTGGTAGGCCAGACCTAGAGCCTGGGACTCGCCTGGGGAGCACACCAGGTAGGGGAGCACATCTGTCGGGCAGGGTGGCAGCTCTGGCTCTCCAGGGAAGGAGTAGGCCGAAGCCGGCGCCTGGAGCAGGTGGGGTGTCCGGACACGGCATGCCTTGCTGGGGTAGGGCAGGGCGGGCTGGGCCTCTGCCTGAAGATTCTGCTGCTGCTGACGGTGTCTCTCCACCTCTGCACGCAGAGACTCCCGCTGACGTTTCGACATCCGACCAAACTTCACCGCTGGGGAAACAAAAACAGTTTGTGGTGGAGTTGAGTTAAATAAATGTTAAATATAACAATACAATGTAAGTAAAGTTATTTGAAAAGTGTGTATTTATTCAATCTTTATTTTACCAGGAGCCATCTTTTTTTTATGTGTGCGTGCGTGTCTCACCATCCCGGCTCATGCCCTGGGTCACACACTTCTGCAGTCGGCAGCTCTGGCAGCGGTTGCGGCTGGCTCTGTCTATAGGACAGTTACTCTGTCTTGAACAGGAGTAGGACACGGACGGCAGCTGGCTACGCCGGAAAAAACCCTGAGGTGGAGAGAGGACCATTGACATAACCAATGAAACCACTGGAAATAAGTACTCTGACCACAGGGTTTGTTATGTCTGCTTGGTCAGAGTGAAATGAGGTGTGTAGTGCTGCAGTCTCACCTTGCAGCCCTCGCAGGTGATGACTCCATAGTGAACTCCTGATGATTTATCACCACAGATCTTACAGGGAATCACCTCAATCTGAGCTACACACACAATAACACACACATTACAGTTCACACGTTACAATTAACACACACATTACAGTTAACAGTAACACATTACAGTTAACACACACACATTACAGTTAACAGTAACACATTACAGTTAACACACACACATTACAGTTAACACACACATTACAGTTAACAGTAACACATTACAATTAACACACACATTACAGTTAACAGTAACACATTACAGTTAACACACACACATTACAGTTAACAGTAACACATTACAGTTCACAGTAACACAAACACATGTGGACTACGTTGGCCAGCAGAGCCAATGTCCAAATCCAGATCTTTCAGAACGACAGTGTGAGCCCATTCAGAACTGTCTAACAAGGAGATAAGCAAGACTTAGGGAGAGTTAGGTGGAGAAGAGAAAGTGAAATATAGATGATGGTAAAGAGAATTGAGGGCAGGAAGGGGAAAGAGAAACCTTGACTGCAGAGAGGTAACATTAACACAAAATCAGACTGAGAAAGTTGGTTGACCACACAAATATGGAGTGGAAAACGGGTTTTTGTTGTGTACGTGACACCTTATTACGTGACACCTGCGTTGTGTGTGTTCAGCAGGTATGTCAGTATATCTATCCCATAGAGGTTGGACCATTCCCCTAACAAATCAACAACACTTCACATGAACACACACACAAACACACATAATGCAACTTTGCTACAATAATACGGGCTTGTTAAAAAAGAGACAATTTGCTTGGTTGTCAACAAACGTTGCAAACAGAGTGAAAGAATGAACACTCTGTTTTCCTCTCATTAGCATTTCTTACATTATTAAAAATGAGCCGAATGACATCAAATACACAGCGACAGACAGAAGAGACGACAGTAGAGGGGGAATATTTGCGAATGGAGAGAGGAGGAGGAGGTGAAGGTGTCAACCTCAGTCTTTTCAAGTGGTTAACTGGCTTCTCTTTTGCTCTGACTATCCTTCTTTCATCTCACCTCTCGCTCTCTCCATCCCTCTCTCTCTATCTGTCTCATAAAGGATAGTGCTGCCAGTAATAGAGTCTTTCATCTTGGTTGACACTGCCAGGAATGTCCATCCCCCTCTCTCTCCCCCCCTCTTCCTCCCCCATCCCCCCTCCTCATCATTCAACAAATCATACATTATTACATTCAGAACATATGAAAATAAATATGCTATTCTGTCGTGATTTTAGAGTCCGGGAAGGGTGTTGGTCTTTCTTTGTGTTGGTGTGTGTTGTAAGTTAGTTCGTCAAGCGGTGAGACAATCATTTGTGTTTACGGTACAGCAATTAATTGTGTGAAATGTGTGTGTCAGTGTGTCAAGTGTTTGTGCCCTCTATTCAGGTGCCACGGAAATCTCCCAGAGGCCGTAAGAAGAGGGCAGTCAGCGGTGAAACTGAGAAACCCCCTGCACACCTGATAGAATACACACTATACTGCACATTTGATTGAATACTCACTATACTGCACATCTGATTGAATACACACTATACTGCACAACTGATAGAATACTCACTATACTGCACATCTGATAGAATACATACTATACTGCACATCTGATAGAATACTCACTATACTGCACATCTGATAGAATACATACTATACTGCACATCTGATAGAATACACACTATACTGCACATCTGATAGAATACAAACTATACTGCACATCTGAAAGAATACACACTATACTACACATCTGAAAAGAGTAACAAACTATAACCCTAAAGACTGCATGCATGGTATTGTCTATGTGCAGTAAAACAACTGAACAACACTTCCTGAAGACTGACTAATTGAGTGAGAATGTTAATGGCAAAGTGGATAGACAGAATGGATGGGTAGATAGAACAATTAGAGTGACTGCCTACAAAACTGTATAGAGAGAGAGTTAAAGAGAGAGAGAGAGCTAGAGAGAGAGAGAGAGAGAGAGAGAGCTAGAGAAAGCTAGAGAGAGAGAGAGAGAGAGTGTGTCAGTGGTCTCTGTTTTTTGCTCTCTCAGTTCTGATTCTCAACCTCAAACAACAGGAAACCAACTTGACCCACAACTTTTCACTGTTGACGCACATACACACATGTATGTTTCTATCTTTTCCATTCATTTGGGATTGAGGACCAGTATGTACTGCAGGGCTGTATGAGGATCAGCAATACAATAGACAACATATGGTGTGGGTGTGGGATGTGGACTCATCTCTGATGATTGAAAACGTCAGCTTAGGAATAATTTGCAACCGCCACAGCAAACTGTGTTTCCATCTCAGTCCCTATCTCTCAAACTCACCCTCTATCTCTCTATTCTCTTTCTTCATCTTATTCTGAAGCCACATTGCTGATATTGATCTATTTCCTCTATGTGTACTTTATTCTCATCTCTCCACCTATACAGACCACAGGCCTCCAGATAAATATCTCTCTCAATTATATCTATAGATCTCCATCACCTAGACCAGTCAGTGATCTTCTGTGATGTGCACAGCAGCCCTATCTTTAACTGTTACAGGCATCTCTACCACAGGCAGCCCTATCCATCTAGTTAAGACCAACAGCTAACCTGGCTAACAGCTAACCTGGCTAACAGCTAACCTGGCTAACTGCTAACCTGGCTAACAGCTAACCTGGCTAACTGCTAACCTGGCTAACAGCTAACCTGGCTAACAGCTAACCTGGCTAACTGCTAACCTGGCTAACAGCTAACCTGGCTAACAACTAACCTGGCTAACAGCTAACCTGGCTCTCCAACTTCATCAGAGCCATCATTTACCCAGACTCCTTTACATCTGTTGATAGCACCAGTGGTTGTATTGCTGGAGCGGATGAGGAGCGATGGCAGCTAGCTAATATAACATGACCTCCTACACTTCCGTCTCCTCTGACTAGTCACCATGGTAGTGTCTGCTACGGCACTATGGGCCTGGGACATCCTACACACTAACAACCAGCAGCTCGTCTAGGGATGGCAGGTGGATCCATGTTACTGTTCTCAACCTTTACTTGACTTTTCAATCTCCCCTCAGTGTAGTACATTATGATATGGTCTCGACAGTTACTGACATGATACTACTGACACTGACTTCTCAGTCTACCCTCATCTCAACCCTTATCTCTTCAGCCGAACCAGCTATTGGCCAGCTACAGAAAAAGAGAGGGAATTCATGATATAAATTCAGAAAGAAAAGCGGGAGAGGGAGTTGAGAGAGATAGAGAGAGAGATAAAATAAGATGAGAGTAACAGGAGGCGAGAGAGAAGTGACTGGTAAGGAGAGAGGGAGAGTGGGGATTGCGAGGGAGAGCAAGAAATACTGTAGAGAGAGTGAGAGAGATAAATGTTATGTAACACTAGTCCACAGATACACATATAATCTCTATTCCCCTCCCTCATCATCTTCCCTCTCTGTCAATGAACGTCAGAAATCACCTAGGCTACAACTGGATTGCATTAGTCTCCCCTACATACAAGTACTTGGGAGTATGGCTAGACGGTACACTGTCCTTCTCTCAGCACATATCAAAGCTGCTGGCTAAAGTTAAATCTAGACTTGGTTTCCTCTATCGTAATCGCTCCCTTTTCACCCCAGCTGCCAAACTAACCCTGATTCAGATGATCATCCTACCCCATGCTAGATTACGGAGACATAATTTATAGATCGGCAGGTAAGGGTGCTCTCGAACGGCTAGATGTTCTTTACCATTTGGCCATCAGATTTGCCAGCAATTCTCCTTATAGGACACATCACTGCACTCTATACTCCTCTTTAAACTGGTCATCTCTGAATACCTGTCGCAAGACCTACTGGTTGATGCTTATTTATAAAACCCTCTTAGGCCTCACTCCCCCCTATCTGAGATACCTACTGCAGCCCTCATCCTCCACATACAAGACCCGTTCTGTCAGTCACATTCTGTTAAAGGTCCTCAAAACACACACATCCCTGAGTCGCTCGTCTTTTCAGTTTGCTGCAGCTAGCGACTGGAACGAGCTGCAACAAAACACTCAAACTGGACAGTTTTATCTCAATCTCTTCATTCAAAGACTCAATCATGGACACTCTTACTGACAGTTGTGGCTGCTTTGCGTGATGTATTGTTGTCTCTACCTTCTTGCCCTTTGTGCTGTTGTCTGTGCCCAATAATGTTTGTACCATGTTTTGTGCTGCTACCATGTTGTGTTGCTACCATGCTGTGTTGTCATGCGTTGCTGCCTTGCTATGTTGTTGTCTTAGGTCTCTCTTTATGTACTGTTGTCTCTCTTGTCGTAATGTGTTTTGTCATATATTTATATTTTATTTATTTTAAATGTTTAATCCCAGCCCCCGTCCCCGAAGGAGGCCTTTTAGTAGGCCGTCATTATAAATAAGAATTTGTTCTTAACTGACTTGCCTAGTTAAATAAAGGTTAAATAAAAATACATAAAAAATAAATCAATTCATAACCCTCCACTCCACAATTCAAAATGGATTAAATATAATTTATTTTCACACAGACACACAATGCCCCATAATGACAACGTGAAAATATGTTTTTAGAAATTATTGCAATTTTTGGGGAAATGCAATTCAGAAATATCTCATTTACATAAGTATTCACACCTCTGAGTCAATACCTAGAAAACCTTCCTGGTCTTTGTGGTGGAATCTGAATTTGAAATTCACTGCTCGACTGAGGGACCTTACAGATCCCTCAGATCCTTATGTGTGGGGTACAGAGATGAGGTAGTCATTCAAAAATCAAGTTAACCACTATTACTGTACACAGTCCATACAACTTATTATGTAACTTGTTAAGCACATTTTTACTCATGAACTTATTTAGGCTTGCCATGACAAAGGGGTTGTATACTTGACTCAAGACCTTTCAGATTTTCATTTGTAATTAATTTGTAAAATAAAAAAAAAAAAACATAATTCCACTGACTTGATGGGGTATTTATTGTCTGTAGGACAGTCAGTGACAAAAAAACGGATTTGAATACATTTTGAATTCAGGCTGAAACACAAGAAAATTTTGAAAAAGTCAAGGGGTGTGAATACTTTCTGAAGGCTGTATTATACATAGAGCGAGTAAAATACAGTGAGGTTGTGGTGGTTTCCACGACAAGGTTCATTGAGCTAATGCAAAAGGGCAGTAGAAAGTCGCTATCAGAGGCTGTGCAGCCTAAATAAAAGGTAATTTTATATAAAATGTCCAATGTCCTTCATAAGGGGTTGAATATCTCTGACATGAGCACCGAGTGCCATTCAGCACCTTTCCCTTGTCTTTGTACAAAGTCCCCCGTCAGCATTCTGCATTTTGCTCTGTAAACGGACAAAAAACCTAAACTTTCCATCCCCGGAAACACCCCGCAGAATTACACACACAGATGCATGACAAAGAGAACACGGGGCATACGGTTATCCATCAAGTAAAAATCTTAGAGAGTAAGAGATTTACTTGAGATAACATTGGAACATTATGTGAATACTTTGAAATAAAATCTCAAATTTAATTGATGGCACACTGACATGTTTCAACCAAAAATAACTCATGTTGTATCTGGTTTTTCTGTCAAAAGATGTTGGTTTAGATAATGATTACTTGATATGATATGATTTTTATTCATATAAATATGAATTAGATTTCTTATTTTTGACAAGCAGTATTTGGACAAATTTGACCCCCAAAAATGTCAAAAGGGAATCAGAAATGTTTATTCAATATGATCAAAGAATAAAATAGCTAAAAATGTCAATGTATTTAGGGTGATTATTGATCCTTAACGTTACTTACTTCTTGGTAGATTTCAACAATTTGCTATAAATGAATCAATTCCACATTTGAAAAACCTTAGTATGAAACATTACAAAATATAGAAGCAAATATTATAATTATAATGAAATTAAATTAAACATCTGAGACTAAGAAATATATATACTGTAAATGTAAAATACGAATCCATCACACTTTATATGCTCTTAATGCTTTACAATTAAAACATTTTGTAAATGTGCTATAACACATTTATAATACTAATATAACTTAATTAGTAAAGGAATCTCTGGAATTTAAGACACATTCAATTGAATGTATTTTTTTAAGTTTATTGTGCCATTTGAGACCCATTTAATGTAAGGTATTTGTTGTTGGTAGGTTATTGAGCGGTGGTAACTGATGGGGGGCAGTATGCCTCAAAATGGAAGTTGTGCATCACCAAGGTGGGTGCTATATTGAAAGTGGATGTGGGGAGCTATACAATTGAAAGCGCTTTGAGAGATAGTGTAAAACAAAATGTTTATGCAAGATAATCCTAGATAAATAACACTGTTTGTTTACAGTATTGCCATGATAATTCTCAACATGACAAGCTTGAAGACTATATCTTAAATTAAATGATACACATCACACTGAATTTGTTTTGAGTGCAGCCTCTGATTAGTTATTTTGGAAACTGCAATTTGTGAGTAATACCATGCTAATACCATGCCAGAAATCTTCACAATCAATAACAAAGGCACCTTACGTATTTCAACCTAATCATTTTAGAAAGGCTGTTTTGAACCCCAGACTGAGTCGAAAGGGAACAATAATGAGTTGTGAGGTAAACCAAGTAATGGTGATGGGTGTGTGACCGTGTGACTGCTCTCTTTCATTTGTCATGTTTGGGGGTGAATGTGTTACTTCAGATTTTGGTATCAACTCTTTGAAGTAAAGTGAGATGCTTTGGAAGTGTGTATGTGTGTGCAGCTGTATGTACGCCCAAAAGCGCAAGGAAAGTCTTTTGAAGTAAGAGAGCACCAATCTGAACAGGAATCTCCCAGAAGCATCAGCAGACTTGTTGTTTGTGAATGGAGAACGCCGCCTGAATCAAGCATATATGGCTATGGTGGTGGGCCACTCTCAGAGAAAAATTTAAGATTTGAAAGGCATAAATGTTCACTGTTGTATTTAAGTAATGTCATCATTGTAAAACAGTCTACAGTTGTGTTAATCATTCTAACAGGGTTTAGGAGCTAAGGTGAAACGTCTCCTTCCTTGACATTAAAATTACCAGTGTGTGTAATATTAGAAATGGCATCTGCATCACGTTATATTCAGTGACAAACACACAGGAGATATACACTGAGTGTACAAAACATTCAGAACACCTTCCTAACATTGAGTTCCACCCTCTTTGCCCTCAATTGGTTGAGGCATGGACTACAAGGTGTGGAAAGCGGTCCACAGGGATGCTGGCCCATATTGACTCCAATGCTTCCCACAGTTGTTTCAAGTTGGCTGGATGTCCTTTGGGTGGTGGTCCATTCTTGATACACACGGGAAACTCTTGAGTGTGAAAAACCCAGCAGCATTGCAGTTCTTGACACAAACCGGTGCGCCAGGCACCTACTACCATACTCCGTTCAAAGGCAATTCAATATTTTTACTTGCCCATTCGCCCTCTGAATGGCACACATACACAATCCATGTCTCAGGGCTTAAAAATAATAATTTAACCTGTCTCCTCTCCCCTGATGGAAGTAGATTTAACAAGTGACATAAGGGTTGGTAGCTTTCACCTGGTAATGTTTTGTACACTCAGTGAAGATAACGCTGCTACCACACACACACACACACACACACACACACACACACTGAGGCGCCAACCACAGAGGGGCAGCTGTGCTACGGTGTGTGTGTGTGTGTGTGTGTGTGTGTGTGTGTGTGTGTGTGTGTGTGTGTGTGTGTGTGTGTGTGTGTGTGTGTGTGTGTGTGTGTGTGTGTGTGTGTGTGTGTGTGCCTACACAGTCCCTATGGCGCCATATGGATGCGTAAATAGAAACTGGTGCAGAGGATGCTCTGAGAGGACCATCTCACAACAATGTACGGTCTCATGCGCCAAACTCACTATCCCTCTCTCACCTTCTGCCTAAACAGTCCCTGTTCCTCTCTCGTGTGTCACATCACAGACTGTGTAAGTGGTAGTTCTCGTGTGTCACATCACAGACTGTGTGAATGGTAGTTCTCGTGTGTCACATCAAAGACTGTGTGAGTGGTAGTGAGAGAACATGGAAATGTGTGTAATTTAAGTCTTTGAAACATAAGCAGGTAAAATACATAGTCATATCAGGACAGTATCCACGACCACAGTAATGACACACAATTGTCCTAATGCCCACTCACTAACCAATGAGACGCTTCAAAGATCCCCCATTTTGTTTCAAAACAACCTGAACAAGTAGTCATAGTTAACCATTTACATATACCAACTTCCACCTTGACATTTTTTTACTACATCACTTGTGTATTTTTACAATAAGTGATAATGCTGTGCAAGATGTTTGAAATATATACATTATTTTCAAGAGTATTATCAAAGTAAATGGTTACATTATATCACTTCTACAGCCCTGTAAAATTAGATGAAACGGTTATATTCTGACTCAATTATGCAAAAATAAGCAGACACATGGGTGGGCAGGTAGCCTAGCGGTCAAGAGCGTTGGGCTCTTAACCGCCTGTTCGAATCCCCGAGCCCCTGAATCCCCTGAAAAATGTGTCCCTGGAGCAAAACACTTAACCCTAATTGCTCCTGTAAGTGGCTTGTGTTGTGGACAAGAGCTAAATGACTCAAATGTCAAATGTAAACTTGAAGAGCAGCTACAGAGTCAAGTTGTTCGAGGTTTTGGAAAGAAACAGGACCAGGATCTGGTGAGGATGTTGGACATGCCAACAGGCTGAAACACAATGCACTATAATCATTCTGAAAGATCTATTTCTATGATCATGTTTTGAGTTTAGAAATGAATATGACTGTGAGCGGATACGTTGCTGTTGCTGTACTTTAAGAGTTGGAGGAATACGGAAGGAGAATGGGGGACAAAAAAAGCCAAACAAACCTAATGTAGGCTACAGTACAGTATACACTCTCTCTCTCTCTCACACACACACACAGATACGGTACTGTACACAATAACACACATTAAATCAAGGCCATCACTCCTACCTCGCATCATCTTCACTCCACTTCTCAGTCTTCTTGTCCCACTTTCACAAGCGCTATTCTCTCTCTCTTTCTTGTTGTCACCCTCACCCTCAATTCACACTCACTGTCAAATTGTCACTGTCACTGTCTTGATTTCTCTCTCTCTTCCCTCTCTCCTCTCTCTGTCTGTCCTTTCTCTTGCAGAGTGACTATCTTAGTGCGCCTACAGCATGTTTGGGCCTCAGAGTCTCCGCCAGTCACCGCTCAAGCGCTTTGTCAGTCACACAGTGTGTGTGTGCGCGTGTGAAAGACAGGGGGCCTTTCCACTTTCTCTCTCTCTCTTTTCTTACAGTACCTTTTTCCGTTCTTTGTTGTTCGTAACGCACTCACCTAGTCACCCTCAAAGCCTTAACCACTCTCTGTACCCACCGTTCTATCTACCTAAAAAATACAATGAAATACAAAAAGGTTTTATTGGCATGAAAAGACATATACTGTACTTCTCTAACACGTCATGAGGATAGGACTGTACCCACAGCACAGAGTGACAGCCTAACTAGCCAATTGAGTATGGACTGACATCTGAAACAGCCAATAAAGAGAGAGCTTTCTGATGATACACATTCAATCATCCGTATAATTATTATTCAAAGTGAAAACAAGTATCATGAAAACCTACCCGCCATTTTTCAATCAACTCAAAACTAACAGGTGTGTTGTAGTCAGGAGTCAGAAACAGCCCAGAAACACCACCACATGTGAAGGAGATGCTATCTGATACTATCTGCATCCAGATGCCAGAATACCAATATAGAGTTTGTCTTCAAACCCAAATCCAGCAAACAGGAGAATACTGTCTATACAAAGGACCACAGGTGCATAACAGAGCTATCATGTTGATGTAGGCATCACAGAGAAACCTGTGTGTGGTGTGTGTGTGTGTGTGTGTGTGTGTGTGTGTGTGTGTGTGTGTGTGTGTGTGTGTGTGTGTGTGTGTGTGTGTGTGTGTGTGTGTGTGTGTGTGTGTGTGTGTGTGTGTGTGTGTGTGTGTGTGTGTGTGTTTCAGCACAGGTGCAAACGTGTGCAAATACTAGCGATCCTGCCATAACCACACTGCATGCACATATAACTAGCACACACATAACACATGGGCATGTACAGACAGGTATATTGACACAGAAACAAACACACACACAAACACAAACACTTACTCAAATGAGTCTTCTTGGACACAGTGTCTCCTGTAGCAAAGAAAAGACAAGTTAAATTCTGCTTGAACACAAGACACACTTCCTCTCTCATATCTTAGTTCAATGCTCTACTGTAGCTTCAGCCCCATGTTCCTTATCATCACACTCACTCCCAACTGGGCTCATCTCAGTCTCTCTGACAGAGGAGGACTGAGTCTATGTCTCTCTGGCAATAACAATAGGGCTCACGAGAAGCACAGCGGTCTAAGGCACTGCATCTCAGTGCTTGAGGAGTCACTACAGACACCCTGGTTCAATTCCAGGCTGTATCACAACCGGCCGTGATTGGGAGTCCCATAGGGTGGTGCACAATTGGCCCAGTGTCGGCTTGGCCGGTGTAGGCCATCATTGTAAATAATAATTTGTTCTTAACTGACTTGCCTAGTTAAATAAAGGTTACATTTCAAATGTAAAAATAACAGAGGAGGATTGAGTCAATGTCTCTCTGACACAACAGAGAAGGACTGAGTCTATGTCTCTCTGACACAACAGAGGAGGACTGAGTCTATGTCTCTCTGACACAACAGAGGAGGACTGAGTCTATGTCTCTCTGACACAACAGAGGAGGACTGAATCTATGTCTCTCTCACACAACAGAGGAGGACTGAATCTATGTCTCTCTCACACAACAGAGGAGGACTGAATCTATGTCTCTCTGACACAACAGAGGAGGACTGAATCTGTGCCAGGATGATGCTGGGCCTCTGCACACAGGGCATGATGTGTTTATAGAGTCTGTTGTGTGAAATGAATTGGTGTGGAAGAGCCTTGAGAAAGAGACAGTTGGGAGAGTAAGAGATGACACAAGCAGAGTGTGGATGGAGTTTGAACTCTCTCTCAGGCACACGCAGACACACACACACATACACACATATTTATACACACTAACCTTGGTGAGTAAG
This sequence comes from Brachymystax lenok tsinlingensis, assembly GCA_030435695.1. NCBI lineage: Eukaryota > Metazoa > Chordata > Actinopteri > Salmoniformes > Salmonidae > Brachymystax > Brachymystax lenok. The sequence continues at coordinate 57,036,393 of CM059789.1, forward strand.
AGACAGACACAGTTATAGTGGAGGAAGGTTGGAGTCTTGCTTACCCACCACAATTGTAAGAAAGTTCATATTAGACTGGGTGTGTGTATGTGGGTTGTTTCCAAGCTGATGTGTGTATTTTTAGTGTGTGTGCGTGCGTGTTGAGAGAGGGCAGGGGAGATAAGCATCGCTGGGTGGAGGCAGACAGAGGCAGAGGTAGCCTGGGTCTTTGTGTCTGGGGTAGAGAAGGTCTACTGCGGCTTTCACTGCTTCCCTCTGTTTCCCCTCTTCATCAAATCACGTTTGCTTCATAAGCAGAACACAGAGGTCTGGTGAGAGCAGAGCAGTTGACACACACACAGAAAACATACACACTTAGACTCAGAAAACGCAAAGAGAGACACACACACACTGCCGTTTGCGATTGTAAGCAAAAAATACGGATTTGAGTCGCTTTTCAACCTTCAGTGGATTAAGAACGTCAGCCATGCTGTCGGATCACGAGTCAATTTCATGTGATTACAAACTAAACTAAATCCTAAACCTAAGTGCTAATGATCTGATTCCAGTGAGAACAGCAGTGACACCTGACCCAAGCCACAGTGTGGGTACTAAGAGGCCATGTTACACAAGACCAACACGAAGGCAATGGAAACCGCTATCTTCTTGTAACTCCTCAATGTGCTCTACTTTTCAAAAAGACAGGTATGTCAGCATAAATACCAACCCACCCCATCTTATCGCTCTCTTTCTCTCCTTATCCAGCTATCTCCCTTGCTCTCTCAATCGAATCAAACAGCAGTATTCTGTCTTTTTCAATCAATGCTTTATCTAACAATGGAAGTCTTGCTAAGATTTAGACTGCGCTATTTAATCAAAAGCGGTTTCCAAGGGTTTCTCTTCTCCCCGTCTCTCTATCCTACTCTGTATGGAGATATAGCAGCTGCAGGCTGGAGAGTGACAGAAAAACACACACACAGATAACCGCTGCATGTTACACATTATCAGCCCCCCATACACACTCCACACACATTGTGATGTAATAAGGGAGCGACTGCTGGTGCATTTGCGTGTGTGTGTGCATGATTGTGCTTGTGTGTGTGTGTGTGTGTGTGTGTGTGTGTGTGTGTGTGTGTGTGTGTGTGTGTGTGTGTGTGTGTGTGTGTGTGTGTGTGTGTGTGTGTGTGTGTGAGTGCGTGCGTGCGTGCGTGCAGAAGAGAGTAGCTCTCTAGTGCATAACTGTATAGCTATCATGATGTCCTGTCAATGAGTAACGGAGAGGGTAATATGCAGTGTCACGGCACCGTGAGAAAGGGTTTTAATGTGTTCTAAAGCCAGACAGGTATCTAGAGGATAACTGTGGCATCATTGCAGGATATTTGTATCAGTGCACCCTCTCGGCCAGACCTGCTTAAATTTAGGGAATAAAGATGAAAATATCAATCTGTCTGTAGCCTATATTTAGCTATGGTGTTCATCTCACTCCATGGAGAGCCCAGTGTCTGCTGGTTCTTGTTATTGAATTTCAATTTGTGTACAATTAAGCCCTAGAGCAGACAACCAGGTGAGGGGAGCTCCTAACTAATCAGTGACCTTCATTGACTAATCGAGTACAAGGGAGGAGTTAAAACCCGCAGACACTCGGCCCACCATAGAATGAGTTTGACACCTGTGGTTTAGGCCTGAAGGATGACGTAATTTAATGAATGACGTTTGGAGTACGTGTGATGGAGACTGAAGGAATCTAAGTTGAAAGCCATGGTTTGATTTTAGACTGTGTAGTGCTGGGAAATGCAACAGGCCCAAAACAGGCCCACACAGCTAAGAGCTAATCCCCTGCTCTTATAGAGGATTACTGCCATGTTTACTGTCAAGGAGCAAGAGTTACACCATCAGGTGGACAACACCAGAGAGGTGAGTTAATCAGAGAGAGGGGGAGCGGGAGGGAGGAGGTAGGGAGGGGGAGTGAATGGGGTAATAAGAAAAGAGCGAGGGATAGGGAAGATGGGAGGAGGGAGAGTGAATGAGGCAAGATGAGAAAGAGTGGAGGATATGAGGGGGAAGGCAGAGGAGGGAGGGAGCCTTGGTGATCTGACAAAGACAGAGTGAGGGGGGTAAGAGAGAGAGAACGAGACAACTAATGTGTAAGAGAGACATAGTGACGGGGATAGATAAGAGATAAAAAGAGAGAAGGAGCTAAAGATAGAGAGAAACGGGAGGAGAGAGGGGAGAGATAAGCATTAGAATGAGGCTCTCTTAAAGGAGGGGACAGGGTGATGGGGGAAGAGAGGGAGAAGGGGCAGTGACTGTATACCAACACTCATATAGCACTTCTGGAATCCCTAGGTGTGCTCACACTACACAATAGTCAATGCTATAGACTGGCAAACAGGTGTGTATGTGTGTGTGCATCCACGCACACAAGCATTCACACACGCACAAGCACACACACAGAGTGTATTGCAATGTGCACACATACACATGCATTCACCTTTAAATGTGCATTCATTTATAATGCAAATCTGTGACCTTTTCATTTCACCAAATCCACAATGTATAGCTAAAACAATTATAGTTGCATCTGCAAATAATTTATATTTGTGAAATGTAAATGGCTGAATAGACTAGGCCTAGCCTACCATAGCCTACACATTAATACACTAGGCCTAGCCTATCAATAGTCAAGATAATATATCTCACCACTTTTGATTGGTTCTTCTGTAGTGATGTGTTCGTGTGATTCGGGCTCCTCATATTCCATAACTCCCCCCGTCAAAACAAACTGCGTGTGCTTGCACCTGGCTCTGACACACACTACGCGCACTTCACACTCCTGGGACAAGCCTGTCTACACACCCCTTTTTATTGTCTATTCTACCGCGCGTTTTGCTATGCACTTAGTATGCAATGCACCATAAATAACTTCAAAAACTTTGGATCTTTATTTCTAAATATATAGAACTACCTGCTGTTCTAGAGGCAGGGACGGCGCATGCGCTTTAAAACATGCACTACCATCTCTGTTAGAGTCAGTACGCTCATTTACTCTGACAACGTCTTTGTCATTTTGTCATTCTCTGTTTTCAGTCTCTCTCCATATTCCGTCTTGTCTTCACGAGAGGATAATATCAGCCAACTTCATTTTTGCAACGAACTTCCTTGTACAAGCAGTTCAGGCTACTCCGGTTTCAACCCGCTTGCTCTTTGCGCCCTGGCTGTCGTCCCGAGCTCGCGCTCAGAGGTTATGTCACCAGGATTTATGTAATAACTCACCGCCGTTTGTTTGTTGCAGCGGGTCGGTCTTTATTCTGTATTGCCCGGTTAAAACATAGCCCAACCAACGCATTTTACCAAAATAAATATGAGGGCAGACAAGCAAAACACAAAACGTTTAGGCCTATAGGCTAGGCCTATATGTTTGTCTGGAGGCTTTTTCAGTAGCTTGATATATGAAAAGGCCTATGGAAATATAAGAAAATGTGTCATTATAGACTAATCATCAAACGTTGTATTTTATTTCATTGCTTTCCTTTTCGGGTTTAATTACGGTCATGAATAGAGGCGCATGTAGTCTCGAGCAGTGTGAATGGTAAAGGGTTACCAATGCCCGGTTTACCGTTACATAATCTACAACGCACTGAATTATCCCTTGTAAACAAATTACTGTATTTAACCACTACAGTTACTTAACCTGCTTGTTGTTGATGGTTTTAACTCAGGTCATATCAGATAAAGCTGATTTAAGCAATTTAATACATTTACTGTTGGCTATAAAAAGCTACAATAGTTGGGAACAAATTTTAAACTACTGTCCTAAACTAAAGCAAGTGGTGACCTGCACATGCGCTTTACAACATGCACTATCTTCTCTGTTATAGTTACTAAACTCATTTACTCTGAGAATGTTTTTGTCATTTTGTCATTCTCTGTTGTCACTCTCCATATTCCGCCTTGTCTTCAGGTAAAGATAACAACAGCCAACTTCATTTTTGCAATGAACTTCCTTGTGCAATCAGTTCAGGCTACTCAGGTTTCACCCGGGATGAACAGTGTGTTCCCGTTCATTTGGTGTGGTCCTAAGTAGATGACCGTGGAAATCTCGACCTCTGCGTTTGAAGCTCTGCGGTAGAGCGACTGTTGCGCTTTTGCACATTTGATTGCACAAGAAAAGTGCGTCAGTGCTATCCTTTTCTAATTACAGCCGTGCAGTTTAGCAACTGTCGGTTTCCTTCGGCTGGACCAGAGATATAGGCTTAACTGTCTCAGTGAGGTGATCTGCTTATTATTTAGTCTATATGATATGGCATTTGTGTGAGCAAGGCCATCAATCTGTAAAGAGATAAATCAGATCAATACAAAACGGATAATATGCCAGGGCCACAGATTATGGCAATCAAATATGAGACAAAATAAGACAAATATCTAATCTCTCACAGTGAAAGAAAGCTATACTACTCTCTGGACATACAATGTATGTGTGTTTAGGTGGTTTTAACAAAATGAAATGACTGGAAAGTTGTCCACCTCAGTTCCACTGCGCTCTCTCTCCTCAAAGCCCATCTGACCACACCTGAGTCTCAGGCTCTCCCTATCACCGCTCTGGCTGTGTCCTCCACGCACGCACAGCACGCACACACACATCTCTCTCCAATATGAGGACAGAAACTCGAGGGGCCTAAGGGAGGGGGGATGGGGGAGTTCACACCTAACCACACACACACACACACACAGCAAAATACTCCAAAACCACACCAGTAAACTGTGTGCATGTATTTCATGAGGAGGGACACTGTAGGGTTCCTGTGAAACACTAATTATATCAGAAACTCCAGAGAAATGGGCCACTAGTATCAGTTAATTACCATGCCTACTAGTATCAGTTACCATGCCTACTAGTATCAGTTAGTTACCATGCCTACTAGTATATATATATTTTTAAATGTAACCTTTATTTAACTAGGCAAGTCAGTTAAGAACAAATTCTTATTTATGACGCCTCTTGCACTGAGATGTCTTAGACCACTGCGCCACTCGGGAGCCCTAAAATAATGCCCTAGTATCAGTTACCATGCCTAGTATTATCAGTTAGTTGCCATGCCTACTAGTACAGTTAGTTACCATGCCTACTATTATCAGTTCGTTACCATGCCTACTATTATCAGTTCGTTACCATGCCTACTATTATCAGTTTGTTACCATGCCTAGTATTATCAGTTAGTTACCATGCATACTAGTATCAGTTAGTTACCATGCCTTCTAGTATCAGTTAGTTACCATGCCTTCTAGTATCAGTTAGTTACTATGCCTACTAGTATCAGTTAGTTACCATGCCTACTAGTATCAGTTCATTATCATCCCTAGTATTATCAGTTAGTTACCATGCGTACTAGTATCAGTTCGTTACCATGCCTACTATTATCAATTAATTACCATGCCTACTAGTATCAGTTCGTTACCATGCCTACTATGTGATATGGATGCCTACGATACCCAAAGAGTCAAGTAAAGTAGCATTTTGAAAGGGCCAGATTGGGACCATAGTGTATATGTTTTGTCCTCAGTGCCAGTCTCAGTAGTGAGAGTGCTGGTTAAGGCTATGTGGTCTGCTGGGTTTATGCTGACAGAATCCTCTGAACTCTTGATGTGGACAATGTGTCAGTTTTTACGGTAATGCTGCCTGTCATTCATTTCTTACTGGAAGGGGATCATTCACAAAGAGGGAGGGGTCAGAGACAAGATAGACTGACAAATAAAGAAAAAGAGAGAGAGGGAGACAGACAGCAACAGAGAGAGAGGAAAGAAGGAAGAGAGGAAAGAAGGAAAAAGGGGTGAGAAGGCGATGTAGATTCATAGAGAGGTCGACAGATGAAGAGAAAAGGGTCTGTATGACATCAGTCTGTCTGAAGGTTGTTTATAACACATGGACCAGTGAGAATGGAAAGGTTATCCCACATTGAGCCAGATACCATAGAAAAACAGTCCACAGTACCCAAGAGGTAAGGCTTTATTCAAGCGGTCATAATGGTCACATAATATCAGCAATGATTCAAATCTCAAAATGTAAGGCCTAATAAATTATTCATAATTATACAAATAAAATAAAAAAAATAAACTATCCATTAAATATATCGGAGTGGCTGTGGATCCAACTTTTCTAGACCCCTCATTCCGACGGCTAAAGGTCCCGAAGCTTCTTTACACACAGTCTCTGTTCTACTCGTAGAGAACAAGCTACTCTGGTGAATGGTGCTTGTTAAATAAAGTTAGATAAAAGCTGAATCAATGTCTGCCAGATCACACAATGATGGTATTCTACATAACAGAACCCAAAATAATAGCTTAGTATAAAATTACTGTAAGACAAAACACCACCTAATTTCTCATGAGATTTTAGGATGATTGTGCGAATGGGAAAAATGTTCTCTCATGTGGCCAAAACTCAACAGCACACGCCACTAGGCAAAATATGTGCTATGATTGAAACTAGACACAGGTATGCAGATGCTGCATGGACGTTTCACCGGTAAAACATGAAGATTATCAATGACAATTGACTGAGAAATGTAAAGGGATGTGCGTAAAGTAGAGAATCCTGCACATGCACAGAAGTGTCGGGACCTTTAGCTGTCGGGAAGAGGGGTTCAGAAAAGTTGTATCCACAGCCTCGGCCTAAATATAATATACCAGAGGTTATGTCCTTCACTCTGACTGGAGCTGGTTGTCCAGGAGTGTGTAACAGTGGAGAAAGAGAGGTACAATACCCACAACCGGTTGTGCCTATGATAGACAGTATCTACGTCAGTGGAGCGCAAGGCATCAGGTGTCTCAGGCAAACTTCTAGAGTTAAGAAGATTACTGGATCTGACAGTCATAACCACACACACACACGCATGCGTGCACACACTCAAGCATGCACACTCCCACACTCAGGTACTGATATACCCAAACATTTGTGTACAGACAAACACACCCCCTAGGCAGTCAGTGCTGTTTCTGATGTTGTGTGTTTGTAGCGTCTGGTTGGTCGATGAGCTGGCCTATCCATCATCCTCCTAATAGATGTCCCATTGTGATCGACAGAAACAGCCCTGAGAGCAGGAGAAGGGGAGAGAGAGAGAGAGACAGGGAGAAGGAGAGAGAGCGAGGGAGAAGGAGAGAGAGAGAGGGATGAGGGAAAGAAAGAAACATACTAAGACTGAAAGAACACTTCAGACTGACTGACAGTCCAATGACACACATCTAAAAACACAGCCAACACGTGAGGGTGGGTGACAGTACCTGTGGCCTCTGTGTAGTTTGGAGCCGTCCATGTTGGTCACTTGACAGGAAACAAAGGTTTTCTGCCCCTCCTTCTTATCCAATGAGCAGGTGAGCAGCACTGTACTACCCAATGGGATGGGGCTTTGGGGAGGAGAGGTGGGATACAGTATGTGTTATAACCAGGAAATGTGGTCAGGAAGAATCTAGAACCTCACTTAGAACCTTACAATAATGACCACCATAACATGAAAACATGTTTTTAGAGCTTAATAAGCAGTGAGTGAGTGAGTGAGTGAGTGATCGTGTGAGTGATCGAGTGAGTGGGAAAGAGTGTGTACCTGTGGTAGTTGATGTTGAGGTTGGCAGTCATGACAGGCCCAGAGAGGTAGGTGGCGTGGGTCCCTGTTAGTGTCAATCATGGTGGCTATTGCCCCCCCATGGACGTGCCTGGAATCACACATATCATTTATAAACATTACACTTATGACTAAATATGATGTTTGAATTCTAGCAGTTGATTGTGTAATTTTTACAGAGATACACACTCAAGGACAAACATTGTCACAGTATACACATGCCATCAGCACACACACAAACAGCTCACCCCGGGGGTCCCTCCAGTAGGTGGCCAGCCTGGAACACACACACTTCTGCTCCTGCTTCTTGACAAACATGACGTACTCGAACGCTGCTCCCTGCTCCCTGATGTTCCGTGTGAACAGATGAGCCTTCGACTGAATGCTCTTACTCAAATACACCCCACCTTGGAAGGAGAGACACACAGAGTTACACACAACATCTTACTCAGACACTACGCCCAGGACAGGAGACAGGGTTACACAAACACATTGTTTTACATTACATTGGGAGGAGAAAGGCCAGGGCAGCACCTAGTGGACAAACACTACTATTACACTCTTATCCTTACTTTATTACAGTATTATCTGACAGTACGGGGTCCCACTGTATGACAACAGAACAGCATTACAGGGCAGAAACATCCAGGATGAAATACATGACACAGTTCACAATGCACATTGTGGGGGAAAAATACAGTTTCTATCAGCATTAAGGTTAGGGATAAGGGAACCGTTAGATCAAGATAAACCATGACAAATGTTTATTTAAGAAGAATCATGTTCTCACTCACACTGACAGTAGGCTATAGTGACTCACATGTTCTCATTCACATTGACAGTAGGCTATAGTGACTCACATGTTCTCACTCACATTGACAGTAGGCTATAGTGACTCACATGTTCTCATTCACATTGACAGTAGGCTATAGTGACTCACATGTTCTCATTGACAGTAGGCTATAGTGACTCACATGTTCTCATTCACATTGACAGTAGGCTAAAGTGACTCACATGTTCTCATTCACATTGACAGTAGGCTATAGTGACTCACATGTTCTCATTCACATTGACAGTAGGCTAAAGTGACTCACATGTTCTCATTCACATTGACAGTAGGCTATAGTGACTCACATGTTCTCACTCACATTGACAGTAGGCTATAGTGACTCACATGTTCTCACTCACATTGACAGTAGGCTATAGTGACTCACATGTTCTCATTCACAGTAGGCTATAGTGACTCACATGTTCTCATTCACATTGACAGTAGGCTAAAGTGACTCACATGTTCTCATTCACATTGACAGTAGGCTAAAGTGACTCACATGTTCTCATTCACATTGACAGTAGGCTATAGTGACTCACATGTTCTCACTCACATTGCCCTTGACAGTAGGCTACAGTAATGTTCTGTCTGTTTGTAGCTTGCTAAATATGTGTGGCTGTGTGTGTTTCTGGATCTACCGCCATGGTTCGGACCAAGGAAGCTGGAGAGTCCCTCTTGGAGTCATTTGTTGTCTGATGTTGGTGTTGAAACTTCCCTTTGATATTTCACGTCCCATTATTTGGCACAGTCCCCTGGCCATCTGCTGCGCTCCTGTTCGTATCATGATGACAATGTTGGGTTAAGATTGCCCAGCCCTATTCTGATGTAACTACAAGTAAATTAGCTAACGTTAGCTATTGTAGCGTTACGGTTACTACTAGCTAGCCCTTTAGCTATTTATGTTTATGATAGCAATACACATTCAGAATAAAAAATAACATAGCACTATAACTTTCTACAATAACAAACTAACAACAGGATGATAAATACGGAGCTTTTGGCCATTTTCTCTCGCCTCTGGTTTCGCCGGTAGAATAACTTTCATGTGGATGTCATCACCCCATGTTACCACTTCCTGCACAAGAACGACAACAGGACGAAGGGCAACGCGCGTCATTCTGGTCATGTGATCTATATTGTTCACTGTGATTGGCAGCGAAGGAATGCTACTTTCGGCTACATTGGTTAGTTACCATGACAACATAGACAGCCTCTCCTCCGTCCTTTGAGACGCATTTTTTAAAAATCCTTTATTACTTTATCCTACCGTGTTTGTTTCAAGCAAGATACTTTGTGACTATTTACTTCAAATAAACTGCCAGCAGGATGTTTGGTTGTGAGGAACGACGTTCCAAAAACAAACTTGTGCGGAGGACAAGAGAGAGAATCAAGGTAAGTATGTCACTAGGCAACAAACAGACAAAAAAGTGTTCAGATACCTATAGCTAAGTGGCTGGAAGTGTGTTATAGTCTGCATTTTCACTCTTTTATAGAAAGATGGCGAGATGACTAACCGCATTGCAGAGCTGGACCGGTGTGTATACTATTCAGTTCTGTACTGTTGGGCTAATTGTAACCGCAACGTTTGATACGTTTTCCCTAAAGTATCTTGAAGTTACAGTCCTTTCACTTCTCAACGTAGTGAAAGGAATGCAGTGAAAGGAGACCCCCTCTCTCTCTCTCTCTCTCTCTCTCTCTCTCTCTCTCTCTCTCTCTCTCTCTCTCTCTCTCTCTCCCAGTATCTGTGGTGTGATGCAAAAGGCTGAGTTTGAGGGCTCCACCCAGGCTGGTTCCATGAAGACCCTGAAGCTGAGAGAGCTGACCCAGCAGAGAGAGACTGAGCTGGGAAAGACTGCTCTGACGCTGGTGAGGGGTTGGAGGGGTGCTGTTTGTTCAAATTTAATCTATATTTTCATTAAATTGGAGTTTAAAAAAATGTTCCACATTTAATTCATATATCATGAATATATACAGGCTATTGACACTTTTAAATTGGAGTTTTAAAACATGTTCCAAGGTCAAATAAATGCCCCCAATGCAAATCACTGTGTATGGAATACATATTGGCTGATAGAGCAAATACTATTCTAGGTGCCGCAGGGTTGTAGGGAATACTCAGTAGGGTCTGTAGAATGTATATATGGTGTAATTTCATATGGCTCTGAATAATACAGATCAAGATAGCTCAGCATTCAACACCATAGTACACTCCAAGCTCATCATTAAGCTTGAGGTCCTGGGTCTGAACCCTGCCCTGTGCAACTTTTATTTTAATTTTAATTTATTTCACCTTTATTTAACCAGGTAGGCAAGTTGAGAACAAGTTCTCATTTACAACGGTGACGTGGCCAAGATAAAGCAAAGCAGTTCAACACATACAACAACACATACAGTGGGGAAAAAAAGTATTTAGTCAGCCACCAATTGTGCAAGTTCTCTCACTTAAAAAGATGAGAGAGGCCTGTAATTTTCATCATAGGTACACTTCAACTATGACAGACAAAATGAGGAAAAAAAATCCAGAAAATCACATTGTAGGATTTTTAATGAATTTATTTGCAAATTATGGTGGAAAATAAGTATTTGGTCACATACAAACAAGCAAGATTTCTGGCTCTCACAGACCTGTAACTTCTTCTTTAAGAGGCTCCTCTGTCCTCCACTCGTTACCTGTATTAATGGCACCTGTTTGAACTTGTTATCAGTATAAAAGACACCTGTCCACAACCTCAAACAGTCACACTCCAAACTCCACTATGGCTAAGACCAAAGAGCTGTCAAAGGACACCAGAAACCAAATTGTAGACCTGCACCAGGTTGGGAAGACTGAATCTGCAATAGGTAAGCAGCTTGGTTTGAAGAAATCAACTGTGGGAGCAATTATTAGGAAATGGAAGACATACAAGACCACTGATAATCTTCCTCGATCTGGGGCTCCACGCAAGATCTCACCCCGTGGGGTCAAAATGATCACAAGAACGGTGAGCAAAAATCCCAGAACCACACGGGGGGACCTAGTGAATGACCTGCAGAGAGCTGGGACCAAAGTAACAAAGCCTACCATCAGTAACACACTACGCCGCCAGGGACTCAAATCCTGCAGTGCCAGACGTGTCCCCCTGCTTAAGCCAGTACATGTTCAGGCCCGTCTAAAGTTTGCTAGAGAGCATTTGGATGATCCAGATGAGGATTGGGAGAATGTCAGATGAAAACAAAATAGAACTTTTTGGTAAAAACTCAACTCGTCGTGTTTGGAGGACAAAGAATGCTGAGTTGCATCCAAAGAACACCATACCTACTGTGAAGCATGGGGGTGGAAACATCATGCTTTGGGGCTGCAAAGGGGCCATGTATCGTGAGATTTTGAGTGAAAACCTCCTTCCATCAGCAAGGGCATTGAAGATGAAACGTGGCTGGGTCTTTCAGCATGACAATGATCCCAAACACACCGCCCAGGCAACGAAGGAGTGGCTTCGTAAGAAGCATTTCAAGGTCCTACAATGTGATTTTCTGGATTTTTTTTCCTAATTTTGTCTGTCATAGTTGAAGTGTACCTATGATGAAAATTACAGGCCTCTCTCATCTTTTTAAGTGAGAGAACTTGCACAATTGGTGGCTGACTAAATACTTTTTTTCCACACTGTAGTTTCACATTGGAGTAAACAAGCAGACAGTCAATAATACAGTAGAAAAAAAACCTGAATCTATATACAATGTGTGCAAATGAGGTAAGATAAGGAACGTAAGGCAATAAATAGGCCATGGTGGCGAAGTAATTACAGTATAGCAATTTAACACTGGAATGGTAAATGTGCAGTAGATGAATGTGCAAAGTAAAAATACTGGGGTGCAAAGGAGCAAGACAAATAAATGAATACGGTAGGGGATGAGGTAGTTGGTTGGGCTATGTACAGGTGCAGTGATCTGTGAGCTGCTCTGACAGCTGGTGCTTAAAGCTAGTGAGGGAGATAAGTGTCTCCAGTTTCAGTGATTTTTGTAGTTCGTTCCAGTCATTGGCAGCAGAGAACTGGAAGGAAAGGCGGCCAAAAGAGGAATTGGCTTTGGGGGTGACCAGTGAGATATACCTGCTGGAGCGTGTGCTACGGGTGGGTGCTGCTATGGTTACCAGCGAGCTGAGATAAGGCGGGGGCTTTACCAAGCAGGGACTTGTAGATGACCTGGAGCCAGTGGGTCTGGCGACGAGTATGTAGCAAGGGCCAGCCAACTAGAGCATACAGGTCGCAGTGGTGGGTGGTATAAGAGGCTTTGGTTACAAAGCGGATGGCACTGTGATAGACTGCATCCAGTTTGCTGAGTAGAGTATTGGAAGCTGTTTTGTAGATGACATCGCCGGAAGTCGAGGATCGGTAGGATAGTCAGTTTTACTAGTGCAAGTTTGGCAGCATGAGTGAAGGAGGCTTTGTTGCGAAATAGAAAGCAGATTCTAGATTTAATTTTGGATTGAAGATGTTTAATGTGAGTCTGGAAGGAGAGTTTACAGTCTAGCCAGACACCTAGGTATTTGTAGTTGTCCACGTATTCTAGGTCAGAGCCGTCCAGGGTAGTGATGCTAGGCGGGCGGGTGAAGGCAGCGAACGGTTGAAAAGCATGCATTTGGTTTTACTAGCGTTTAAGAGCAGTTAGAGGCCACGGAAGGAGTGTTGTATGGCATTGAAGCTCGTTTGGAGGTTAGTTAACACAGTGTCCAAAGAAGGGCTAGAAGTATACAGAATCGTGTCGTCTGCATAGAGGTGGATCAGAGAATCACCGGCAGCAAGAGCGACATCATTGATGTATACAGAGAAGAGAGTCGGCCCAAGAATTGAACCCTGTGGCACCCCCATAGAGACTGCTAGAGGCCCGGACAACAGGCCCTCCGATTTAACACACTGAACTCTGTCTGCAAAGTAGTTGGTGAACCAGGCGAGGCAATCATTAGAGAAACCAAGGCTGTTGAGTCTGCCGATAAGGATGTGGTGATTGACAGAGTCGAAAGCCTTGGCCAGGTCAATGAATACGGCTGCACAGTAATGTCTCTTATCGATGGCGGTTATGATATTGTTTAGTACCTTGAGCGTGGCTGAGGTGCACCCGTGACCAGCTCGGAAACCGGATTGCACAGCGGAGAAGGTACGGTGGGATTCGAAGTGGTCAATGATCTGTTTATTAACTAGGCTTTCAAAGACTTTAGAGAGGCAGGGCAGGATGGATATAGGAAGTGGGTCCTGGACTTCCTGACGGGCCGCCCCCAGGTGGTGAAGGTAGGAAAAAACACCTCCACTTCGCTAATACTCAACACTGGGGCCCCACAAGGATGCCTGCTCCGCCCCCTCCTGTACTCCCTGTTCACTCATGACTGTGTGGACATGCACCCCTCCAACTCAATCATCAAGTTTGCAGACTACACAACAGTAGTAGGCCTGATTAACAACAATGACGAGACAGCCAACAGGGAGGAGGTGAGGGCCCTGGGAGTGTGGTGCCAGGAAAATAACCTCTCATCCAGCGTCAACAAAACATAGGAGCTGTTCGTGGACTTCAGGAAACAACAGAGGGAGCACCCCCCTATCCACATCAATGGGACCGCAGTGGAGAAGGTGGAAAGCTTCAAGTTCCTCGCGTACACATCACTGACAAACTGAAATGGTCCACCTACACAGACAGTGTGGTGAAGAAGGCACAACAGCACCTCTTCAACCTCAGGAGGCTGAAGAAATTTGGCTTGGCACCTAAAACCTTCACAAACTTTTAAAGATGCACAATTGAGAGCATCCTGTCGGGCTGTATCACTGCCTGGTACGGCAACTGCACCACTCGCAATCACAGGGCTCTCCAGAGGGTGGTGCGGTCTGCCCAACTACCTGCCTTCCAGGACACCTACATCACCTGATGTCACATGAAGGCCAAAAAGATCATCAAGGACAACAACCACCCGAGCCACTGCCTGTTCACCCCGCTATCATTCAGAAGGCGAGGTCAGTACAGGTGCATCAAAGCTGGGACCGAGAGACTTACCAACAGCTTCTAGGCCATCAAACTGTTAAATACTGTTAAATAGCCATCACCAGCACATTAGAGGCCACTTTAATAATGGAACACTAGTTACTTTAATAATGTTTACATATTTTGCATTACTCATCTCATATGTATATACTGTATTCTATTGTATCTTAGTCTGTGCTGCTCTGACATTGCTCACCCAAATATTTATATATTCTTAATTCCATTCCTTTACTTTAGATTGTGTGTATTGTTGTGAAATTGTTAGACATTATTGTTAGATATTACATGAAATGACACTGTATATACATTCTACAGACCCTACTGAGTATTCCCTACAATGCTTCTAATGCGGCACCTAGAATAGTTTTTGCTCTATAAGCCAACATGTATTCCTTATACAGTGATTCGCATCGTGGCCAGTGGAATGGGTGTAGTAAAAGGCCAGCAACATTCTGTATTATTCAGAGCCCCATGAAATGACACTATTACATTCTAAAGACCCTCCCCACCCCATTTTTACATCTGCACAAATAATCGTATAGTGTCCAGGCACCCCATTTTAAGATGTTAGACTACTGTAAAAGTCCAGCAACACTTCCTATGACCTAGCTTTTTGTTCTAACTAATCTGATTTGTATTCTAGGAACTCTAGTGAGTAGACTGGGCCCTACAGTATTTGTTTTCTTAAACATTACATTTCAAAATTGCATCCTTAAACAATAGCACCAGTAAATAATCAAGAATCATACAATCAAAATATATATCCTTTTTTTTGTTTAATATATATTCTTTTTACCAGTAGGCTATTATTATGTTCTTGACATTCAATTATACTTACTGTACATTGACTCTGTACCGGTACCCACTGTATATAACCTCGCTATTGTTATTTTTCTGCTTTTATTTGTTATTCTTATTTTTATTTAAATGAATAATATACATATATATTATTTTTGTATTTTTTAGTGCTTGTAAGTAAGCATTTCACTGTAAGGTCTACACCTGTTGTATTCGGCGCATGTTTGATTTGATTTATATAAAGTACTAATTCTCTTAAGGGACGTCATTAAATAACTATTATCAGCCCTTTCATGAAGGTTCGTAGCATTATATATCTAACCTATTCCTCTGACTGAGAAAAATGTATGGTTTTATTCTTGTTAATTTGTGTTGCAGTGTCCTATACACACGTACACTGTCAGAGCAATTACACATTTGTAACACCAGGTGGGGGTGAAAGTAGGCTACACACCAACTTATCAAACTTATTAATTGCTTACATTGTCCATATTTGTACCAGAACTTCAACTATGGCTTCCCCTGTATCTACAGTACATGCTCTCCATGAAGTCTGATTTCTCTGTGTGTGCAGGTTCGTAGAGCAGCACTGAAGGCCCTCCTGGAGCATGAGAGACAGCAGTACGTCATAGAGCTCAACAGACTGGGCAAGACCATCTACAAAAAGAGAGACTAGACTCTAGTCTCCACTAGACCCATAACAACACCAAAGACCATCTGAAGTTTATGATGAAAGCCATCTAGCAGCAAGGATGTGTGAACAACTATAGAATACTTTGAAGTATTCAATGTGAAAACATTTACTCACAGCCATCTACAAGCACCTTGTTTACAATTTAATATGTTTTATCTTTAGGATTACAGTTTTACATCATTGTATTTACATAAATAAAAAAAGGTGTGATCTGTACAGAAGCGATTAACTGCTTCTGTTAAAGTACACTTTTATGCAATTTACATTCAGTAACGAATTACTGGGCCTCATGCCACATGACTCATGTCACCTTAACAAAACAGGAATTTGTGTGACAGTCAGGGAGGTAGCACTGTACATAAACAAAACACATATTTGGTTAACAAACAGGTCTCCTTGTCAACAGCAAGCAAGACCAAAAAATCTACCGATACACAGTCTGGCATTTGTCCATTCAGTAGAACTCTCTACTGGTCATTTGTCCATTCAGTAGAACTCACTACTGGTCATTTGTCCATTCAGTAGAACTCTCTACTGGTCATTTGTCCATTCAGTAGAGCTCTCTACTGGTCATTTGTCCATTCAGTAGAACTCTCTACTGAACATTTGTCCATTCAGTAGAACTCACTATGGTCATTTGTCCATTCAGTAGAACTCTACTGGTCATTTGTCCATTCAGTAGAACTCACTACTGGTCATTTGTCCATTCAGTAGAACTCACTACTGGTCATTTGTCCATTCAGTAGAACTCTCTACTGGTCATTTGTCCATTCAGTAGAACTCTCTACTGGTGATTTGTCCATTCAGTAGAGCTCTCTACTGGTCATTTGTCCATTCAGTAGAACTCACTACTGGTCATTTGTCCATTCAGTAGAACTCTCTACTGGTCATTTGTCCATTCAGTAGAACTCTCTACTGGTCATTTGTCCATTCAGTAGAACTCACTACTGGTCGTTTGTCCATTCAGTAGAACTCTCTACTGGTCATTTGTCCATTCAGTAGAGCTCTCTACTGGTCATTTGCTTCAGTCTTTGAGGAGTAATTACGTAACATATGAGCTCACTACATTTAACATACTGTATTGTAGTTCACAATGACAGGTCTAATCTCTCTAGCCATATCTGGGACACTTGGTCATGCAGGTTTGGAGATTCAAGCACAGACTGAGAAAGTTTGATGTGCGCACACACTGTAACTGGAATTTCCAGATAAACAAAAAGGAGAGCAGTCGTTGATATTATCAATCAGAGATCAATCCAGTTTAATACAATCATTCAGGGAGACACCTCCAGAACAGAAGCATAGAAAATATCCAACGGGGCTCTTGGAGACAGAACCTTCATATTCTAATCAGAAAGTACCAAATGTTCTCTAAAACATCAACCAGAGAGGCTTGGAGTCAATACAAAAGACAGTGACTTTGCCAGCTGCTACAGAATCACAGTGTTCATAATGTCATCAATACAATAATAATCAGTGTGTTCTCGGTCCTTGTACCTTCAGTAGCTCAGGTCTAGTGACCATCAACCCATACAAAAGTGAGTGTCACAAATAGAACATTGGAAATCATGTGTATTATAGAAAGGGAAAACATATAAATATGCAAATCATTGTGTTACTGTTAACTGAATATTAACTTTATTCATCTTAAATATTCCCATTACCTCCCCCCCCACACCCACACCCACACCCACACCCACACCCACACCCACACACACACACACACACACACACACACACACACACACACAGGGCAATGTTATACTCTGATTAACGCACACCACACCCAAATGCAATTACGGTCAATCATACATCTATGTACTATAAAGGTCAATCATACATCTATGCATAATACATATTTAATAGACATTTGAACCAGATGGGCATGCACCTGCACACTTCTCTAGAACTCTTCTCTAGAACTCTTCTCTAGAACTCTTCTCTAGAACCTTGGCAACATTCAGAAGTCACCTCAGAGACACCTTGCTCCATCTCTGAGGGAATTAGTCCTAACCTCTTTCAGTCATTCCTACATTAATGTACTGTACCATAAGATGAAACTCACTAATAAAAAAATGTAATGTTTCCCTTCCTTACCTGCATACATAAACTAACAGTGTACCGTATGTAATGAAGACATGACATTCAGACTGGGTTTTCCAAACCCTTCTTGTTTTTTATTTTCCTGAGTATTGAGAGGTACAGTGAAATGAAGGTGGTTGTAGGTGGTGAATATTATGAGCTGCACAACGATGATGTGTATGGGTGTGTGTGCATAATGGCAAGCATAAGGGAGGGAGGGAGAGATGGAGGCTGATAGTGTAGTCCAAGTCTTCATTTTGGGGCCTCGGTGATTCCACACAGCTTCCTGCAAAACAACAAAGAAAACAAGCACAACAACCATTAGTTATCAATAGCATGTGAGCACCCAGTAACCACAGAACTACAGTACACGGTGGCCATAGAAGTGTTTCATAATGGTGACCACAAGACTGTGTTACTGGGTGTGTGTGAGTGTGCCTGAATGCCTGGGTGTGTATCTGCTCTTTACCGTCCTTCCTCATTGGTCTGGTCCACAAACGCACACAGTGCCTTGTCCCGGTCCAGAATCTGCTGTTTCAACGCCTGGATATCCACCTGAGCTTTCTTCTTCTCTGCTTCTTGTTCATCTAGAGGGGGAGCGAGGGATTATGAGAGAGGGGTGGAAAGCGGGAGGGTATGAAAAAAGACAGAAGGAAATGGGTAGATAAGGAGGAAAGGGTATTGAGAGAGAGGTGGGAAGGAGAAGAGAAAGATATGGAGGGAAATGGGGAGGGCAGGAAAAAAAACGTATTGAGAGAGTAAGGTTGTGAGGTCTGGGGTCCGCTCAACAACCAAGAATTCACAAAATGGGACAAACACCAAATTGAGACTGCATGCACAATTCTGCAAAAATATACTCCGTGTAAAATGTAAAACACCAAATAATGCATGCAGAGCAGAATTAGGCCGATACCCACTAATCCAGAAAATAGCCGTTAAATTCTACAACCACCTAAAAGGAAGCAATTCATGACTGATCTGACGGTATCCCATCACTGCAGTAAAATAGCCATCGTACCTTTAACTTTCTGAAGGGCCGCCGACGCGTCAGTCTTCTTTTTCTCCGCGTCGGCCTGAGGAGAAAAAAAGAGGGGAGATGAGGAAGATGAGAACCGGTATTTGAAGCATTGTGGGCCTTATCTAGCTAGGCCTTATTAAGGGCTACATAAGGCATACAATGAGTCCTTCATAATATGCACTTTGTTTAAAGTGTGACTAATCATTTTTGTGACTAATAAGTGAGAACAAAATGTTATTTCTGACTGATCACTGCTAAGAGAATACCTGGCAGAATACCTCTCACATGCCACTCAACACAAAACATACAGTACCTTCAGAAAGTATTCACACCCCTTGACTTTTTCCAAATTTTGTTGTGATACAAAGTGGGATTCAAATAGGTTTAATTGTAATTTTTTGCCAACGATCTAAACAAAACACTCTGTAATTCAAAGAGGAAAAAATAAATAACAATGGAAAAATAAAACCCTAATATATCTTGATTAGATACTGTACGTATTCAATCCCCCACATGTTAGAATCCCCTTTGGCAACGATTACAGCTTGAGCACACAGCTTTGAACATCTGATTGTACAATATTTGCCCATTATTCTTTAAAACATTCTTCAAGCTCTTTCAACTTGTTTGTTGATCATTGCTAGACAGCCATTTTAATGTCTTGCCATAGATTTTCAAGATGATTCAAGTCAAAACTGTAACTGGGCCACTCAGGAACATTCAATGGGGCCTTGGTAAGCAACTCCAGTGTATATTTGGCCTTGTGTTTTAGGTTATTGTCCTGCTGAAAGGTGAATTTATCTCCCAGTGTCTGTTGGAAAGCAAACTGAACCAGATTTTCCTCTAGGATTTTGCCTATGCTTAGCTCTATTCCATACATTTTTATTATAAAAAACTCTCTAGTCCTTGCCGATTACAAGCATACCCATAACATGATGTAGCCACCAACATGCTTGAAAATATGAAGAGTGGCGATATGTTGTGTTGGATTTGCCCCAGACATAAAGCTTTGTATTCAGGAGAAAAATGTAATTTCTTTGACACATTATTTGCAGTATTGCTAAAGTGCCTTATTGCAAACAGGATTCCTGTTTTGGAATATGTTTTATTCTGTACAAACTTCCTTCTTTTCACTCTGTACTAAGTCTAGTATTGTGGAGTAACTACAATGTTGTTTATCCATCCTCAGTTTTCTCCTATCATAACCAATAAACTCTGTTTCAAAAATCACAATTAGCCTCATGGTGAAATCCCTGAGCGGTTTTCTTCCTCTACAGCCACTGAGGACACCTGTATCTTTGTAGTGACTGGGTGTACTGATACACCATCCAAAATGTAATCAATAACTTCACCACTAGGTGTCCTTCTTTGTGAGGCACTGGAAAACCTCCCTGGTCTTTGTGGTTGAATCTGTGCTTGAAATTCACTGCTGGACTGAGGGACCTTACAAATAATTGTTTGTGTAGGGTACTTAGATGGGGTAATCATTATGTTGGGTAATCATGTTAAACACTTGTTGCACACAGAGTGAGTCCATGCAACTTATTATGTGACATGTTAATCCTTTAGAGTCGATTCAATCTAATTATCATAATAGAAAAAATCCCCATCAAAATCTGTCTGTTTAAGCTTGAGATACTGTGTGGGCTGTGTCTCAATCCACTGCATCCAGCTAGCGCATCTGCAGTGGAAAGTGGCAGAGCTACAATGCTTTCTGTCAGACCAGCATACATCCCGAAAATATCGGTCTTCTCACGAAAACTTCTTTAGTGTCCAAACAAGTGTCATGGGGCTCGGTTGAATGGAAGTATGCAAGTAGTTTTGTGACAAAAATGTTTTATTTCCTGAGCTTTCTTATATCTCCTAGATATAGGACAGACACATCAAAACCTTATTCCTTTTTATTTATTTTTTGACTGTCTGTTTTGCCATTTATGAATGCGTTATTCATTGCGTTTCTATGTGCTATATTTTTATTTATATACGTAAAGGTATAAACAATTCCAAATAAAATAGCTAAATAATCCATGGTATGACCATCTTAAAACAATGAGCTTAGTAGAAGCAGATGTTTACTCCTCAATGTGTTTGGGCTTGCCATAACAAAGGTGTTGAATACTTATTGACTCAAGACATTTCAGCTTTTCATGTTTTATATTTGTTTTACAATTTCAGAACACATAATACCACTTTGACATTTTGAGGTATTGTGTGTAGATCAGTGACACAAAATCTCAATTTAATCCATTTTAACAAAAAGTGAAGGAGTGTGAATACTTTCTGAAGGCACTGTAATATATCCCATGTCAGTTTACCTTCTAGTGTGTGTAATCTGCCACAGTGGTGAATGATGTGGTGATGTGGTAATCAGATCAAGTTGCTCTCTAGTATGAAACACAAACATTAACACACCTCAACTGATATACACCTCTACATGTAAACACATTTAAATTACCTTGACTAACCTGTACCACCGCACATTGACTTGGTACCGGTACAACCTGTATATAGCCTCGTTATTGTTATGTAATTTTCTTGTGTTACTTTTATTAAAACATTTTTACTTTAGTTTATTTAGTAAATATTTTATTAACTATATTTTTTGAACTGCATTGTTGGTTAAAGGCTTGTCAGTAAGCATTTCACAGTAAGGTCTACTACACCTGTTGTATTCGACGCATGTGACAAATTACATTTGATTTGATGGTGAACAGTGTACAGGGCCCTTACATGAGGGTTAGGAGGCCTAAGGAATCTACGGAAAATAAGTCAACTGACCATCATCATATCTAACACTCCCACTGTAAGTGAATTTGACCTATAAACATATCACAAGCCAGTCCGTTGCCAATGGTTTCACAATGGATAGGAAGATTGTTTTAGTGCTGCCTTTGATTCAGTATTCTAATTCCTAATTCTCCCGGATTCTGTGTCTCTGGTGGCACAGGCATTCTGTTAATGGATTATTATAGATCATAACACGAGTATAAACAGTACTGTACCTTCTCTATTAACAGGTGTCTGTTTGCATAACGTGTGTGTGTGTGTGTGTGTGTGTGTGTGTGTGTGTGTGTGTGTGTGTGTGTGTGTGTGTGTGTGTGTGTGTGTGTGTGTGTGTGTGTGTGGGCCTACCTTCTCTGTATGACAGGTCTTTAGGCTCTTGTCCGCCTCGCCATGCTTTAGCAGACTGCTCCTTCTTCTTAGTCAGCCTGCTCTCTTGGTGTTGATGGGCTCCAGCTCATCATTCAGCTTCTGGATCTTCATCTTGACCTGGACGATGTCGTTCTCCTTCTGCTTGACCTGAGAGGAGCTCTCCAGAGCGCGGGCTTTAAGACCCCGCAGAGTCAGCTCCTGGTGGACCGCCTGGTACATCAACACCACCATCACACCCACGGCCAGGAACACTAGCGCAGACACAGCCCGCATACTGCTGGGACAGGACAGAGAGGAGGAGGGAGGCAGAGAAAGAGAGAGGGAGAGAGAGATGAGGCTCAAGTCAGGTCCAGTTTGTCTTTCTTGGCTGCTGTCTTGATCGGTCACTCCTCAACCATGCCCGTAGTCAGCATGTGTGTGTTGGAGAGTGTGTGTGTTCACATTCCCTCCCTCTGGTTGCTGATGGCAGTCTGTCCACCTGTAACCGGTTCATCCTGCTAGGCAGAATGTTTGGTAGACAAAGCGAAATCTACGTCCTTGTTTAACTACCACACTCCCACCGCTTCTCTCTCCCTCCCTTCCTCTCACCTTCTGTTTCAGAGGTCATGTTTTATTACTAACAGATGTGATCTCTCTCTAATGTTTATCTATCTCTTTCATTTGCATTTAATTTCTCCTCACTCTTCCTCTTAGAGAGTACACAGACAACCAGAGATTATGAAATTGTTCCATGTAGTAAGTCATCATTTAAGTGTGTGCAATAGGTAGATGATTAACACAATGTTTAGCATATTAGTATATATTATGATCCTTCTGTAATACACAGTGTATGTGACACTCAAGGTGCGGGTTGAAGGTCACTAGACTTGATACTGAATGTTATGGATTATTCTCATATCTGTTGATAGTGATTAACGCCAGACTGGATGTACAAGGACTGAGGACACACTGATTATTCATATTGTATTGATGACATTGTGTAAACACTGTGTGATTCTGTAGCAACTGGCAAAGTAGCAGCCTTTTGTTTTGACTTCCTACCAGCCTCACGGGCTGATGTTTATTCTGGTGCTGTCTGATTAGGATATAAAGGGCCTGTCTCCAAGAGGCTGGTGTTGACTTCGGTGCTGTCTGATTAGGATATAAAGGGCCTGTCTCCAAGAGACTAGTGTTTACTTTGGTGCTGTCTGATTAGAATATAAAGGGCCTGTCTCCAAGAGGCTGGTGTTGACTTCTGGTGCTGTCTGATTAGGATATAAAGGGCCTGTCTCCAAGAGGCTGGTGTTGACTTCTGGTGCTGTCTGATTAGGATATAAAGGGCCTGTCTCCAAGAGGCTGGTGTTGACTTCGGTGCTGTCTGATTAGGATATAAAGGGCCTGTCTCCAAGAGGCTGGTGTTGACTTCGGTGCTGTCTGATTAGGATATAAAGGGCCTGTCTCCAAGAGGCTGGTGTTGACTTTGGTGCTGTCTGATTAGGATATAAAGGGCCTGTCTCCAAGAGACTAGTGTTTACTTTGGTGCTGTCTGATTAGAATATAAAGGGCCTGTCTCCAAGAGGCTGGTGTTGACTTCGGTGCTGTCTGATTAGGATATAAAGGGCCTGTCTCCAAGAGGCTGGTGTTGACTTCGGTGCTGTCTGATTAGGATATAAAGGGCCTGTCTCCAAGAGGCTGGTGTTGACTTCGTGCTGTCTGATTAGGATATAAAGGGCCTGTCTCCAAGAGGCTGGTGTTGACTTCGGTGCTGTCTGATTAGGATATAAAGGGCCTGTCTCCAAGAGGCTGGTGTTGACTTTGGTGCTGTCTGATTAGGATATAAAGGGCCTGTCTCCAAGAGGCTGGTGTTGACTTCGGTGCTGTCTGATTAGGATATAAAGGGCCTGTCTCCAAGAGGCTGGTGTTGACTTCGGTGCTGTCTGATTAGGATATAAAGGGCCTGTCTCCAAGAGGCTGGTGTTGACTTCGGTGCTGTCTGATTAGGATATAAAGGGCCTGTCTCCAAGAGGCTGATGTTTACTCTGGTGCTGTCTGATTAGGATATAAAGGGCCTGTCTCCAAGAGGCTGGTGTTGACTTCGGTGCTGTCTGATTAGGATATAAAGGGCCTGTCTCCAAGAGGCTGGTGTTGACTTCGGTGCTGTCTGATTAGGATATAAAGGGCCTGTCTCCAAGAGGCTGATGTTTACTCTGGTGCTGTCTGATTAGGATATAAAGGGCCTGTCTCCAAGAGGCTGGTGTTGACTTCTGGTGCTGTCTGATTAGGATATAAAGGGCCTGTCTCCAAGAGGCTGGTGTTGACTTCTGGTGCTGTCTGGATTAGGATATAAAGGGCCTGTCTCCAAGAGGCTGATGTTTACTCTGGTGCTGTCTGATTAGGATATAAAGGGCCTGTCTCCAAGAGGCTGGTGTTGACTTCTGGGTGCTGTCTGATTAGGATATAAAGGGCCTGTCTCCAAGAGGCTGGTGTTGACTTCGGTGCTGTCTGATTAGGATATAAAGGGCCTGTCTCCAAGAGGCTGGTGTTGACTTCGGTGCTGTCTGATTAGGATATAAAGGGCCTGTCTCCAAGAGGCCAGTAAGACATTGGGCTGGTTTGAGAGGAAAGGCGAAAGCAACCGACTGTAGACAAAAGTCGAGGAGTGAAGTCGGGGGAGGTGCATCTGTGACAGCCGAAAGTCGGACACTGATGTGGTTTTCCAACAGCAAGGCTCAGTGCAACATTGCAGTGTTCCCATTGTTTATAAAAGTTGTTCTTTATTATGTCAAAATAAACATGTCTCCAACCCGCATATCACACACACTCACAAACTGAAAATATACAATGCATTCGGAAAGTATTCAGACCCCTTCACTTTTTCAAAATGTTGTTACGTTACAGCCTTATTCTAAAATGGATTACATATTTTTTCCAATTCATCAATAAGCATGCACCCTGTAAGGAAGTCCGGGATCCAGTTGCAGAGGGAGGTGTTTAGTCCCAGGGTCCTTAGCTTAGTACATATCTATATTTCCCAAAATATTTTTTACAAGGCGGGGGAGTTCCAAGATGGAGGCGCAGGTGGCTTCAACACAGCACCCCATGTGAGTCATCTAGTATATATAAATTATTGGTTGTAACGTAACGCACCAGATAATATTTTTCTATTGACTTTACCAACGATTTTGCTCTGCTTTTTGTTTTCCTGTAAATTCCTAGTTCACTTGACAAGTTAATGGAAACATAGCTAGTGTGGCCTTACAAACTGGCAGAGCTTTATAGGTTAATAGGTTTGTCATGACTAAATACTATAACTAAATCCAAAGTAGCCGTAGCCTATATGCTAGGGCGTGTTATAACAAATTATGATATCATTCCTAATTCGAGTTACGCATGTTATACAGAATTATCACGTTACCTTTTTCCGTTTATATTCCCTTGAATTCCGGAATACTGATGACCATGTTGCGTTCATCCACTTACTTCCGCGTAGCAGTGACAGGTATGTTAGTGCTATCTGGGAGCCTTGGGACGTCCACACCCTAAATCCTAACTCTAACCTTAAACCCTACCCTTACTCTTAAACCCTACCCTTACTCTAACCTTAACCATAATCCTTATCTAACTTTAAGCATTATTAACCATTTTAAATGTCAACTTCAAAGGGGGTAGGCCCGTCCCAAGGATCCCAGATAGCATGGACCATGACAGGTGGGCGGGTCCTTTGATGGTTCTGGTGAAGCGCTCTCCAAAAGAAAAAAGAAGAAGAAAAAGTGCACTATCCGCGGAGTCGAAAGAAGCAGATGTTTCTGGTTTTCAGGTATATAGTGGATATAGTATTTTCAACCTGACTTCCGTCCCACCTGAAAACTGAAGTACCGACTCCGCTCAGGTACAGTGAGTGTCCACCTGCCCATTCACACTCCATTGGTACTTCCGCTATAAGTCTGCGAGGACGTCGTCAACACTTCTGCCGAGCAGTCGACAGGGACCAGCGAAAACGACTGTTCCTTGGTCAAACTCCACGGCAGGATGAAGGCGCAGGGTGTGTTGGTGGGGGTATCTCTGCTGACTAGCGTAGCTCTGCTGGGACTGATACACGTGCGGCGGAAAGAAGAGGGGAAGGAGCAGAAACATGTATCGTTCGAGACGATTAAACTGCGTGTGACCAGAGACGTACTGGTAGAGTATCAACACGAGGTGATCAGATCCCACAACCTGCTGGACAAGACCAAGGCTCAGGTGGATACTCTGGGGTCAGAACTCTCCCCACTGCAGGCTGCAGAGGCCAAGAAGAAGAGTGAGCTGGAGGCATGCCAGGGAGAAAAGGTAAGGAAGGAGGGGATTGTCTGGGGTTTAGAGTGTACACAATTGATCTCCTCTGTGTGTGTGTGTGTGTAACAGGTGTCTGTTTGCATAACGTGTGTGTGTGTGTGTGTGTGTGTGTGTGTGTGTGTGTGTGTGTGTGTGTGTGTGTGTGTGTGTGTGTGTGTGTGTGTGTGTGTGTGTGTGTGTGTGTGTGTGTGTGTGTGTGTGTTCTCTCTCCTGTCGCAGAAACATGTCGCTGATGAGGTGGGGGCCGTTGAGGCAGAGAACAGTAACTCCAAAAGTGAGTGTTTAAACACCTGAAACTCTCTATGGTTACATCAACACTGTTCTGAAAGGATCTTCACCTTATTCCCGATAGTTCACTGCTCCTCAAGGAAGTTGACGTCGATTGACAGCTCCCCGCACCTCTGATTCAGAGGGGTTGGGTAAATGCAGAAGACACATTTCTGTTGAATGCATTGAGTTGTGCAACTAACTAGGTATCTCTTTTCCCTTCCCTTTCACAGTGAACTATGACATAAAAACAGGTTTAAAACAGGTCCATGACCAGTTCTAGTTGCAAGCTTTGTTTTCTCTTCTAAATATTTTGGTGGATGAAAGAGACATCTTGTGGTGGAATAAACTCATTGCAGGTTGCTGGGATTAAGAGTAGTATTCTGTATATGCAACTGGTCTTATTGAAGATGTTTTATTCACTAACCTGTCTTTTAGTATCCCCCTGTCTCTGTCCTGTAGCCTCTAGCTCCCTGTTCTGTCTCTGTCCTGTAGCCTCTAGCTCCCTGTTCTGTCTCTGTCCTGTAGCCTCTAGCTCCCTGTTCTGTCTCTGTCCTGTAGCCTCTAGCTCCCTGTTCTGTCTCTGTCCTGTAGCCTCTAGCTCCCTGTTCTGTCTCTGTCCTGTAGCCTCTAGCCCCCTGTTCTGTCTCTGTCCTGTAGCCTCTAGCTCCCTGTTCTGTCTCTGTCCTGTAGCCTCTAGCTCCCTGTTCTGTCTCTGTCCTGTAGCCTCTAGCTCCCTGTTCTGTCTCTGTCCTGTAGCCTCTAGCTCCCTGTTCTGTCTCTGTCCTGTAGCCTCTAACCCCCGGTTCTGTCTGGTCCTGTAGCTGAGTTTGAGAAGCAGAAGGCTGCCTGGGCAGCAGAGGTGACGTCTCTCAAACAGCAGGTGGAGCAGCGCAGCAAAGTGTGTGTCTTTGTGAAGAAGGACTCTGTAGAGGGCAGGTAAGAGACTGGGACTGGAGCCCTGAACATGGAACACCTCCTATACATGTCCACATGTCCATCTGTATGTATACCTACCTGTACACCACAGCTATATGGACACTTGCACACATTAGCTCTATCTCTGACTCCCAAAGGAAACTGTGTGGGGATGAACCGCCTAAACAAGAGGCCGCCCCCAAACCAGATGCTCCCAAACCTGATTCTCCTAAAGAATCCCCTAAAGAAGAGGCCGCCCCCAAACCAGATGAACCCAAACCTGAGGCCCCAAAGATGAGATGAGCAGAGCTGGGTATCTTTTGTTTTGTCTTTTGTATTTTTTTGTTAGCATTCCACTGATTGGTATTCTCTTGATAGCATTAGGAAACAGCTTATAACAGTGAAGATGCATGTTATTACAGGTTATGTAGAAATGCCAGATAAGACTCAAAAACCATAAAAAAGGCTTCTATCATTAAAAAGGATAGTGACACTGTATTTGACTGAAATACTATCTTTCTGTCTGGGACTGTATTAGAGTTGACTGTAGTGTCAGTATGATGTTGTTAACCAGCTTTATGATGTCCTAGTTATTATCCCCATCTCTCATTGTTGACAGAGGTGTGTGCATGACCGATTTGTGATCCGTCTTCTCTGGAACAATGTCTCATCTGTCTATCAGGATGTTGGTTGTATTTGCCTTTATTGTGTGCAGGATGACTGACTCTTTCATTTTGACCTTTGTTTGTTTTTAGGGTGGGCGAAGAGAATGGGAAGACAACATGGAATCAAAGAAAAGACATCAGGAAGGCGGATGAAAAAGGGAGACCTTCTGCAGGACATTTCTCTGTTCCTTTTGAAAGTCGTTAGAACTTGTCCTTCATGCTACTTTAGAGTGTCTATTAACTACCATCTAACACATGAGTGGATATTGAATACTTTTTGTTAACCTTGTCCATTCCTCTCTCTCAGTATGACCCTCCCTCGGGGGGTGTTTGTCGGTGTGATTTGAACAAATGTGTATGTGCCACCAGTATCGACCAATCGGAAAGTCCAGAGCCTCTCTCTGTCACTCCTCATCATCCTCACTCTGTTACCCCGGTGACGGTATTATGCAGTCGTGGCGACCATAGCATTGACCAATCAGAAGTCGTGGATTAAACAAACTGTTATTTCTGTTAGTCTGATTCTGATGTAATAAAGCTTAACCCTAAAGGAAGGTTTTGAATGTGTGAATGTGGATTTTATTACCTATTGATACAGAACCATTTCATATTTAACTGTATGTTCTGATTCCCTCTATCTTTAAACATTTCAAGACAAATAACTAATAACAGCTGCTGGAGATCTGTTAGAGTATCACAATGGATGTAAAACTCCTATAGACTGAAGTCACCTCAAATTATTGGCACCCTTGATAAAGATGAGCAAAAAATACTATAACATAAATAATACAAATATTGAGCTATTGTATGCTCAAATAAATAAAATATTTATAGTAATACAATTGCTCAGAGAAAAATATTTTTTTGGAACTTGTATTTTTTTTTTTTATCTCAAAGACAAGTGTCAAAGTTCTTGGCACACCTGTTTTCAATGCTTTGTGTACCCACACCTAGCCAGGATAATGTCTCTGAGCCTTTTTCTATAATGTTTTATGAGATTGAAGGATCTTAGACCATTCCTCCATACATTATCTTTCCAAATCCCTGATATCTGTCGGCCTGTGCTTATGGACTGGCCTCTTCAGTTCAAACCACAGATTTTTAGTACGGAGACTGAGATGGCCATTGCAAAATGTTGATTTTGTGGTCAATTAAGCATTTATTTGTGGATTTTGATGTTTGCTTGGGGTCATTGTCTTCCTGTAAGATCCAATTGCGGCCAAGTTTCAGCCTTTTTGTAAAAAATGTTTTCGTACTACTTGGTAGAGTTCATGATGCTGTTGACCTTAACAAGGGCCCCAGGACAAGTGGAAGCCAAACAGCAGGAGACCTCAGTCTTTCTGTCAGTCCATCCTGTTCACTCTCTGTCCTTTTATCTTTACCTCTGGAGACCTCTGTCTTTCTGTCAGTCCATCCTGTTCACTCTCTGTCCTTTTATCTTTACCTTTCGCTTGGTCTCTCCCTCTCCCATCCATTTAATGTCTCCCCCTCTCCACCTTTCTCCCTCCTATCTCTTCCCCCCTGCCTCCCCCTTCTCTCTTTCTATTCCCCCCTACCTCCCTCTCCCCTACCTCCACAGATGACAATGCTCCCTTCAGGCTTAAATTAGGCCTAGCCAATTAGGGAGCTATCATTCCGCTCCAGCAAACTCACAAGGTCACTGTTACCACCCGGCAACTGTAGGACAGAGAAAGCAGAGAGAGTGGGGAAAGGGGGAGGAGGGAGGGATAGGATGCGGGAAGTGGACCTCTGCCCAACATCCCACTAACATCACTAATACATATAGTATGTCCTGATATGCCTAATATCTGTCCATAATCGAAGCAATGAGGAAGTGGACAATTGAAATGATGTAAGGTGGTAGTCATGACGTTAAAGTATTCTTAGTCATTCAGGTTAATATGAAAGTACTACATGTTCTAACAGTACATGATAAATAGTAGTAGAAATTAACAGATGACAAATCCTCAACAGACAAATAGAATCATTGCTATTAGACTTAATCATGCTGCAAAGCTGAACTAGACATCAAATACACTTTAAATTGTATTGTAAATGTATGATCATTTTTTATAATGTTGCATAAGTTTAAGCATATGTAGTTGGAGTCTCATATACATTTTATTTAATAACACTCGTTGGTTTTTTGTTGTTCATATTTACTTTATAATATCCTTTCTACCCTTTTTGTCCTACAGGAACCCAGTAGATGGCACATCTGAGGCAGGCTCATAATAGAAAGTAGAGAAGTAAACAGAATATTTGGATGATTGTGAAATAAGACTGCGAATCCCCTCACACGACACAACACCAAACCCCTTGTTGAACTGGTTGATTTTTCCTTTTCAGATCCCTCCCGCATTCTACCCCTAAAGGTGTGGGTTCATACCACCCCTAAAGGTGTGGGTTCATACCACCCCTAAAGGTGTGGGTTCATACCACCACTAAAGGCGTGGGTTCATACCACCCAGAGAAGTGTTGCTCTGCTCTCATTGAGCCCTTCACGCATCAAGAGTGATGACCCTTGACCTGCATTTAGTGTGAGACACAGACACACACGGCAGAATCTCACCAGATGACATCCCAACCACCATGGGGTTCCATTGACAACCAGGGGTCACCTTGATGACTAAGGTCAACATGACGACTAGGTTCACCTTGACAACAAAGGGTCACCTTGACAACCAGGGCTTGCCTTGACGACAGGGGGTGGTTGAAAATAAAGAAAAAGTCTGTAAGGAGAAAACACAGGTTATTTATATCTTGTCTACAGTACATCCATCCACAGTAGGCCCACCACAGGGCCACTGCTGGAAGGAGCAACAATCAATCCAAGCAACTTTCCTCTCTACTAATCTCTCCAAGATAGTCCACTTACAGTGAGGGAAAAAAGTATTTGATCCCCTGCTGATTTTGTACGTTTGCCCACTGACAAAGAAATGATCAGTCTATCATTTTAATGGTAGGTTTATTTGAACAGTGAGAGACAGAATAACAACAAAAAAATCCAGAAAAACGCATGTAAAAAATGTTATAAATTGATTTGCATTTTAATGAGGGAAATAAGTATTTGACCCCCTCTCAATCAGAAAGATTTCTGGCTCCCAGGTGTCTTTTATACAGGTAACGAGCTGAGATTAGGAGCACACTCTTAAAGGGAGTGCTCCTAATCTCAGTTTGTTACCTGTATAAAAGACACCTGTCCACAGAAGCAATCAATCAATCAGATTCCAAACTCTCGCCAAGACCAAAGAGCTCTCCAAGGATGTCAGGGACAAGATTGTAGACCTACACAAGGCTGGAATGGGCTACAAGACCATCGCCAAGCAGCTTGGTGAGAAGGTGACAACAGTTGGTGCGATTATTCGCAAATGGAAGAAACACAAAGAACTGTCAATCTCCCTCGGCCTGGGGCTCCATGCAAGATCTCACCTCGTGGAGTTGCAATGATCATGAGAACAGTGAGGAATCAGCCCAGAACTACACGGGAGGATCTTGTCAATGATCTCAAGGCAGCTGGGACCATAGTCACCAAGAAAACAATTGGTAACACACTACGCCGTGAAGGACTGAAATCCTGCAGCGCCCGCAAGGTCCCACCTGCTCAAGAAAGCACATATACATGCCCGTCTGAAGTTTGCCAATGAACATCTGAATGATTCAGAGGACAACTGGGTGAAAGTGTTGTGGTCAGATGAGACCAAAATGGAGCTCTTTGGCATCAACTCAACTCGCCGTGTTTGGAGGAGGAGGAATGCTGCCTATGACCCCAAGAACACCATTCCCACCGTCAAACATGGAGGTGGGAAACATTATGCTTTGGGGTGTTTTTCTGCTAAGGGACAGGACAACTTCACCGCATCAAAGGGACGATGGACGGTGCCATGTACCGTCAAATCTTGGGTGAGAACCTCCTTCCCTCAGCCAGGGCATTGAAAATGGGTCATGGATGGGTATTCCAGCATGACAATGACCCAAAACACACAGCCAAGGCAACAAAGTAGTGGCTCAAGAAGAAGCACATTAAGGTCCTGGAGTGGCCCAGCCAGTCTCCAGACCTTAATCCCATAGAAAATCTGTGGAGGGAGCTGAAGGTTCGAGTTGCCAAACGTCAGTCTCGAAACCTTAATGACTTGGAGAAGATCTGCAAAGAGGAGTGGGACAAAATCCCTCCTGAGGTGTGTGAAAACCTGGTGGCCAACTACAAGAAACATCTGACCTCTGATTGCCAACAAGGGTTTTGCCACCAAGTACTAAGTCATGTTTTGCAGAGGGGTCAAATACTTATTTCACTCATTAAAATGCAAATCAATTTATAACATTTTTCACATGCGTTTTTCTGGATGTTTTTGTTGTTATTCTGTCTCTCACTGTTCAAATAAACCTACCATTAAAATTATAGACTGATCATTTCTTTGTCAGTGGGCAAACGTACAAAATCAGCAGGGGATCAAATACTTTTTTCCCTCACTGTATAAGGCTGTATGTAACATTCTAGCCCTAGTTACAGTGACGTTATAGCCATAGTTACAGCTAAGAACACATATTCCAACATGGAGTTAATTGACTTAGTCTATGACCATGTGTGTGTGTGAACTCACAGCTGGATGAAAGTCTGATGTATTGATCCAGCTAATGCAGGGTGGAAGGGCCCTAGGCCACAGCAATCAATACACTCCTAATTATGTATGGGTGTGTGTGGAGCCCCCCAAATCTACAGGGGTGTATATATATACCCCGTCCCACAGGGGAACTCACACAAACTCCTACACACAGACCACAACACACACTGACACACCACACAGCTACACACACACACACACACACACATATGTTCTCAAATACCCCAGCACTCTAAAAAGACAGACTTGTACTTACATACTTTACAGAAACTTCACAAACCACATGCTGAAACCTAACATCTTTGTAACTAGAGTAGATGTGTGAATGGGACATGCATTGAACGACTGTTGCTCTTCATGTCAACAAAACAGCACATGGGCAATGGATATGACATACACATACACTGGAACAAGATAGAGGACTACGCTATTGGGGCATAGAAAACATTGTAAGTATAAGTCTCTCTCGCTCTCTCTCGCTCTCTGTAGGACTGTTGGATCAGTTGGTTTCCTGTCTTCTGTTTCCTCTGTCCAGCCAAACCCCACCTTCACTCCCTCCCCACAAAGGGCTCTTCTCTCTGCTCTGTTACTTTGCCGTAGGTGGAACTCTGGATATCATTCATGTCTGGTCCTCTCCCTATGAAACTAAATAACATGTTAAATGAGCACTTAAATCAAATGTCTTAAACCAGTTTATACCACCGTTTTATTTATCCATGTTGATGTCCAAATTCACCTTTCCCTGATGTTTCTTTTTTCATCATCTCTCTAACTCTCAACACTAGTATACAAATGATCTGTCCTAAAAACCCACCTATATCTGTCTCCTTTCAGACAGAAGACAGGATGACTGCATGGCGTCCTGTTTGGCCAGGGGCTGTGTGATATGTTTGATATTCGGTTGTTCTCCTGCGTAATCACGTCAACTAAATATCAGACATATTCCTACAGAGCCTGGCACACATCTACAGACCCTGGATACTAACAGGCCAGTTGAGTCAGATAATCATGGTTTGTATTGTTTGTAAATCATTTTAAAAAATGCTTTATTCATGGGCTGTTATTTGACTTTACTCTAAAGAGTTATCCAGTTTTTGAATAGACCAGCATGGGCGACTATATTGTAAATTAAAATGAAACAAACATTTCTATTTTATATCTCTTAACATTATTAAAATAACCAATTGACAACATTCAGGCAATGTAATGTAGTATTAGGCTATATAGAAGCCTGCTTAGTAAAAAAAATAATTATATATATATATGTCTTTGCTATTGCATCTACTTTGAATAAAGACAGTTAAACCTGGAAAAGACTGATTGG
This sequence comes from Brachymystax lenok tsinlingensis, assembly GCA_030435695.1. NCBI lineage: Eukaryota > Metazoa > Chordata > Actinopteri > Salmoniformes > Salmonidae > Brachymystax > Brachymystax lenok. Next base: position 57,070,672 of record CM059789.1, read on the forward strand.
GAAATGTTGCCACAGTGTTTCAAGAGATAAGATCAGTGTCTGCTGTGTATACAGAAAACATTGAACAAATGAGAACTGCGGAGTTGTGAGGGTTAATGTCGTTTGACTTCGGAGTCTGTGTGTAGGGAATCTATCATCTCTTTCGCAATATTTGCACCTCCAGTTCGACAGCTGCCAACAGACTCTTCCCACAAAACAAACAATAATTTACACTCCACTACGGTTTGTCCATCAACAAATGCAAATGTGCCTTTTTATGGGCAGTACACAGAATTGTATCTGGTTGTCAGGTCACAGTTGATTTTTACTATCTGAAATAGTTTATAACTAATATATATCTATATATATCTATATATATATATATATATATATATATATATATATATATACACAGTATATCACAAAAGTGAGTACACCCCTCACATTTTTGTAAATATTTGAGTATATCTTTTCATGTGACAACACTGAAGAAAGGACACTTTGCTACAATGTAAAGTAGTGAGTGTACAGCTTGTATAACAGTGTAAATTTGCTGTCCCCTCAAAATAACTAAACACACAGCCATTAATGTTTAATCCGCTGGCAACAAAAGTGAGTACACCCCTCACATTTTTGTAAATATTTGAGTATATCTTTTCATGTGACAACACTGAAGAAAGGACACTTTGCTACAATGTAAAGTAGTGAGTGTACAGCTTGTATAACAGTGTAAATTTGCTGTCCCCTCAAAATAACTCAACACACCTAAGTGAAAATGTCCAAATTGGGCCCAATTAGCCATTTTCCCTTCCCGGTGTCATGTGGCTCGTTAGTGTTACAAGGTCTCAGGTGTGAATGGGGAGCAGGTGTGTTCAATTTGGTGTCATCGCTCTCACACTTCCTCATACTGACTGGTCACTGGAAGTTCAACATGGCACCTCATGGCAAAGAACTCTCTGAGGATCTGAAAAAAAGAATTGTTGCTCTACATAAAGATGGCCTGGGCTATAAGAAGATTGCCAAGACCCTGAAACTGAGCTGCAGCACGGTGGCCAAGACCATACAGCGGTTTAACTGGACAGGTTCCACTCAGAACAGGCCTCGCCATGGTCAACCAAAGAAGTTGAGTGCACATGCTCAGCGTCATATCCAGAGGTTGTCTTTGGGAAATAGACGTATGAGTGCTGCCAGCATTGCTGCAGAGGTTGAAGGGGTGGGGAGTCAGCCTGTCAGTGCTCAGACCATACGCCGTACACTGCATCAAATTGGTCTGCATGGCTGTCGTCCCAGAAGGAAGCCTCTTCTAAAGATGATGCACAAGAAAGCCCGCAAACTGTTTGCTGAAGACAAGCAGAATAAGGACATGGATTACTGGAACCATGTCCTGTGGTCTGATGAGACCAAGATAAACTTATTTGGTTCAGATGGTGTCAAGCGTGTGTGGCGTGTGTGGCGGCAACCAGGTGAGGAGTACAAAGACAAGTGTGTCTTGCCTACAGTCAAGCATGGTGGTGGGAGTGTCATGGTCTGGGGCTGCATGAGTGCTGCCGGCACTGGGGAGCTACAGTTCATTGAGGGAACCATGAATGCCAACATGTACTGTGACATACTGAACAGAGCATGATCCCCTCCCTTCGGAGACTGGGCCGCAGGGCAGTATTCCAACATGATAACGACCCCAAACACACCTCCAAGACGACCACTGCCTAGCTAAAGAAGCTGAGGATAAAGGTGATGGACTGGCCAAGCATGTCTCCAGACCTAAACCCTATTGAGCATCTGTGGGGCATCCTCAAATGGAAGCTAGAGGAGTGCAAGGTCTCTAACATCCACCAGCTCCGTGATTTTGTCATGGAGGAGTGGAAGAGGACTCCAGTGGCAACCTGTGAAGCTCTGGTGAACTCCATGCCCAAGAGGGTTAAGGCAGTCCTGGAAAATGATGGTGGCCACACAAAATATTGACACTTTGGGCCCAATTTGGACATTTTCACTTAGGGGTGTACTCACTTTTGTTGCCAGCGGTTATTTTGAGGGGACAGCAAATTTACACTTATACAAGCTGTACACTCACTACTTTACATTGTAGCAAAGTGTCATTTCTTCAGTGTTGTCACATGAAAAGATATACTCAAATATTTACAAAAATGTGAGGGGTGTACTCACTTTTGTGATATACTGTATGTGTGTATATATATATATATATATATATATATATATATATATATATATAAAATCAGGCGAAGACATACCAAATCCACTGTGGATATCTAAATTGGGACTGATGCACTTATAAAGACTGTGTTATCCGATGTGCACTAATAAGGAGTGAACCGTGGGCTAATTACAATGGCACCTTAGTGCAGTTATGAGCCATGGCCATAGCAACCCATCCCAGTCCCACAGATAGGAAGTGGTCCATGGCCATAGCAGCCCATCCCAGTCCCACAGATAGGAAGTGGTCCATGGCCATAGCAACCCATCCCAGTCCCACAGATAGGAAGTGGTCCATGGCCATAGCAGCCCATCCCAGTCCCACAGATAGGAAGTGGTCCATGGCCATAGCAGCCCATCCCAGTCCCACAGATAGGAAGTGGTCCATGCCCATAGCAGCACATCCCAGTCCCACAGATAGGAAGTGGTCCATGGCCATAGCAGCCCAATCCCAATACCACAGATAGGAAGTGGTCCATGCCCATAGCAGCCCATCCCAGTCCCACAGATAGGAAGTGGTCCAATGCCATAGCAGCCCATCCCAGTATCACAGATAGGAAGTGGTCCATTGCCATAGCAGCCCATCCCAGTACCACAGATAGGAAGTGGTCCATTGCCATAGCAGCCCATCCCAGTAACACAGATAGGAAGTGGTCCAAACTGTGGAGGCTGCTGATGTTGCCTCTACATTTAAGAGGATGCATGTGGATTGGCCTTCCAAAAACTCCACATCAAATTATTAAACCTCACAGAGACGGTAAAACTGAGATATTTTCCTCTCTCGTTGTCTCATTTCCCTTCTCTTCCTAGCTGTCTTCCTCCCTAGCTGTCTTCCTCCCTCCCTCCCTCCCTCACTCTTTCTTCCTCTCTTCCCCCCCTTGCTCGCTCTGTTGTTCTCTTTTTCTCCCTCACCCTCTCCTCTCCCTTACTCACCCCTCTCTGAATCCATGTCGCTCAACAGTATTACCTATACAGAGATATTGAGTGAAGTCTTCGGCAGGCTATTTTATACTTTAATTATCCTAGCTTTGACTTAGTTTGGGAATGAGAGACACTAACAGTTTGTGCTAGCCATTAAGCAACGACTAATGTGATTAAGGATAATGACTAATATCATCATGTGTGTGATGTATACATGTAGTGGTGGAAAAAAAAATTATTGTCATACTGGAGTAAAAGTAAAGATACCTTAATAGAAAATGACAAGTAAAAGTAATCTGGTATAGTACTATTTGAGTAAAAGTAAACAATTATTTAGTTTCAAATATACTTAAGTATCAAAAGTACATTTAATTGCAAAAATATACTTAACTACCAAAAGTAAAAGTATAAATAACTGTGAAGTGCACCAGTCCCTCCTGCAGCAAAGCACCCCCACAACATGATGCTGCCACCCCGTGCTTCACGGTTGGGATGGTGTTCTTCGGCTTGCAAGCATCCCCCTTTTTCCTCCAAACATAACGATAGTCATTACGACCAATCAGTTCTATTTTTGTTTCATCAGACCAGAGGACATTTCTCCAAAAAGTATGATCTTTCTCCCCATGTGCAGTTGCAAACCGTAGGCTGGCTTTTTTATGGTGGTTTTGGAGCAGTGGCTTCTTCCTTGCTGAGTTGCCTATCATGTTATGTCGATACAGGACTTTTGTACCGGTTTCCTCCAGCATCTTCACAAGGTCCTTTGCTGTTGTTCTGGGATTGATTTGCACTTTTCGCACCAAAGTACGTTCATCTCTAGGAGACAGAATGCGTCTCCTTCCTGAGCGGTATGACGGCTGCGTGGTCCCATGGTGTTTATACTTGCGTACTATTGTTTGTACAGATGAACGTGGTACCCTCAGGCGTTTGGAAATTGCTCCCAAGGATGAACCAGAGTTTTGTAGGTCTAAAAATAAAAAAAATGTCTGAGGTCTTGGCTGATTTCTTCTGATTTTCCCATGATGTCAAGCAAAGAGGCACTGAGTTTGAAGGTAGGCCTTGAAATACATCCACAGGTACACCTCCAATTGACTCAAATGATGTCAATTAGCCTATCAGATGCTTCTAAAGCCATGACATAATCTGGAATTTTGAAAGCTGTTTAAAGGCACAGTCAACTAAGTGTATGTAAACTTCTGACCCACTGGATTTGTGATACAGTGAATTATAAGTGAAATAATCTGTCTGTAAACAATTGTTGGAAAAATTACTTGTGTCATGCACAAAGTAGATGTCCTAACCGACTTGCCAAAACTATAGTTTGTTAACAAGAAATGTGTGGAGTGGTTGAAAAACGAGTTTTAATGACTCCAACCTAAGTGTATGTAAACTTCCGACTTCAACTGTAAGTGTCAAGTGTAGACAAGACCAAATAGGTATTGCTTTCCATGTAATGTGATTAGAGTGAAGCCAAATCCAAACAGGCTTCCCTTGATACCATTCACAGATGAGCTCCGCAAGGTTAGCTCAACATTGGCTATTATTGTATACTAATTTTTTTATCAAGGGAGGCCTTAGAGGCGACAATGATGTCATACTATTTTCAATCAGACAACATTAGTTAGATGGCCTACACGTACAGAGACAGAGGGGCGCTGTTTCGCTCGCTCAGATGCTTTCTCCGGTGTGATAGAAAGATAAATAATTATGTTTTTTTCTTTACATTTTTGGGGGAAGACTGGCTTCCCTTGGCATCCATGAATACACCCCACTGATATTGTCAATACATAAAGCACATTTGAAGCACAGTCAGACTGTTTTGTCCACATATTCTCACGAACCATTGGCAGGCATCACTGTATGGGGGACTACATAGTACAAACATATACTGGATTCAGTTGATAAGTAGCGGCATCATGTTAATGCCCACCCACAGTTGGGACTCTTATTTTGAAAGGAAGTTGATGTGGACTTTCGCGCTGACTGTACGCAACTCGGACTCGCGTGGCGCATTATATATTTTTCTATTTGTAGATGTACACCTAGCTAGCTGGTTATTGACAGAGAAGAGCACATGTTCGGGGGTTCGTTCCATAGCTCGTAGTGTATTATAACATGTGGACACTGAACCCTTTAGAATCCGGAGGTAACTTCTGTTTTGGCCATCTCTAGTTAGCTACAGTAGCTCTCTTAGCCATAGCGGATGACCAACCCACCAGCTAACAACATTAGCTAGCTACATTTGACAGCTCGTTCTAGATGTTAGCTAAGTTAGCTATGTTTCTCAGTGTATTTTGGAGTATCAGAATACGGACTTAGAAGATGAGAATCAAACCTGTTACAGTAACTATACATTTTATTTGGATAGCCAGCTATCTAATTAGCTAGCTAGTATTATTCCTGTGGCACAATTCATCCAAGTTACACCTGGCTAGCTAGCTAACGTGCAGTCCTACACTGTTGGAGTTGGTAATTTTCTATCTAGGACAAAACATATGATAATTAAGCCCTTAATCATCCTCCAGTTGTTTTGAATAAGAACATTACTTTTCTCATTATTCCATCTCATGACATATCTTGTCCCAGGTGTCACTCACTACCTCCTGCCAGGTAAGGAGTATGTGGTGGGGCGTAAGAACTGTGAGGTCATCCTGCCCAATGACCAGTCCATCAGCCGGGCTCATGCTCACCTCACTGCTACAAATCAGGTGAGAGAGAGAGACAGGGATATTCTGTATTAGTAATAACTGTATTTTTACTCACACACACAAACCCTACACACTCGCTTAACAAGAGCACTACCCTACAACTCCTAAAAATATATAGGCTGAATGTGAGCAGGCTTACATTTTGTCCCTAGTCCATCAAATGCTGTCATATCTCCCTCGCAGTAGAATGTGTTCTTGCACTGTTCACCATCCTTACTAGCCAGCATGAATCTTGTCTTGTAGACAGAGCTGGGTTTTTTTGCCTAATGTTGTGCATGTGTTACATAAGGAGACACTTGTTTTTAGGGATATCAAAATCCATGTCTTGTATTGTTTGGTTAAGAGAGTTTTTCATAAAGTAGATGTAACCAACAGACTGTTGTTGTGTTGTGTGCCAGGCCCTGACCCTGAAGGACAGCTCTAAGTATGGCACGTTTGTTAACGAGGAGCGTCTGTCAGGAGACACCCCTCGCAGCCTGACGGCAGGGGACAGAGTGACATTTGGGGTCTTTCACAGCAAATTCAGGTGTGCACCCAAATTTACACAATGCTAAGAATTTTGATGGAAACTAATTAGAAATCTATATTTTGAAATGTCTCTCTCTCCAGTGTGCAGCAGGTAACTGTGGTGGTGTGCTCGTCCTGTGTTGATAATGAAGGGAAGGTCTCTCTGTCTCAGACCCTGCAGCTTCTGGGTGGCCGGCTGACCAACACCTGGACACAGGACTGCACTCATCTGGTCATGCCCACTGTTAAAGTCACCATCAAGGTCAGCACATGACCACAAAGTGTGTGGGTGTGTGTGTGTTAATTCGTCTGTACATACAGATTGTGCTCTCTCCCCATGCAGACTATCTGTGCGTTGCTGTGCTGTCGGCCCATAGTCAAGCAGGAGTTTTTCACTGAGCTCACCAAAGCCCTGCAACAGAAACAACCACCTCCAAAAGCTGAGAGGTACTAAGAGACACCACACACAAGGCTGCTGCTCACCTCCACAAACCGCACAATAATAGCTGCCACTTCATCCAGGCCTCATTTTATAGACCTACAGTGCATTTCCACGTTTTGTTATGTTACAGCCTTATTCTAAAATTTATTTAAATCAGGTTTTTTTAAATGCCCAAATCTCTCACTATCCCTTCAACGTTATTGAAGGACTGTTTGTGGGTGTTAATAGTTTCTTCCCAGAAATAGACGAGCCCAGTCTGAATAAGGAGGAGGTGGACCTGACAGAGAGGCCAGAACGTAAAGAACTTTTCACTGGCAAGACCTTCCTCTTCCTCAATGCCAAACAGGTACTGGCCTGCCTCTCGCTCACACACCAAACAGGTACTGGCCTGCCTCTCGCTCACACACCAAACAGGTACTGGCCTGCCTCTCGCTCACACACCAAACAGGTACTGGCCTGCCTCTCGCTAACACACCAAACAGGTACTGGCCTGCCTCTCGCTCACACACCAAACAGGTACTGGCCTGCCTCTCGCTAACACACCAAACAGGTACTGGCCTGCCTCTCGCTAACACACCAAACAGGTACTGGCCTGCCTCTCGCTAACACACCAAACAGGTACTGGCCTGCCTCTCGCTCACACACCAAACAGGTACTGGCCTGCCTCTCGCTCACACACCAAACAGGTACTGGCCTGCCTCTCGCTCACACACCAAACAGGTACTGGCCTGCCTCTCGCTCACACACCAAACAGGTACTGGCCTGCCTCTTGCTCACACACCAAACAGGTACTGGCCTGCCTCTCTCGCTCACACTGCAAACAAATCAACATTTCAAAGTCACATGCGCTGAATACAACAGGTGTAGACCTTACCGTGAAATGCTTACTTACAAGCCCTTAACCAACAATGCAGTTCAAGAAATAGAGTTAAGAAAATATTTACTAAATTAACTAAAGTGAGAGAAAAGAAATATGAAAAAAAGTAACACAAGAAAATGACATAACAGTAACGAGGTACCGAATCAATGTGCGGAGGTACAGGTTAGTCGAGGTAATTTGTAAAGTGACTATGCATAGATAATAAACAGTGAGTAGCAGCAGTGTAAAAATAAATGGGGGGAAGGGGTCAATGTAAATAGTCCGGGTGGCCATTTAATGAATTGTTCAGCCGTCTAATAGCTTGGGGGTAGAAGCTGTTAAGGAGCCTTTTCAAATCAAATCAAAGTTTTTTTGTCACGTGCGCCAAATACAACAGGTGTAGACCTTACAGTGAAATGAGGATCAGGAGGATAGAATCATGGTCAAATGGAGTTCGAGGGAGAGCTTTGTTTGCATCTCTGTGTGTGGAGTAAAGGTGGTCTAGAGTATTTTTCCCTCTGGTTGCACAATTAGGTAAAACTGATTTAAGTTTGCCTGCATTAAAGTCCCCGGCCACTAGGAGCGCCGCTTCTGGATGAGCATTTTCTTGTTTGCTTATGGCCTTATACAGCTCGTTGAGTGCTGTCTTAGTGCCAGCATCGGTTTGGGGTGGTAAATAGACGGCTACGAATAATATAGATGAGAACTCTCTTGGTAGATAGTGTGGTCTACAGCTTCTCATGAGGTATTCTACCTCAGGCGATCAATACCTCGAGACTTCTTTAATATTAGACATTGCACACCAGCAGTTATTGATCAATTGACACACACCCCCGCCCCTTGTCTTACCAGACATAGCTGCTCTGTCCTGCCGATGCACGGAGAAGCCAGCCAGCTCTATATTATCCGTGTCCTCAATCAGCCATGTCTCGATGAAACATAAGATATTACAGTTTTTAATGTCCCGTTGGTAGGAAAGTGTTAATCGTAGATTGTCCAGTTTTGTTTTCCAATGATTTCACGTTGGCCAATAATTCGGAGGGTAGTGGTGGTTTACCTACTCGTCGACTAATTCTTACAAGGCACCCCGCCGCCCTCCCTTTTCCACCGTCTTTTCTTCACGCTGATGACAGGGATTTGGGCCTTGTCTTGACAAAGCAGTACATCCTTCACGTCTGACTCATTAAAGAAAAAATCTTCATCCAGTTCGAGGTGAGTAATCGCTGTTCTGATGTCCAGAAGCTCTTTTCGGTCATAAGAGACGGTAGCAGCAACATTATGTACAAAATGAGTTACAAACAATGCAAAAAAAAAATTATATCAGTTGGTTATTATCCCGTAAAAAAATAGGTACTGGCCGGCCTCTTTTGCTCTATGAATAGCCGTTATACAATCCAACATTACAGAACAGCATTCACCTCACATGGCTCCCTAATGTGAGAGTCTGAATAAATCAATTAAGGGCTTCCATTAGTCTTTATGGCCTGATTATTGCCTCCTCTTTTCATCAGCTAGGAGACCAGGTGTAGATGTTAGGTAGGCAGTTATGTGTGGTCACTCAGTTATGTATTCGGGAAAATGATTGTTAAAATCTACAATAGTTTATTTTATCTCTCAATACAGTCTGTCTGTATCTCTCTTTTTCTCTCTTTCTGTCTAGCGCTCTTTCTCCCTTTTTCTTGCTCTTTCTGTCTCTCCCGCTCTCTCTCTCCCGCTCTTTGTCTTTGTCTCTGTCTCTCGCTCTTTGTCTGTGTCTCTGTCTGTCTCTCTTTCAAATTCAAGTTACTTTTATTGACATAAAAACATCACGTTAATATTGCCAAAGCAACAATGTATACAATATACATGAAGTGTTCAAAACATGCTCTTTCCACGACAGACTGACCAGGTGAATCCAGGTGAAAGCTATGATCCCTTATTGATGTCACTTGTTAATTCCACATCAATTAGTGTAGATGAAGGGGAGGAGATAGGTTAAAGAAGGATTTTAAGCCTGGAGATAATTGAGACATGGATTTTGTATGTGTGCCATTCAGAGTGTGCTTGGGCAAGACAAAAGATAAGTGCCTTTGAACGGGGTATGGTAGTCAGTGCCAGGCGCACCGGTTGAGTGTGTCAAGAACTGCAACGCTGCTAGGTTTTTTATGCTCAACAGTTTCCTGTGTGTATCAAGAATGGTCCACCACCCAAAGGAAATCTAGCCAACTTGACACAACTGTGGGAAGCATTGGAGTCAACATGGGCCAGCATCCCTATCGAATGCTTTCAACAGCTTGTAGAGTGCATGTCCCGATGAGTTGAGGCTGTTCTGAGAGCAAAAGCAACTCAATATTAGGAAAGTGTTCCTAATGTTTGGTATACTCGGTGTACATTAGAATAAAATAATGAACAATAATATAAAATGGTAGTAAATAATACAAATAAATAATACAAATAACATCAATAAAATGGTAAGTCAATAGTAGAAATAAAAAATAAAAGTCTAAATGTGAATTTTGTATTTATTTAACCCTTATTTAACTAGACAAGTCAGTTAAGAACAAATTCTTATTTACAATGACGGCCTACCCCGGCCAAACCAGGACGATGCTGGGACAATTGTGCGCCACCCTATGGGACTCCCAATAAGGCCGGATGTGATACAGCCTGGATTCGAACCAGGGCCTGTAGTAATGCCTCTTGCACTGAGATGCTGTGCCTTAGAATGCTGCTCCACTCAGGAGGCCAAAATGAACATTCTACTATTATTACTACTAAAATGAATGCTACCACCACTATTATTAACACTAATATCCCTACTACCATTACCACTAGTAGCACTTCTACCTCTAATATCTCTACTACTACCATTACCACTAGTAGCACTTCTACCTCTAATATCTCTACTACTACCATTACCACTAGTAGCACTTCTACCTCTAATATCCCCACTACTACCATTACCACTAGTAGCACTTCTGCCTCTAATATCCCTACTACTACCATTACCACTAGTAGCACTTCTACCTCTAATATCCCCACTACTACCATTACCACTAGTAGCACTTCTACCTCTAATATCCCTACTACTACCATTACCACTAGTAGCACTTCTACCTCTTAATATCCCTACCATTACCACTAGTAGCACTTCTACCTCTTAATATCCCTACTACTACCATTACCACTAGTAGCACTTCTACCTCTAATATCTCTACTACTACCATTACCACTAGTAGCACTTCTACCTCTAATATCCCTACTACTACCATTACCACTAGTAGCACTTCTACCTCTAATATCCCTACTACTACCATTACCACTAGTAGCACTTCTACCTCTAATATCCCTACTACTACCATTACCACTAGTAGCACTTCTACCTCTAATATCCCTACTACTACCATTACCACTAGTAGCACTTCTACCTCTAATATCTCTACTTCTACCATTACCACTAGTAGCACTTCTACCTCTGATATCTCTACTACTACCATTACCACTAGTAGGACTTCTACCTCTGGTATCTCTACTACTACCATTACCACTAGTAGGACTTCTACCTCTAATATCCCTACTACTACCATTACCACTAGTAGCACTTCTACCTCTGGTATCTCTACTACTACCATTACCACTAGTAGCACTTCTACCTCTAATATCCCTACTTCTACCATTACCACTAGTAGCACTTCTACCTCTAATATCTCTACTACTACCATTACCACTAGTAGCACTTCTGTGGCGGCAGGTAGCCTAGAGTGGCGGCAGGTAGCCTAGTGGTTAGAGCGTTGGACTTGTAACCGGAGGGTTGCAAGTTCGAATCCCCAAACTGACAAGGAAAAAAATCTGTTGTTCTGCCCCTGAACAAGGCAGTTAACCCACTGTTCCCCGGGCGCCGAAGACGTGGATGTCGATTAAGGCAGCCCCCCGCACCTCTCTGATTCAGAGGGGTTGGGTTAAATGCGGAAGACACATTTCGGTTGAAGGCATTCGGTTGTACAACTGACTAATAATGGTGACTTTGACTTTGACTAGTGGAACTTCTACCTCTGGTATCTCTACTTCTACCATTACCACTAGTAGCACTTCTACCTCTGATATCTCTACTACTACCATTACCACTAGTAGGACTTCTACCTCTGGTATCTCTACTACTACCATTACCACTAGTAGGACTTCTACCTCTAATATCTCTACTACTACCATTACCACTAGTAGCACTTCTACCTCTAATATCCCTACTACTACCATTACCACTAGTAGCACTTTTACCTCTAATATCTCTACTACTACCATTACCACTAGTAGCACTTCTACCTCTATCTCTACTGTCTACTATAACTAACTTATAACTGTCATCATCACCATTACATCACAACTACCATCATCATTACTACTACCACCACCACTATCCCTACCATCATTAAACTACTATCGTTACCGACACCCCTACTACCCGTACCACTACTATTTGGAATAATAACTCTCTCACTCACTTCTCTCCAGCAAAAGCGTCTGAATTTGGCAGTGAGTTGTGGAGGTGGGAGGAGCCAGCTCTTGGAGGAGGGATCTGCCCCTGTGTCACTCCTGGAATCACCATTGAGCTGTGTGATCGGCATGGCAACGGGAAACTCCCAAGCATTACTGCCTCCCTCCACTAAGAAGTGGGCAGACTCTGTGGGGAGGATTCTACAGAGGTACACACACTGCAGTATCATAAAGACAGAGTGCAGTTTGAGTGTGCTCCATACCTAAAAAAGGGAGTTTTTTGGGGGTCGGGGGACTACACAAACAATTGAGAAATTCCCAAAGCTTTTGAGACTTGAGGCTTTTCCTATGTCAATTCACTGTTATGGTGTTACGCTTCTTCTCTGTAGCTCTGAAATGAGACTTACTGATTGGGTCAGCACAGTCTATATTTACCATCTCTCACGCTCTCCAGGAAAGGTCTTCGATTCATCACAGAGTCTGAGATCGGATTGGCTGCCATCTATGTCAGCTGTGACAAGTACTGCAATCCCTCCAATCAGATGGCTGACTCAGGTGGGTGGGGCTCTCATACGGTGAATCATAGTCTGTTTATTTTGAGTTCCTGATTTTATAATGATATGGACTTATATAGTGGAGTCAACACTATATATTGTATCGTTGTTCATGTGTTTTTCCACTGGTCAGAATCCATGAGAATGAAACCCACCATCCCTGGCGCCACGCTATCCCAGAATGCACCAGTGGACGAGACGGTGATGCCAGCGGCGTCTCAGAACATCACAGCCTATGCTGTAAACACAGAGCCGTCACAGGGCATCAGTGGGTAAGACCTGAGCTCCAAACTCCCAGTTCTATTTGAGTGCAACAGGCTGATCTGTGTCGTCTTATCCCTTAGTAGGGTGGACGTGGCTGGGGTGAGCGCAGTTGGAGAGACCCCTGAGAGGGACCAGAGCCGGATCACCTCTCATCTTGACCGACCCAAACCCTCAGGACGAGAGCTGGCTGGGACCTGCACAGTGGCAGAGACTATGATGTCATCATTCAGCGCCTCAGACAGCGCAGGTGGTGGCGGCTCGGACAGAAAAAAGGGAGAGCTACAACAGCCAGGTAGAATAGTTTCTAATGACTTCGGCAGAGTGGGTGGCAGTTACACTAGGAAAGTTCTGGCGTGGGCCATATGAACTGAAAACACAGGTCTGCTAAATGACATTGCATTATCATGATATTAGGTGGAGGGAAAGGTGATGCTATCACCAGATTCCTGGCCACAGGCCCTCGGACCAACGGAGGAGTGCAGACGATGTCCCCACAGAAGCGCTCCTCCCAGAAACAACAGGTCTCGCAGAGAGGTTCCCCCCAGAAACAGTCTGCCCTCACTAGTTTCTTCCAGCCTGTCGGCAAGAAAAGGCAAGTGCAGCTCTCTGGAGATATCCATACAATTCCACACAGTGGCTTATCAATCTTGAGTTAATGGTGATATTATATACAGACACCAATGTTTTCTCTCTCTCAGACCTCGGGAAGGCGAGGAGTCCCCTACTGTCCAATCAGAGGCCAAGCTGTCCAGGAGGGAAGAAGACAAGGAGAAGACGAAGAGGACAGTACCACAGCACACAGAGACCTCCAACACCACACATACACATGCTACCTCACACACCCCCACAGGCAGGTCCCAGGGCCAACAGAACTCCGGTGCAGATCTGTTTCCAGGTCAGACTGAGGCTCTGTCAGAGGGCTTCTCCAACCCTGCCCAGCAGTGGCTCCAATCCAAGAAGAGGAAGGAGATGGAGGAGGAGACTAAAGGGGGTGGGGCTTCAGAGATAGAGATGAGCGAACTGGAGTCCATCATGTCTGAGGACATGGATGAATCAGATGAGCCCATGTCAACCAATCAAGGCCAGAGGTCTCAACTGACAGACAAAAGCTCAACCAATAGAAAACAGCTCCTAGAGACAGTGGAACTTACCTCTGCCAATAAGAAACAGCGGGTTTATCCAGTGGAACCAATTGTAGCCAATCATAGGTCAGGCTTGGATTCAGAAGAGCGATCGTCAGCCAGCAGACGACAGCGAGCGGAGCCTGTAGCTGAGGTCAAAGACGAAGAGGTGTCTTTCATTGAGGTGAGAGGAGCTGTCATTGTGTGTTTGTTATCATCTGTTTCTATCAGGGCTGGGGTCAATTCCAATTGAAGCCACTCAATTCAGGAAGTGATTTTAATTTAAAATGTAAAAATTGATAGCTTCTACTTCTCAGTTTCTCAGTTTCATTGAAAATATCAGCCATTTTTAAAATCACTGAATTGTAATTTCAGTTTACTTCCTGAATTGACTGCCTTCCCCAGCCCTGATTTATATGAGGTGACTATTATTATAAACTATCCTCCATCTTCTGTCACCCCCCCAAGTCAAAACCAGTTAATGGTGTGACCCCTGGTCATCTGGAAGAGCCGGAGACTGATGCCAAACCCACCAAACCTGTCAAACAGGAAGCCTCAGTAAGTCCTGTCTGTATCTGTCTGGGTTAGGGGCCAGTGGGGAAGAGTTAGGTCTGTCAGTAACTGGTTTGTGTGTTGTGATGTAGGGTTTAGGGGGTGAGAATCTCCCCAGCAGACTTATATTGGTGGAGTTCAAATCCCTCACCGTGGCAACACCGGCCAGACCTAAACTACACCCCACGGAGACGCACGGCAATGTCAACAGGAAGGACTTTAAACGATTCCGAAAGGTATACCCCAAAATGCACCTCACCACAACACAACACAGGGTCATGGGACTCTGTTAGCTTGGTGTCTCTGTTTCTGTGTGTGTGTAGTAATGTGTGTGTGTGTGTGTTTCAGGTCCCAGTGCCCGGTGCCCAGGGTTTGCCCAACATCATCGGAGGGTCAGACCTGTTGGCCCACAACCGAGGCAAGAACTCTGAGCTGGAGGAGTGGCTGAGAGACGCGGCAGAGGTACACAGTCCTACTTCAGCTGCTGTTTACTACAATACTTACTGTCTGTTTTGCAACCCCTGAGACACAAACACTCCTAGAAGAGAAGTACATGGTATTTACCATAAAATGGTAGTAACAGGAGATGGAGGGGTTGAGGCTGGGTAGAGAGGAGATGGAGGGGGTTGAGGCTGGGTAGAGAGGAGATGGAGGGGGTTGAGGCTGGGTAGAGAGGAGATGGAGGGGGTTGAGGCTGGGTAGAGAGGAGATGGAGGGGGTTGAGGCTGGGTAGAGAGGAGATGGAGGGGTTGAGGCTGGGTAGAGAGGAGATGGAGGTTTGTGGGTCTGTTAGTCAAAGCCCTGTGTCTGTGTGTTTCAGGATGAGTGCCAGAACAAGAAAGAGGAGACTTTGGGAGATGACCTCTTCAGGTATGAGGACAAGGCGTGTCAGGCTGCAAACACCAAAACAATCAACTCAAACCAATTTGGGTCACATTTCAGGTGGAGGGCACCACAGTCTACAGTACAATGTAAACCAAGCTGTTTGGAAGAGGTTTGGAGCCAGGCTGGGAATGAATGGATGAATGTGGAGTGATGTTGATTATGTTGAACCCTCCAGCCTCCAAGGTAGAAAAAGTCAGCCACTCCGTCTGCAGTCTGCAGCAGAGCAGAAGGGTTGGAGCACCCAGCTTACACAAACATCACATTCCCAGGGGGCATTGCTCCGTGTTCAAGGACGTCACTACCAGACACAAGACTACAGCGCCCTACAGGCTGACGCACACACAGCTGCCTGCACACAGGATGACTGGGACTAGAGGCTGTCTGCTGAGCTCTTCACTACTCCACACTCATTCATTCATCTATTCATTCCCTTAACCCCAATTCAGAAACACAAGACAACATTGACTGCCCAGCAACATAGCCTTGGTTGTAGCTGTAATCCAACCAACATGGCTGATCTCAGGTTTTGATTCCAGCTAAACTATGAGTCACATTCAATAGAGCTGTATTCTCCCTCAAGGAGAAATTAGCTGGTCCCCTGCATACATACAATACACATCAACACCATTTTTGGAATCGCCTGTCAAATAGTCATCTGAAAAGGAACGTTTAGACCGAGACCCACAGAATAGAGAGAAACATTCCTGATGTGAGTGGGTGGATCTTCGTTTGGGACGGTTTTGGCTTGTCACTGACCAATCAGCGCCCAGTGATTCCTGCGTCACAGCTGGTTGTCTGGGTTATGCTGGTGATGTATGCACACGCTAAGGCTGCTGCATTTTCCCTGGCTAAGCAGAAAAGTGTGTGTGTGTGTGTGTGTGCGTGCGTGTGTGCGTGCCTGGAGCGAGACTGTGCTGTTTGATCATTGAGTCATGATTCCCACTCAGTCATGCATGGCCAGAGGACAGCGCCGGCTACTAAGAAAACAAGCCGTGGTTTTATGTTTTTGGGTCTGGCCTGAACCTGTCTCCCAGACTTAGTTTATTGGGAGGATGTTTGGTTTGAGTTCTTCAAACACGGCCAGAGGTTTACAGCGCTGGCTTAATTTGGGCTATTTTTAATATTTGTCCAAAATGCATCCAGGATTGATCTAGCAGGAATGTTAAAAGCCTGAGTGTTTAGGTGGGATGTCTGGATGGCCACTGCCCTGACTTAACCCGTGTGCGTGCGTGTGTGCGTGTGTGTGTGTAGGTACAACCCCAAACCCACCAAGAAAAGATGAGAGCACCTGGCTACAACATGTGAAACCCTGCAGACAAATGTTCATCTTAAGACACAGGAAGGATGTCAACACCCCATGGAATGTTTTGCGCTTCTTGAATTCTGTTTGATAGAACTGTCATCGCCGCTCCACTAATAATGTTCATGAATGGATCTTTGAGTTAACTCTTGATCATTGTACTCAAAATGACCAGAGGGGCCTGTCAATGACAACTGTTTAAACTGTTTTTGTCGGTGATAGATGTACTGGTCACTAATTATATACCTTGATTTAGTCACTGATGGCGAGCAATGTAAACAAATAAATAGGTGTTACGTTTTGCGTTTCAAGATTTTTATTTGTTCATAATAAAAAATACAGTATACAAAACATATTAAAAACTCATTTGAGTTGTACAAGAGACGAGTCCAACTCTACCACGCAGAAAGCAGCTTGTCTGTTGTGAACAGGAGAAGACAGTGGAATATATGTTGTAAGACAGTAGTAGAAAACCCTGGTTAGACCCCAGGGGTTGGGGAACCTGCTGTTTCCTTTTCTTATTAATCAACCCCTAGTTAACCCTTCTCATCAAGGCACCTACTGTGTAGATTGGACATGTAGGTGTAATTAGCCATGGCCTATCTGGGGGCAAGGTTGAGTGACTACCACCACCTTACAATTATGCCTATCCACTGATTCATCTTTTCAGGTCTGGGTGAAGTGCCTAAGGGCTGGTTGGTTTGGAATTCAGCATATTGACCAGGAACTGTCCATAAATTTTAAGTTTGTTGATCTTGTCAACAATCTATATTTTATGCCAATTCCACAATTTCTTTTTTTCTTTTCTGCAAGCAGCTTCAGTCTTGAGGATGACTGCATGTGGAAATAAACTGCATATGGATGCACACATTCTAAAGGAGACTGACTGGTTCAATAAATGAATGAAACGCTACCCTCAGTCCTCACAGATTTACATACAGTAACAGGTATTTGGAACGACAGACACATGAGGCGTATGATGGCTGTGTGAAAGTGACATGGTATGAGAAATGTCACCAAGAATTCTATACGGACCTGGATTTAGAGAAACAGGCATAATATTTACTCCATAATGGCAACCATGAAATGTGCATTTAATAACATGGTCATTATGACTTCAATAGGCGATAGTCAACTCCTGATAAATGCAATGGACTAGCAGTTTTGTATTCCGACTGGTGGACGTCAATGAATGCGCCTACAGTTTGCGCTTATACAATGTTCACTTATCAGGAGTTAACATTGCTGCAAGTTGGTGGCAATTCTATAAGAACTCGCACATGGGAGTTCTTCTAGAACGCCAGCAAAAAAGCCTATATTTACATGTTACTTATGAGTGCATTTCACACTACTTTTGGATTTTAAGGCTCGTATGAATGTCCTGCTTAATATGATGTTTGTGTTATCCCGAATCAGCTACATTATACTTAAAAAAACACTTCAACCAGTAAAATGGCTATTTGGCTAGCTTTTGCTACAGCCTATGTCAATGAGCGTTCGCATTCTAGCTAACAACTGCTGCATTCAAAATAGTTATTTTTCAAAGATCACAACCAAATATAATCTTAGCGACTATTCAAGCTAGAATCAAAACATCATGATAAGCGTATGAGACCCCCAAAAGTTGTTTTGTTAAGAGTAAAATCGTAAATCTAGGCTATGTTGAATTGACGCAGATGTCGATGGCTTTCTTACTGTAGCCAAGAGTCGCGCGCTTCTGTGCATGACTTCAGTGTGTCTAAATAACAGTATTTGGGGTTTTCTTATGGTCTTAACATCAATAGAGAACTCTTGTGCCCCATTGGTTGAAATCAGGTTTACATGTACTGTAAATTAGCAATGAGTTATCTGATCCAGAATACATTCAGGTAAGGTGTGTGAGTGGAATGGTTTGCATAGGAAAAGCATTAAGAGGAGCGCTCCAACCATAATGAGCTAGTTCTACTTCGTCTGATTAGGATGGTGATGGGGTTTTTGATTAATCCGTTACTTCAACGTTCCCATTACATCCTGGTCTGCCAGATACTGCTTTGGGTCTGTAGCTTGGCACTGATGAGAAACTCAGGATTGAGATGATGGCAGAAACACTATAGCAGCTATGGGCCTATCTCTACAAAGTTCAATTTCCTTGAAGCTTTAAAGGGGAGTTGTAGTGGTTCACAGTCCATTGTATGGTGAAGGCCATCAGATAAATAGTAGAACAATTGTTTGAAGTAGTCCAAAAATGCACTTGCATGAAAGACAAGGTGAGCAAATAACAAAAACTCAAGACATTACAAAATGACACTAATATGACTTAAAAAAAAACATTGTCACACTGCAGATTGGATTTCTGGATAGAGGACATTAAACCCTGTGACAGCTTCCCAGCATAAACCAAAACAGTGGAGCCGTAACGGGTGGTGGGCTGAACCTGGTCATGTACTGTAACTCTAGCCTGCCTCCACTTCCATTGTTTTCAGTTCTCTCAGAAGTGATAAGAAAGCTTCAGAGTCAAATAGGTATGTCCACTGCAAACACAATGAAAATATAAAAAAAAACGTACTGTTTGGCTTTGCCCTTTTAACTCAGAACTCCATAGGTAATAGTAGCTCTTTTTACTAAGATGAACACCCTCCTCTTCCTCTCCTCCCTTTCTCCTCCTCCTTCCTCTCCTTTCTCCCTTCGCTTAAATAAAGATGCCTCTTCCTCCTCTCCCCCTCTCCCTTCCAACTTTTCACCACCTCGTTCCTCTTCATCCACACTTCACCTAGATAAACTCCCCTCCTCCTCCTCCCCCGTCTGCGATCAGCTTGCCTTTCTTCTTCAGTCTCTTGAGCAGGCATGAGGCAATGCCTAGAGCACCGCCCTTTAGGAAGCGAACAAAGTTGTCTCCCACCAGCGGGCCCATGGCAAACAGTCCTGGGTCCTTGGTGCACTCGAAGGTGTAGGGGTGCACATCCATGGGGTTCTGCTTGCAGGAGATGGGTTTGGTGGGGTCCAGTCCCAGGTATTGGCCCTGGCCCTTGAGGAAGAACAGGTTGGGATGGGTGCCGATCAGCACCAGGGCCATGGAGATCTTAAAGGCCTTGAGGGAGTTGCTCCCCTGCATGACACACTTCATGTCTGGCTGGAAGGACACCACGCTGTGCTCTGGGAAGCTGGTGTAGTCAGGGAACAGAACGGGACCACCACTGACGGCCATGTTAGTTGTGGGGGGTTGGGGCTTGGAGCACATCTTGGAGCAGACTGAGGCGGCCATGCTGGGAAGGCCATTGGTGTTGGAGGTGGCAGCCATGTTTGGTGCTGCGTGGATCTGGGAGTGCATCATGTGGTAGACCTTGTGGTATTCTGGGTAGAGGGTCTTGGGTAGCTGTTTAAAGATGAGGCCTGGGTCGTCTACATGTTTGCGGAAGGCATGCAGCACGGAAATGTTGTTGTTACAAGCGCACAAAACCGCATCCGCCGCGCTTAACCCCGCCCCCACGATCAGCACCGGATCAGAGTTTGGCCCAAGCTTCTTCCGGCTCACAGCCAATCCCAGGGCAGAAATGCTGTGGAACACGAAGGGAAGCTCCTCCCCCTCCACACCCAGCTGAGCTGGCGAATCAGACGCGCCCGTGGCCAGAACTACATTTTCCGAAAACAGGCAGAAAGGAACGTGGGTGTCGCCCTGCACCCGCTGGTACCCCCGCACCTCCCACAGGCCCCCACCTCCCCCTTCGTCTACACCCTCACCCTCCCTCCCCTCGTACACCCCCTTTCCCCCCTCGTGCACCCCCTTTCCCCCCTCCCCCAACCCTCCATGACCATTCTCTAGACCCTCCCCTTCGTGACCACGGAAAAGTTTCTGCACAGAGGTCACGTAGGTGTTGTCAACAAAGTTCTGCTTCAGGCCCATCAGCTTGACGTAGTTACGGTAGTAAGACGAGATCTCCTCTGGAGTGGCCCGGTCGTTGGTCACGCCCCTGGGGGGGAGAGAGCACTCGTTGTCAAACAAAAGATCCTTTAGTAAACTCTGTTACAGTATTAAGGAGATTTAAGCTGTCTCATTGTTTTGAATCTTTTTCACTTCATTGCAGCCTCTCTCTCTCTCCATCCCTCCCTTCCTCTCTCCTTCCCTCCCTCTCTGTCAGTACCTGCATTTGCCATTGTTAGTCAGGTCTCGGTAGTTGATCCCTGGCAGTTCCATCCAGATGCCCAGACTGATGGTCAGCATGGAGCCCTCCATCACCTAGAAGAGAGAGAGAAAAGAGAGAGGATTTGAGGTGAGGATTTTAAGAATGGAGTTTAGGTTTAGCATTGAAACATAGGGTTGAGGAGATTTTGGGGTTGATGTTTAGGGGTAAGGTCTTTCCAGGTTTCCCAGGCATAGCTCTGCCCAGCACCATGGGTGAGGGTGAGGTGTAGGGGTAAATGAATGGGGAAAGGAGGGTATACGCTGTTTAGAATAACTCACGTGCCCAGGCCCCTCCAGGCGTAGCCCTGCCCAGCACCAGGTGAGGGAGGTGCTGCTGCTTGTCTCGTCTCCACTGTAGCACAGGGGAAACTCGTAGCCAAAGTCAGCATTGGGGTGCAGTAGGGTGTCAAACAGCACCGCTACAGGGTTTCCTGACCGCCCCTCCAGACCTTCACTCAGATACTCCAGATCCTGCACAGAGAGACCAGACTTTATCATGTTTCAATGTTTATGTGTTCGTCAACTGTGATCTGTGTGTGTGCTGTACGTGTGTTTAATGCAATGCTTTGATGTTTACCTGTTCGGTGATGGGCAGGTGTCTGGTCTCCTGTAGCTTCCTGTACAGAACAGGGTTTGGGTGAACAGCTGAAGGGTCCAGGTAGGGCTTGTAGCCACTCAGCAGGTAGGACAGGCAGATACCTGATGGCCCGTTACCTACACAGACATACAGAGGAGAGAATCAAATGTTTTCAATGTTACCTGTGGTTACCTGTGAATAATGACGGCGGGCGAGGTAGGCTGGCGAAGGGGTCCTAGCCTCTCAGGGGGCAGAGTTAGAGGTTAGGGTTAGATGTTAGCGGTCAGAGGTTAGGGCTAAACATACCTATGATGACCACAGGCAGCGTGGGGGGATGCTCTCGAGGCACGGTGGTCTCTTCCAGAAGAGGCATGGCTGTAGCCAGGGCCAGAGCCGGCACACTGAGAGAGCGAGAGAGAGACAGAGAGAGAGAGACAGAAAGAGAGAGAGAGAGAAAAGGGGTCACCATGGTGACAGAGGATGGATGGATACTCGTAAACAAAGTGAAGATGGTTGGTGGTTCAGTCTTTCATTCTCTCACCGGTTAAGTGAGTCAGGTACAGTAGAGTGAGTGTGGGACTGCCAACTCATACAGAGAGAATGTCTGCTTGGCCAACAGTAGAGCTGGCGTCCGTTAGAGGGTGTTAGAGTTAGTGCCTTTTAGCTGAGAGAAGAGTTGTGGTCTGTGAAATTACTGTAGTTGTTACTTCTCAGTCTGCTTCTCAGTCTGGTGTGACAGGTTCAAACCGGTCTGGATCGGCCATCGACGGTTGTTGTTTTATGTGAGCGGAGATCCCATCCCACGGTCTGTCTCTATCAGCGCTCAGCTGACTCTCCAGCACACACACAGGGAATAAAACAACTCTATTCATCCTGCTATTGTGTCCATCTCTGTCTCTCTCTCAGTCTCTCTCTCTCTCTCTCTGTACACACACACACACACACACACACACACAGTTATGACCCCATCAGATACACACACACATCCAATCAGGACCACAACACCCCTCCCACCCCACACCACCCCTCACCTGTCACCCCTCCCCGGCCCCAGATTCGTACACACAGCCCATGGCTAGACGAACCGCTTCCCAAACAAAAGACAGTATGCATCAAATCTATGGAGGCTCAGGTCTGTTGTGCCACGGTGCCATTGTGTGTGTGTGTATGCATGTTTATGTTATGTGGTGGTGCCATTGTGTGCCCGGCGGGGTGGAAATCCCCCCTGATCACTCCCAGCAGGCTCTAATCCTGCCAGGCCTGTTCATATAATTGCAGCCCTTTTCACCGGCCGGTGCAGTGGGAATGTAGACCTGGCACACTGACAGACTAGACAAGAGGGGCACGCCTCCCTACCCACACCCCCATGCACACCCACCCAAACACCTCCTCCCAGTTTCCCTGCTTCCCACCCCTTGCCACAGGTCATCCACACCTTCCCACCTCCCTTCTGACATGCACCCACCATCACTCTTACCTTCCCTCTGACATGCACCCACCATCACTCTCACCTTCCCTCTGACATGCACCCACCATCACTCTCACCTTCCCTCTGACATGCACCCACCATCACTCTCACCTTCCCTCTGACATGCACCCACCATCACTCTCACCTTCCCTCTGACATGCACCCACCATCACTCTCACCTTCCCTCTGACATGCACCCACCATCACTCTCACCTTCCCTCTGACATGCACGCACTCCCCTCCCGCATCTCCCCCTTTCCACCTCCCACTCCCCTGCCCAGCCCTGGGTGAGAGAGCACTGCAGGCTGTTTTTCACCCAGTGCTGGGGTGTTACCCTTTTCAGTAAAAGTGGCAGGATTCCATTCACGGGCCGTACTCTGTTTGGGCGGGAGTACCAGAGAAAGCCATGGAGGGAGCTGGCAGTGGGTAATGTCGAGCCGTGCCCCCTGTTAGACAGGCTAGATCTGGCATTTCCACACCACTGACCAATTTAACACTCTCACCCACATTCAGACAGCTTACTCACATGGAGAGGAGGAGGGGGGGGGATATATACTCAAAACTTCTAGAACTTCTACCTGGGTTACTGTAAAGCACTTTGTGAAAAATGTTTTTGTTAAAAGCACTATATATATATATATACATTGATTTGTTATGCAGTGGCTTGAATGGGTTAGGTTCAGTGCCAGGGTTTAATGGGCTTTAGGTTCAGTGCCAGGGTTTAATGGGTTAGGTTCAGTGCCAGGGTTTAATGGGTTAGGTTCAGTGCCAGGGTTTAATGGGTTAGGTTCAGTGCCAGGGTTTAATGGGTTAGGTTCTGTGCCAGGGTTTAATGGGTTAGGTTCAGTGTCAGGGTTTAATGGGCTTTAGGTTCAGTGCCAGGGTTTAATGGGTTAGGTTCAGTGCCAGGGTTTAATGGGTTAGGTTCAGTGCCAGGGTTTAATGGGTTAGGTTCAGTGCCAGGGTTTAATGGGTTAGGTTCAGTGCCAGGGTTTAATGGGTTAGGTTCAGTGCCAGGGTTTAATGGGTTAGGTTCAGTGCCAGGGTTTAATGGGTTAGGTTCAGTGCCAGGGTTTAATGGGTTAGGTTCAGTGCCAGGGTTTAATGGGTTAGGTTCAGTGCCAGGGTTTAATGGGTTAGGTTCAGTGCCAGGGTTTAATGGGTTAGGTTCAGTGCCAGGGTTTAATGGGTTAGGTTCAGTGCCAGGGTTTAATGGGTTAGGTTCAGTGCCAGGGTTTAATGGGTTAGGTTCAGTGCCAGGGTTTAATGGGTTAGGTTCAGTGCCAGGGTTTAATGGGTTAGGTTCAGTGCCAGGGTTTAATGGGTTAGGTTCAGTGCCAGGGTTTAATGGGTTAGGTTCAGTGCCAGGGTTTAATGGGTTAGGTTCAGTGCCAGGGTTTAATGGGTTAGGTTCAGTGCCAGGGTTTAATGGGTTAGGTTCAGTGCCAGGGTTTAATGGGTTAGGTTCAGTGCCAGGGTTTAATGGGTTAGGTTCAGTGCCAGGGTTTAATGGGTTAGGTTCAGTGCCAGGGTTTAATGGGTTAGGTTCAGTGCCAGGGTTTAATGGGTTAGGTTCAGTGCCAGGGTTTAATGGGTTAGGTTCAGTGCCAGGGTTTAATGGGTTAGGTTCAGTGCCAGGGTTTAATGGGTTAGGTTCAGTGCCAGGGTTTAATGGGTTAGGTTCAGTGCCAGGGTTTAATGGGTTAGGTTCAGTGCCAGGGTTTAATGGGTTAGGTTCAGTGCCAGGGTTTAATGGGTTAGGTGTCAGTGCCAGGGTTTAATGGGTTAGGTGGCAGTGCCAGGGTTTAATGGGTTAGGTTCAGTGCCAGGGTTTAATGGGTTAGGTTCAGTGGCAGGGTTGGGGTTAATTCCCTACCAACTCAACAAGCCAGGGGACACTTGTTACAACAGATAAACAATTCTGTTACTCTCAGGGCAAAAATCACTCAGTATCAGTATCACTCAGTATCACCTGTACAAAATCTGTACCTTTTAAGTGTAAACAGGAATAAAGAATAAAATGTTAAATAGGAAGAAATCTTTTACATATTTTCATGACTTTTATTCGCTGTTAAAAATAACAAGTGCAAACTTTTTACAGGTGCCACGAACGTTGTACTGTGTCGGAATATCAACGATGTGATATTCAATAGTCTATCATTACCTTTGGCTATTCTCTCTCAGCATCTCCACAGGTCTTCCAGTAAATGTCTTTTTTGTTAAGTTTGCTGTGTAAATTGTTCAAAGTAGTCTATTTGTTAAACTTTGAAATCAATGTTTTTTGTTTGGCATACATTTTAAAGTAAAAAATCGGAGTCAAAGCGTAATTCCGTTACCCTGGAGATGCCCAGCTCTAGTATTCCCTGCATGTAAAAGTGCTGATATAAAGCCAACTGCATAAGGCTGTCATTCTGAGCTGGAATGTTTGAAATAAATAGACCTAATAGGCATTTTATCTGTTTTAGCTGTAATTGTGTTTTATGTTCTTGTACTGTAGAGCCTCGTTTACACCATGCACTAACATGTGAGTTTGGGGATCTGATCAATATGATCCAATCACTATCTGATTATGGTTTGTTGCGTTTACAGATTGTATTAAAATGTGTCTCTTATCCATCCACTGTGTCCGCATTGTGGCCAGAATAGTTGTTATTTGACAGATAATCTGGCCAGACAGATAATAATGTTTATTTATTTAAAGACATTTACTGATTACATAAGTCAATGGTGCTGCTACCTGACAATGAGTTTAGAGGCAGGTATATTGATTTAAATGGTTTGGCTTGTGTGCCTGACTACCTTCGAAGGTGGTCAGGAAGATCGGATCACAATCGGATCACAATGTGGCTGTTAATCGTCTATACCTGTCTACAAATGTGGGCACAATCAGAATGAGGACAAAGTGTGCACGTTAGCACCAGGCATAAACATGGCTTAATTCAACCCTCCGTTTGGCTAACGATGCCTATACCACAATAAGAATTTAGCAATTAGGCCTACCAATTGTGTCATATTTCTGAGACAAAAATGTATGATTGTTACTGTCATCAATGTTACATTCTCTTCAAATAGACTTGTGGATTGGACAATTACCGCCCATCACAGGACTTGTCTAGTCAAAAAGGCACAGCGATTTTGGCCCGGTACACAATCTATACAGCATCCTATGTTAGGCTACTATAGGGTATGCTACTCAGTCTCTCCCCCTCCGTGATCTTGAGAGAGATTCCATCGTACGCCGGCGCACATGCAAATAGCGACAATTTCATCATCCTTGTAGGGTACTACCTATAATTTAGGTCAGACACTCCCGGCCATCCTCTAGCTCTCCGCATCCCTCCAAGAGAAAGCATCAACACCATCCCTCAGCTCTGAAGGCTACTTACCTCGGTACGATGTATCTCTATATCTCCCAATCGCTCCTCTGTACGGCCGCCGCTCTCACTGTATATATGCAGTCGCCGGTGGGAGGCTCTATCGAGCTCATGAGATGACACACATACCACCTCCCTCCCTCACTCACTCACACTCACACAATCTCACTCTCACTCTCACTCTCACTCTCTCTCTCTTTCTCTGCAGTGAACAGACAGTGTCTGATGAGATGTGTTTTAACCTTTAATGACATCATATAATCCTGAATATTCTACTAATGTCAGCCGATACTTTTATCTATCCACCTCAAGGACAGATGTCCTTGCTTCAGAAGGAGAGAAAACGGTTTCTGTGTTTGACCAAAGACTATGGATATACTGACAAGATACACGCCTCTCCGCCCTACAATGTCCAGCTCCCGCCTATCCTTCTTTTTCTGCTTCTTCTTCTTCTTCTTCTTCTTCTTCTTCTTCTTCTTCTTCTTCTTTGGTATTATGGCGGTCCGCAAACAAGCGTTAGATGTGCATGCCGCCACTTCTGTAGGGTGGTAAGGGTGGAAAAATATCCATTGTACAAAATAAAAAGACATCATACAAAATTGTCCTACTTAAATTAGTACACTCGTAAGAATTTAAGCATTACGAAACTTATATTTGATCAAATAAACCTCACGTAGCAAATGAGCTATAATTTTTTTTAGTTGACAAAATCTGACACTCATTGACCGCCATCCAAAAACGTATTGCTTTGTAGGCGAAACAAGGAAAAATTGCCAGCTGGTGGAGGGTGACAGATTTTCCGCCGAGTTGGGCATCTCTCTTCCTCTTTGGTTTGACTTCAGCGTCACATCAAAACTCGTTCAGTCGCGCTGCACCAGTAAGGCAGGTATAGGGCGCGAGTGGTAGGGCAGGACAACCTCAGCACAACCTTGACTCCTCAGGCTTCTTGCACAATGGGAGCAGCCAGCTCAACCTCGGTTCTCTTCCGGCCACCACGGCCTACGGCTGGAGGTTGGCCCTGCCAGCAGGCTCAGCACAACCACTTGTTCACTAATGGAGGCTGACCCAGCCTGGAGGCCAGCTACCAACCCCAATCCATGACTGGGGGCTGGCCTCCCTGACCACCATCCACGTCAACCCTCATGCCAAACTCTATCAATGCTACCCCTTCCAACGTGTTCGTCAGATGGTGAGAAGCCAAACTCGTGAAATTTGTCGCAATCATCTAGGCCCTATTGGTCCCCAAGAACACCAAATGTTTCTTTGACATACCAATAGACCCAATAAAAATCTATACTGAACAAAAGTAGAAACGCAACATGCAATCATTTTAACGATTTTACTGAGTTACAGCTCATATAAGAAAATCTGTCCAAATTGAAATAAATAAATTAGGCCCCTAATCTTTGGATTTCACATGACTGGGCAGGGGCACAGTCATGGGTGGGCCTGGGAGGGCATAGGCACACCCACTTGGAGCCAGGCCCACCCACTGGGGAGCCAGGCCCGCCAATCAGAATGTGTTTTTCCCCAGAAAAGGGTGGTTGGTCTGCAGTTGTGAGGACGCTTGGACATACTGCTAAATTCTCTAAAATTACATCGGAGGTGGCTTATGGTAGAGAAACTAACATGCAGTCAGTATGCCAATTGCACGCTCCCTCAGAACTTGACATATCTGTGGCATTGTGATGTGTGACAAAACTGCATATTTTAGAGTGGCCTGTTATTGATAAAAAAAGGCTAATAATTTTTACATTATAAAAAAATCTATATATATTCAGCTCAATTAAGTTTCAGTTAATTCACTTTTTTAAAAAAAATCCTTATCGCCCATTATACTTCTGAGGAGGAAGTACCAGCTCTGCTGGTGTTGTTGTTCTGTCTGTCTGGGACATGGGCTCAGGGGGAGAGTGGAGGGTTTAGGGAGAATGACACCACTCTGTCTGGGTCACAACGAACGGGGGGGAGAGCAGTAATAAGGGTGGTCCTGATAATCCAGAGTATAGGAGCAAAAGTACAGGACGGCAGGCAGGCTCAGGCTCAGGGTCAGGTCAGGCAGAGGTCGGTAATCCTGAGGTGGGGCAAAGGTACAGGACAGCAGGCGGGCTCAGGGTCAGGACAGGTAAAGTAGGCGGGCAGGTGGGCTCAGAGACAGGACAGGCAAGGGTCAAAACCGGGGGGGTGAGAAAAGGAGAGACTGGGAAAAAGCAAAAGCTGAGAAAAGCGCTGGTTGACTCGACAAACAATACGAACTGGCAACGAACAAACAGAGAACACAGGTATAAATACACAGGGGATAATGGGGAAGATAGGTGACACCTGGAGGGGGGTGGAGACAATCACAAGGACAGGTGAAACAGATCAGGGTGTGACAATAATGGTCAGTTTTACAATACTGGAAATGAGTATGTGTGCAATGGAGTGACTCTGCATCTGCAAAAAGGTGATACGGTCCATATGCACCTTCCCAACGGCTGGGCAGTGTATGACAATTCATCTAACCACAGCACCTTCAGTGGCTTCCTGCTCTTCCCTAATGTGAGTGAGAATAATCTGCTGGTATAAAGCCTCCATTGGGCTCAATGTTATTTTGACATAGGCCAATACATGGATAAACGCAATAAAAATTCAAAATGACTGCCAAACGTTGGTTCCCCAATAAATAACTGAGAAATATAAAGTGTTCAACTTTCTTTATTGTTATTTTTCAAAATGATGAACAACGCATCTGCTGAAAAGCAACATTGAGTTTTTCCAAAATTTGGCGATAATGCAGCAGACAAATTGTAGAATCTTCATATTTTTCCAGCCTTGAAGGAATAGTTCACCACAAAATCATCAATATAAAGAATAAGGCAACATCCAAATCTGTTTTGGGATAAATCTGCTAAACTCTCACAATGCATATCACGGGGGTCCACACAACAGATGGGATATGAACTTAGGCTATAAACTTGACTTCAGACAACTTTTTAGGTTTGAATATGTCTGACAAACTTAAATATCTCTTCAAAGAGCGGTATTAAAGGCTATGTCCTCGGTAT
Organism: Brachymystax lenok tsinlingensis; assembly: GCA_030435695.1. Classification (NCBI taxonomy): domain Eukaryota; kingdom Metazoa; phylum Chordata; class Actinopteri; order Salmoniformes; family Salmonidae; genus Brachymystax; species Brachymystax lenok. Next base: position 57,100,064 of record CM059789.1, read on the forward strand.
AGGCAACTCATGGTGCTAAGAACTGTTCATACACATCCAATCTTTTTCAGCCAGCTATCGGAGAACTCTAAATAATAAAACACTAGATCGGGAGGATGTTAGATTAGAATGCTAATTTGAGTCACTGTTACCTCAGTACTGTCACGTCTTTGGCGACAATGCAGCAGACAATGCAACTTTTAAAAACGATTTTGTGAAGTTTGTAACATTTGTTGTTGAGCTTAAAAAATGTAATTTCAAAATAATGTTTCCATTTTTTTTAAATCCTTATCCCCATTCTACTTCTGAGGACCAGATAAATCTTGCAGAGTTGAAGAGAGGTGTAATATTTAACCACAAGAGGGAATGTGTCACATTTTCAAAAATGTATTTTCAAAATAATGTTTCCACTTTATAGATTAGATTAGGTTAGATTAGAATGGTTCATTTGCAGTAGGTTTACGCATAGTATTGTGCCTAAAGACAACACTCGCTCTATGCGTTATTCTGTGCGTAATTTGGGGAGACTTCCATGACACGCAGCTCGAACAGCGTTGTGGTGAAGCCGCGCATCCCCAGTCCGTGCGCCCGGGACCCCATACAGTCCACGTACATGGCCAGAAGTGCTGCGCGAGCTCTAGGAACAGCTCGTTGTGCTTCTGCTGCTGCGACGCGCTTAGGTATGTCATGAAGTCCCACAGTGCGCCCCGGTTGTCCGACAGGCGCCGCCGCCGTGTCTGGATCACCGTGAGGGAAGACGAGTCCCAGCAGCCAGAGTCGATCTCGTCCAGGTTACCAGGAGCCGTCGGTCACGATCAAAAAGTTGGGCATGGTGTTGGAGGAGGCGGTGGAGAGAGTCAGGAGCATACAAAGCCACTGGAGACGACTACAGCCATGGAGAAAAAACATCATCCGATTGGTGCGATGGGAGAGAGAGCCCTGAGTGGCAAATAGATGGGAATGCAGAGACAAATAGCCTATAAGAGAAAGAAGGCTAAAATAAAATATAGGCTACCTGCCTACTGTGACAGATCAGATGGCCATCATACACACATTTAGAAACAGAACATGTGAGTAGTGAAATCAGAGGTGTGCATAATTGTCTCCCTCTCAAAGAAAAACTTCCATAGCCTCTATAGGCTACTTACTTGTTATGTTCCTATCAGCTGTTGCCGTTTTTAAAACCACCACCCAACGCAGTGCGTAGCCAGTGTGGTTCACTGTGTGGACGTATTGACTGACTCACATGTCCACTCCATGGCGGAGCTCTTTAGAGTCAAACACCGCGCGCACCTCATAACCTGCCATAGCCTACATGCAGGAGCGCACGAGCTGACAGTTGACCAAGGATATGCTATGAACAAACATGATGTCTGACTGATTGACCAACAGACTGACTGAATGGATTAATTAATGCATTTGGGGTAGGGTATGCTATTACATTATAAACAAATAAATCCTAACCTAAAATGACTTAGCATATACTACTGGTGTTTTTGAAAGTTTATCAAAGGGATGTAACAAAATGATTGTTAAAAACACTGATTTCTTTGTAGACTAGGACTACAGGTAAAATCCCGCAACATAGCCTAATGTTTTGGGTGAATAGTTTAGCTGGGGAGGAGAGGGAGGCGGGACTAGCTACCTTGACTGACGCTGATATCATCGAATCACTGCCCGGTTTGCTGTTTCCTGTTCCACCACCAAACAACCTGGAACAACACATGTTGGCAAAAAGGCCACAAACTGTCAACTGCAACTTCTAAATATTTACTCAAAATGGTTTGGATCAGTAGGATGTGTTACCGGAAGGTTAGTAAACCACTGTTACATTGTAGTTCGCTAACAAGCTAAGTTAGCCATACCAAATACTATCCAGGTAGCCATGCTAGCTAGCTTAGTTTGCTAGTCGTAGGTGGTCTTCTGTTGCCCATCACGGACAGTTTCGTAGACAGGACTAGCTAGTTGGTTGTGCTGTTCTGTCAGTTTTACATGGTCGTTTCTACAATGAACTTGCTAGCTATGGAAATGGAAATAGTTTCACTATGTAGCCTAACGTTACTGTCCACGTCATTGTAGAAGACAGTACAATATATTGATTGTTGTAGATACTTCAGTTGTCTCACGCAAAGTGTTCAATTATGTCATCACTACTGTCTTTCCTCCAGTACGGTAACTTCGTGGACAACCTGCGTTTGTATGTGCGAGGGGGCAGTGGGGGAATGGGGCTGCCTCGTCTCGGGGGTCAGGGGGGGAAAGGGGGAGACGTGTGGGTGGTGGCTCAGAAGGAGATGACTCTGAAGAGCGTCAAGGATAAGTACCCCCAGAAACGCTTCATCGCTGGAGTAGGAACCAACAGCAGGTATGTCTGGACCACAACTCACTGGGTGAACGGTGAGCTCACCAGTAGATCACTGGGTGGACGGTGAGCTCACCGGTAGATCACTGGGTGGACGGTGGGCTCACCGGTAGATCACTGGGTGGACGGTGAGCTCACCGGTAGATCACTGGGTGGACGGTGGGCTCACCGGTAGATCACTGGGTGGACGGTGGGCTCACCGGTAGATCACTGGGTGGACGGTGAGCTCATCAGATGATCGCTTACAAAGGTGGGCGGCACACATATTGGATAATGCACAAAAGCATTTTACAACAATTATGGCCAATATCCTTTTTGGAAGCATAATGACATGAACTACCAGCAATCTAATCCAAGTCTGTGTGTGTGTGTGTGTGTGTGTGTGTGTGTGTGTGTGTGTGTGTGTGTGTGTGTGTGTGTGTGTGTGTGTGTGTGTGTGTGTGTGTGTGTGTGTGTGTAGTGTCCGTGCTCTGAGGGGGCAGAAAGGAGAGGACCAAGAAGTCTTGGCTCCTCCTGGCATTACTGTCACCAATGATGATGGAAAGGTCCTCGGTAAGTCTGTACACATGATACATCTCCACTGACACTGGGTACTGGTTGAAGATGATCTAGATGTCTGCACTCAGGATGAGTGTTGGGTGTAAATTCAACTGACTATAGTTCATCAATCCCCTCCATAGGTGAGCTGAACACTGAGGGGGATCGTGTGCTGGTGGCCAGAGGGGGTCGGGGAGGCTCCTACCACTCAGAGTTCTTGCCCAGTAAGGGCCAGACCAGACAGATACGACTGGACCTCAAACTCATCGCTGACCTCGGCCTGGTGGGGTGAGACAGAACACACACACACACACACACACACACAATCATACAAGAACACATTGACCTCATGATTTCCCCCTCCATCACTACCAGGTTCCCCAATGCAGGAAAATCCTCTCTACTGACCGCCCTGTCTCACGCCAAACCCCAGATTGCCAGCTATGCCTGTGAGTATTGAGTACACATTTACACACACATCCCTCTGAAGTGTATGTTCCATATATTACCCAGTTTTTTGTAAAATGTTTGAATGGAGGATGACATGATGTTTGAGTTATTTATGAAATGTTTGTGTTGTCGTTCTGCAGTCACCACCCTGAGACCGGAGATTGGCAAGGTCATGTATGAAGACCATAAACAGGTAAGAGAAGCAGATGAGGTCACTTCCTCCCTTTTGTGTGACTCAATGTTTTCCTTCACCTGATTGGTCCATTCTCAAGATTGTCTTCTGGTTTGTCCATACTCAGTGTTCTCTCTCTCCTCCGATTGGTCCATTCTGTGTTCTGTCATCTGATTGGTCCATTCTCAGTGTTTTCTCCTTGGATTGGTGTAGATCTCAGTGGCAGACCTCCCAGGGCTGATAGAGGGGGCCCACATGAATAGAGGCATGGGCCACCAGTTCCTCAAACACGTGGAGAGGACCAGACAGCTGCTCTTTGTGGTTCGACCTAAACACAAACACAATTTATGGTCAAAGTCTCAAGGAGGTTTGTGGTGAGAAAGCCTCTAGCTGTAATACTGATGAAGTCTCTCTTCTCTCTCTGGTCATAGGTGGACGTTTGTGGTTTCCAGCTGGCAAGCAAAACGCCCTTTAGGTCTGCTTTTGAGGCTGTTCAACTTTTAATTAAAGTGAGGCTAGGAGGACACATCTACACAGTAACCACCCACTCCTTCCCTCCCTCCGAGCACCAGTATCACAATATGTTCTCTCTCTCCTTATCCCACTCTCTTCCTCCCGTCCCCTCCTCTCTCGACCCCTCCTATAGGAGTTGGAGCTGTATAAGGAGGATCTCCCGTGTAAGCCTGCTGTGTTGGTGGTCAATAAGATGGACCTGCCTGATGCAGAGGACAAACTCACAGAGCTGCAGGAGCAACTCCTAAACCCACACGGTAATCTAATGCTATACATAGATTATAAACTAAGGTAATACTTAGATAATTAAGGTGTACGATCTGTGACAGACTACTCATAGTGCTCCCCTGGTGTGCTCCTCTTTCAGAGTTCTCCCACCTGTTACCCGAGGATATGGTTCCTAAGAACAACATGGTCTTCAGACACGTGGTTCCTATCTCAGCCGCCACCGGCTTTGGCATTGCACACCTCAAGACCTGTATCCGCCAATCACTAGACGAGGATGCCTCTATGGCAACGGAGTCCCTGCACCGTGATAAGCTACAGGCTCTGAGAGGGGCGGTCCCAGCCACGAACACACTCACATGGGGCCCCACCCCCTGAACTGAACTATAGGAACATTCAGGGTTAGTACGTTCTGCAGTTTTGAAAAAGGGTTTGAACTTGATACATGTTCACTCAGCCTGGAAGGAATTCAATATTGTGGAAGTCAGGCTGATGTTCCTACCTATCATACCCTAGGTAGGATGACTCCTCGACATTCACCCTGGCTCAGTCTCAAGCAGGATGCAATCTATGGAAAACACGATGATGTCACCCACAGTCATAACCCAGGCAGGGTGTTGTCCTCCTGCCTTCCCTTTATGACCACACTATGGACAGAGTTACAGAGGTCGAGAAAGAGGGCTGACAAAAAGGGGGGGGAAGTACGTTTCAGTGTGTTTTTCTGCTGGATGTTGTCTCTGACTGTTTGATGTAATATGTTGCTTTTCCACTATGTAGTAATAAACATGTTAATGCTGCCTCCTTTAGAAATAACCGTACCTTAAGGGAAACTAAACATACACACACAGAAAACATTGATGAAAGTTTTATTTTATATTAAATATATTACAATACTGAATGATATTGTAAGAAAAAAAAAGGAAAAAAATATGGGCATTGATTTTTGCATTGTCAGTCTATGTACAGCATACAGTAAACGAGCAGTAGTTATACAGTGGGGTCTTAAATGATTGACACTCCAAAAAGATGAGCAATAATAACTGTATGAAATAATACAGTTAAAAAAGGGGGGGAACTATTGTTTTATACTACAGTTGCACAGTGAAAGATTTTGTTTAATAAGTACTACTAAATTGACACCCCTAAAGATTCTTAGAAATAAAGTCAGTCAAAAGTTTATTTGATCCCATATTTCTAGCACGTAATGATGTCATCAAGCTTGTGACTCTACGAACTTGTTGGAGGCATTTGCAGTTAGTTTTGGTTGTGTTTCAAATTATTTTGTGCAAAATAGAAATTAATTATAAATAATGTATTGTCATTTTGGAGTCACTTTTATTGCAAATAACAATCGAATATGTTTCTAAACACTTCTACATTAATTATGGATAATCCTGAAAGTGACTCCAAAATGACACATTACATTATTTAACATTTCTATTGGGCAGGAAATAATATGAAACACAACCAGAACAAACAGCAAATGCATCCAACAAGTTTTTAGTCACAAGCTTGGTGTAGTCATTGGGTGCTTGGTGTAGTCATTGTGTGCTTGGTGTAGTCATTGGGTGCTTGGTGTAGTCATTGTGTGCTTGGTGTAGTCATTGGGTGCTTGGTGTAGTCATTGTGTGCTTGGTGTAGTCATTGTGTGCTTGGCATATGGAACCAAATATATGAAACTTTTGACTACTTTATAAGAACGCTTCGGCGTTTCAATCATTATTACCCCCACCTGAGGAAAAGGTGACTTGTTCAACTAAATCTCTTTCTCTGAAAAGTATTAGTATCAAAGAATAGCATTTCCCCATTTCTTTTGTTGCATACAATATAGTTCAGTATTTGAATTATTTATTTTACAGTCATTATTGCTCATCTTTATGCAGGGTGTCAATCATTTGGGACCCCACTGTATATAGATTTTGTAGCGGTACATATGAGGGTTAAGGTCGCAGTAGGAGCATACTGCAGCAGAATGGGACTGCATGGTGCATTCAGAGGCCTGATATAACCTACTTCTCAGTAGACTGCATGGTGCATTCAGTGGATCAGTGACTAGGGACACTTTATCCTACTCTGAGTAGGTAAGAACCTGAATCTTAAGCCACATTTAAACCACTAGATTCCTCGGGCCATTCATGAAAATGACCTGGTTGATTATGTTGATAACCTGTTCACTACTGGAATGGGGTTTGTGGTATGAAATACCTGTTCACTACTGGAATGGGGTTTGTGGTATGAAATTCCAAGAAGATAACAGCAATTGGCATTCAAGGAAAAAGTATTTCAATGACATGCTTATTTCTGATATAACCTACTTCTCAGTAGACTGCATGGTGCATTCAGAGGCCTGATATAACCTACTTCTCAATAGACTGCATGGTGCATTCAGAGGCCTGATATAACCTACTTCTCAATAGACTGCATGGTGCATTCAGAGGCCTGATATAACCTACTTCTCAATAGACTGCATGGTGCATTCAGAGGCCTGATATAACCTACTTCTCAGTAGACTGCATGGTGCATTCAGAGGCCTGATATAACCTACTTCTCAGTAGACTTCATGGTGCATTCAGAGGCCTGATATAACCTACTTCTCAGTAGACTGCATGGTGCATTCAGAGGCCTGATATAACCTACTTCTCAGTAGACTGCATGGTGCATTCAGAGGCCTGATATAACCTACTTCTCAGTAGACTGCATGGTGCATTCAGAGGCCTGATATAACCTACTTCTCAGTAGACTGCATGGTGCATTCAGAGGCCTGCTATAATCTACTTCTCCACAGGCTACGGCTGGGTGGTTGGTGCTTGGTTGTATTGATACATTCAAGAATCTGTCCATACTTTGTGTGCGTTCGGACGTTTCTCTGTGCGGTCCGTTTGGGTTACGTCAGTCAAGCCACTAATAGAGATAACACACATCAGACAAGTTACATCTCTGTTACCTGGTTCCACCTGCCACCATCCTAACGTCTAATATACCTCAATCCTATGACCTGCAGGTAAATTATCATAGTTGTCAGAATTAAGACAGTATGATATTTAAAATATTGCTAGACAAGTATAATCCTTTATTTTCATATTACCACGGCCTAGGGAATCCCTGGGTCAAATCTCAAGTTACTAAGCACCAGCCAATCATATCGTAATTGAAATAAGACAAGAGTGATGATGAGAGCTTTGGTCAACATGAGCACACCTGCACAGATCTTAATAGCATAATGCACCCCATGTTGCCATAGCTGCATCCCGTCCTCATACCATAGAAGACACGTACAGATCTGCACATGCCAGAGCGGTCCGAGACGAGTGTGTGCTTTAAAAAACTAAAATGTCCGCATCGTATCTCCATTCCACTCATCAACGCACAGAAGAACAGTAATGCAGTTGGTTTGTCTGAATAACGGCTGTACACAACACTGAGAAGGGAACATTATAAAGGTACTTAAGAGTAAAAAATAAATACGTGATACTTGTCATACAGTAGCAATATTAATGTGATATTGTGGTGATCTTAATATCTATGCAGTCATAGTGCATACAGTAGAAAATCAAAACGATCAGTGCCCACATTTTAAACTTAAGCATACGCAGTTAACAACATACAGCAGGCCTAACTGATATGGACAGTACAGTAACTACAGGATGGGGGTTGTGACTTCTGTACAAATAAGTTTGCCTTTAGCCACAGATCTAAGATCAGCTTTCAAGTCCCCAATTCACAACATTTACCATCAGGGGGGTAAGATACAAAACTGACCTTGGATCAGTGACTAGGTACACTTTATCCTACTCTGAGTAGGTAAGAACCTGAATCTTAAGCCACATTTAAACCACTAGATTCCTCGGGCCATTCATGAAAATGACCTGGTTGATTATGTTGATAACCTGTTCACTACTGGAATGGGGTTTGTGGTATGAAATACCTGTTCACTACTGGAATGGGGTTTGTGGTATGAAATTCCAAGAAGATAACAGCAATTGGCATTCAAGGAAAAAGTATTTCAATGACATGCTTATTTCGTATTACAGCCTCACAGACAGATTACTAGACAACAGCGATAGTGTGCTAGCTAGTAGATCCACTGTCATTCTGTTGGTCTTATAAATCTCAAAACAGCAAGCACTGTACAGGACGCTTCATCATTTACAGACAGCAGGGCAAACTTACAGTAGGAAACAAAACAAAAGCAAAAATGCACATTTTAATCATTTTATCCAAACAAATCCCAGTTCCTCAAGTTCATCTGACACAATGTTCAGTTTCACATAGTTATTCCCACATTGTCCAGTTGGATCTCAATGGCGTTGTCGGTTCCAGTTGGATCTGGTATTATACTGTACACCAGAGGCGGACTGGGACCAGAAATCGGCCCTGGCATTTTAAACACAACGGCCCATTTCTTTCCTCGAGGCCCCCATTATTAGCAAGATAATTATAATTCCCCCAAAAAAACAAGTAAGACAAGCCCACTGTGTTAAAATGGACCAGCCCATCTTGCATTTGCCCAAAATGCCAGATGGCCAGTCCGCCCCTGCTGTACACACAGACCATAGCGAGGAATGATTATAGTCACAGGACATTTCTCCAACTTCTCTAAACCACCATGGCCAAATGAACATGTATATCACATCTAAAACTACAAAAACACTTGTTCTCTCCCCTCTGTAGCAAGGAAGGGCTCATGGGACTATCTTGTCTGTTTCCCCAAAATCTTAGTTCAAATCATATTCATCATTATCAATATCCAAACGGATAAAACGCTCAGTTAATGTTATAAATCAATGACATTCTTAAGTTTACGGTCTTAAATATGACGGGCTGTGACAGTGTGCATTACTCAGAGAAAGGGATGACACAAAGCGGAAATATAGAACATTGTTTGTACATTCTGCTGTGGAAGAGAAAGAAAGCTGGAGTGTTCACACAGCCACACGAGAGAGAAGAGAGTTCAGCCAGAAATGAAAAGAGAGAAACAGACAGAAAAAACAAGTATGGGGTCTCTACAAAGACTTACGGAGACCCGTCTGTCACGAACCACAGCAGGAGGAGGAGAGAAGAGGAGGAGTCTCCCTTCATCTTTCACCTCTCAGTAAGAAAAAAGAAAAGCACACGTTACTCTGTCTTTAAGCTGTACATATTTACAACGATAACCAAATCCTCCAGGAAAACCTGACAGGGTGAAAGAAAGAGAACAGGGAGTAGCTAGGGTCTAGGGTCTAGGGTCTAGGGTCCATGTCAGGGGCAGTTGGCTAGTATACTGTGTGATACAGTACATAATGAGTCGCTGATCGTGGAGATAGAAGAAGCCTATAATGTAAAGAAAGCTTAAAGGCCTACAGTACGTATGACATCACCATCCCCCCGCATGCTGTCCGTCCCAGACTTCTTCTTCTTTATGACACTAGGAAGAGTTGATTAACAGGGGGTTCTCATGCATACAGTGGTGGAGTTTTCTACAGTAATTAAACAGCGTGCTTCAAAATGGTAAAGAAATCTGCCGATATGATAGGTGTCCCAGCCCCTCAACAGAGAGGAGCACCAATCAGAGAGAGTTTACATGGGGGCAGGGCAAGAGGGGGGTTGGGGGGAGAGGTGAGTAAGGTAAGGTGGGACAGTTTGAGGGAGGAGCTAGGAGAGTGTGGTGGAAGCTGGGGGGATGTTGGGGTGTTGAGAGTGGGGAAGACATCCACAACGAGGCCTCTCCTCTCTGTCTGCACTGTTATCATCACAACAGCTTTGTTTTTTTCTTCACCAATGAGTGAAGGGCTGATCTCTGGTGGTTCTCCAGCTGATCTGAAAGGGATCTTGTCTTGCCTCGTTCTGTCTTGGCTTGTCAGTGTAGGAATGACAGCTGGCCCCTGTAGCGTCCCATACTGAGCAGGTCAGGTCTGACGGACCTCGCACACACACTCACACATTCTCACACCCTCCTCCTCTTCTCTTTTCCGCTCATACCAGTTGCTCACTTTTTTCATCATTTTGTTTCAATTTTGTTTTTGCTTTGTATTTTTTTATTCATAGAAAAGTGGACGAAAATGTAGTTCTTAAGTAGTTTTGCAGAGTAGATAACAGGAGTGTTATATTGAAGTCTCCCACAGCTGCAGGAAGAGAAACGAGATGAAGAGACAAAGACTATAATTAGATAATGGCTTCAGTACCTTAACTGCAGTTAACCCCACAATGCAATAGGGGTATTTATAGTACACACGTCATGGACTACTACTGTATTTACCTACTTTCTGGGACGTTATGTACAGTATATGTTACGTATGAGATGATATGTACAGTATGTGTTACATATGAGATGTTATGTGCAGTATGTGTTACATATGAGATGTTATGTACAGTATGTGTTACATATGAGATGTTATGTACAGTATATGTTACATATGAGATGTTATGTACAGTGAGGGAAAAAAGTATTTGATCCCCTGCTGATTTTGTACGTTTGCCCACTGACAAAGAAATGATGAGTCTATAATTTTAATGGTAGGTTTATTTGAACAGTGAGAGACAGAATAACAACAAAAAAAATGTTATAAATTGATTTGCATTTTAATGAGGGAAATAAGTATTTGACCCCCTCTCAATCAGAAAGATTTCTGGCTCCCAGATGTCTTTTATACAGGTAACGAGCTGAGATTAGGAGCACACTCTTAAAGGGAGTGCTCCTAATCTCAGTTTGTTACCTGTATAAAAGACACCTGTCTGCAGAAGCAATCAATCAGATTCCAAACTCTCCACCATGGCCAAGACCAAAGAGCTCTCCAAGGATGTCAGGGACAAGATTGTAGACCTACACAAGGCTGGAATGGGCTACAAGACCATCGCCAAGCAGCTTGGTGAGAAGGTGACAACAGTTGGTGCGATTATTTGCAAATGGAAGAAACACAAAAGAACTGTCAATCTCCCTCGGCCTGGGGCTCCATGCAAGATCTCACCTCGTAGAGTTGCAATGATCATGAGAACAGTGAGGAATCAGCCCAGAACTACATGGGAGGATCTTGTCAATGATCTCAAGGCAGCTGGGACCATAGTCACCAAGAAAACAATTGGTAATACACTACGCCGTGAAGAACTGAAATCCTGCAGAGCCCACAAGGTCCCCCTGCTCAAGAGAGCACATATACATGGCCATCTGAAGTTTGCCAATGACCATCTGAATGATTCAGAGGACATCTGGATGAAAGTGTTGTGGTCAGATGAGACCAAAATGGAGCTCTTTGGCATGAACTCAACTCGCCTTGTTTGGAGGAGGAGGAATGCTGCCTATGACCCCAAGAACACCATCCCCACCATCAAACATGGAGGTGGAAACATTATGCTTTGGGGGTGTGTTATAGATTTTATGTTTAATGACTAAATGTTTGTACATCTAAAAATATTCCATTCTGAATATGTATGCAATAGAAATAGGGTTATAAGACAAAATGGTAGTCCAATTAATGTGCGTGTCTATAAATGAATATTGTGTAGAGAGTGGAACAGGAAGGTACGACTTGTGAGAAGTCTGTGAGAACAAAGCATTCTTAGTTCTAATCAGACATATGTGGGAAGGCTTCTGGTCCTAGGACGGGAGGGACGGTTAGGAGCTGTCCAAGGTTGACTTATGTTGCAAAGATTGTGATAAGGAATGAATGGGTATTGTGGGAAAACACTATTTCCTGGAAAGGGTGGGGAATATGGTGGGGCCTTTGTATTTTTTGTATTTCAACATTGTACAATATAAGAGACTGTGTACACCTTTTAAGATCAGAGCTCTCCTGAATTAAACAATTTACATTTGACCATTGTAGATTGGGCCTCTGTTTGTCTCATTTCAACCAGTATCTTACAAATACTGGGTAACAGACAGAGTTTGTTTAATTGAAGTTCAGTTTGTGAACATTGAGCACAAAATGTCTATAACAGGGTGTTTTTCTGCTAAGGGGACAGGACAACTTCACCGCATCAAAGGGACGATGGACGGGGCCATGTACCATCAAATCTTGGGTGAGAACCTCCTTCCCTCAGCCAGGGCATTGAAAATGGGTCGTGGATGGGTATTCCAGCATGACAATGACCCAAAACACACGGCCAAGGCAACAAAGGAGTGGCTCAAGAAGAAGCACATTAAGGTCCTGGAGTGGCCTAGCCAGTCTCCAGACCTTAATCCCATAGGAAATCTGTGGAGGGAGCTGAAGGTTCGAGTTGCCAAACATCAGCCTCGAAACCTTAATGACTTGGAAAAGATCTGCAAAGAGGAGTGGGACAAAATCCCTCCTGAGATGTGTGCTAACCTGGTGGCCAACTGCAAGAAACGTCTGACCTCTGTGATTGCCAACAAGGGTTTTGCCACCAAGTACTAAGTCATGTTTTGCAGTGGGGTCAAATACTTATTTCCCTCATTAAAATGCAATTCCATTCATAACATTTTTCACATGCGTTTTTCTGGATTTTTTTGTTGTTATTCTGTCTCTCACTGTTCAAATAAACCTACCATTAAAATTATAGACTGATCATTTCTTTGTCAGTGGGCAAACGTACAAAATCAGCAGGGGATCAAATACGTTTTTCCCTCACTGTACAGTATATGTTACATTTTAGATGTTATGTGCAGTATATGTTACATATGAGATGTTATGTGCAGTATGTGCTATATACTGTGTTATTACAGTAGTTTACCCTGGCACTCTGCCTGTTGGCCTTCCTCTGGTCGTCGGGGAGGGGGGGCATGGGGTAAGGGTACCTCCGGCTGGACGCAATGGACCCCGTGGAGGAGGTGGGCGACTTCGCCGGGGAGAGCGTCCTGGAAGAGACAGGAAATTACCTCACTATAGACGGTGACATCATCATTCTTACTGATCTGCCCGCAATAGGCAGAAGTTGCCCCTAAACACTGAGGCAGACATTTTTTCATGACCCTAACGGTTAAGGTTCAGATTGAGGGCTACGATAATTTGCCCCTAGAGCTGTGGTTAGGGGAAGCATCTGCCTGTGCCAGAGTAGACCAGCCTGAACAGCCCTGGTCTGGGAACAGTCACCTCTACCTCTCATCGACCTGCCTATGACATCATCAACCGCTGCACCATCATCAGCAATGCAACAGGGCCAGCTGTGCTGTGGCTGAAGTGGGAGTGGGCAGGTCAGTCAGTCACCCACTGAGTACAGTTCATTTGACTAGACCTGTGCCTGTGTTGGGGCGTATCTGGGCTGGTCCAGGACCAGAAGGTGTAGTGGAGATGGTGTCATGGTGGGTAAATGTGAACCGACCAGGCCGGTGAGCACAGAGACACTCAGTAGGGGACTCAGACGTGTGTAGCACAATGATGACATCAGAGCAAACACAACACTGAACATGCAGAGATAAAGAGAGAGAAGCTGGCAAGAGCAATGGAGGGAAATAAGGAAATAGACTAGTAATAGAGATTATTTCTAATGACTTCCTTTTTGGTGTCATTACAAATAAAGCAAAACAATTATGTTACTCAATACTCAACAAAATGTAAAACTGTTATAAATAAAAGTTCAGCAGCTATTGATACATCCAACCATCCTAAATCCTAGAAGGAACCATTGTACGCTAAAAGCAATGATTCATGGGAGTAGAAAGACACAAGAGGACCGAGAGCTGTTGATCAGAGCTCTGACATCAGAACTACCAATCAATCTGCTCTTTATCTGTGACAAAGGGAACTGACCCCCATTTGAGAACCCCTGGTATAACCCTTCCTTACCTCCCCTAGCCAAATTTAACCCAAATCAACGGACCACGCCAAAGGGGAGTTAAAAGAGGGGGATGGGGGTTGTTGAGGAATAGGAGATGATCTGAGGTAATACCTAAGGTAGGGTCCTTCAGTGTTTTTATTCACATCTTCTACCCACTTAGTTACATCATAATGCTCTGTTTGGAAGCGAGGGGTTAAATACCTGCAGGAGTGGGGATTGATAGACACACCGAGAAGGGAGGAGGAAAGGAGAAGAGGAAAGAGGAGGAAAAAGAGGATGAGAGGGAGGAGGATGGAGATGAGGAAGAGGGAGGAAGAGGACGAGGGAGGAAGAGGAGATATTTTAGGAGAGTAGAGCAGAGCAAAGACATTCTGAACACACACCACCAAGATGCAAGTGAGAGGAAGACAAGATGGGACTGAAGAACTTGACTAGATGAATGTGTGTTTTAGTAAGATGGTCATTTGCATTTTGGCCAGGTGTCACAAATCAGGCCAAGCAGTTAAATTCTCCTCATTCACTCGCATGCATTCAAACAAGAACAGTTGCTCTGCAAATAACCTCAGGTGCCAAGACCAGAAAACAAACAAACAAACAAACAAACAAACAACAACAGGCTGGGAGATCAACAAGGCTGAAAGGTCAACAAGGCGTTAATTGTGTTCATGTGTGAGCATGTGCAGTTAGGGTTGTTTTTGAGTGGCCATGCTAGAAATGACAGAAGTATGGTTTCACAAATGTCATCTCTTTAAGCAATAGCCCTGACCTTCACACCTAACCTTTACATTTACCCTCACCCATAACACTAACCCCTAGATAAAAACAAATAGTATTGGTCCGTTCAAGCATGGCCATAGTGACTGCCATTAGGTCCCACATGCACTCTACAATGCCATTTATCTTTATAGAACAGTGCAGTACAACATTCTAGAACCATGGCGTCTCTGAGGTAACAAACTCTGGTAATAGTCAATGTAACTTATTAATACACTTTCTTATAAAGTTCTTGTGAAATGCTGGATTCACAGATTCTACAAGTACCCCACGATTTGTATTAGTCTATTTCACCATACAGAACCTCTTGGCTTACTGCTACTTGAGCTGATTTCTATAGTGACTGGATGTGTGTTAATACAATCCCTGAGCCATGTGGAAGCCCATCCAGGAACATGGTGACTTACTCTGTAGAGTTGGAACGAGGACGGAACTTCTTCCCTTTCGACTTCTTGCGATTTCCACTCAGATTTCCTACAGAGAAAGGACAGAGTAACACACGGTTAGCACAGGGAAATATAACTCTCTGTGTGTGTGTGTGTGTATTTACCTTGCCATGAGTTGCTCCTGGGTCGTCCGTTCTCACAAATTTCAGAGATGTGTTTGGCGTCAGGGATTCGCTCGCTCCACGAGTGGGACAGACCATTAGACCTTCACACACAGAGTCATATTTCCTTGTGAAACAGTGATAACCATTATCGTCACGATCATCATTACTGACAACCTGATCCCCAGACTTTTAATATTTTTTTATTTACTTTATTTAACTAGGCAAGTCAGTTAAGAACAAATTCTTATTTACAATGACGGTCTACACCGGCCAAACCCGCACGACGCTGGGCCAATTGTGCACCACCCTATGGGACTCCCAATCACGGTCAGTTGTGATACAGCCTGGAATCTAACCAGGGTGTCTGTAGTGACGCCTCAAGCACTGAGATGCAGTTCCTTAGACCGCTGTGCCACTCGGGGGCTCAGATTTACAACATCTGTTTAGTCGGTTTGATTTCCGGGACCACCCATATGTAAAATGTATGCACGCACTACTGTATATTATTATCATATTGTTATAATATTATTTTCCTTTGTCTACAGTAGAGAACAGACAGACAGCTCAAAGTAGGAGGAGGAGAGGAAGAAGACTGATGGTACATTCCATGAGAACAGACTACCACACCATGACGACTGAACGATAGCATGGTGACAGATAGCGATACCATGACAACATGGAGTGATACCATGACAACATGATGAGAAGAATGTGCAGAAAGAGGCATATTGCAACCAACACTACACAACCAACTACACATATTGCGAACAAGACAAGATACCCTCGACACACACAAAATAAGAAACCCCCTCACCACAGAGACACACACACACAGAGACGTTTGCGATGGCAGAGAGATGATGTCACACCTGAATGCAAACAGAGAGATGTTTTGTGAGATGGAGGCGATGGAGGGGGGGAAAGAGAGCGTGTATATCTGCAGGTTAGACAGACAGCCAGACCTCTTCTTGGAGCTACAGCCTGAGTTGGTGCTGACCCCAGGGGCCAGGTCACTGTAGAACGAGTCTGCATCCCCGGGTTTCTTCACATAGTCACCCGGAGGCATTTGCCTGAGAAACGCCAACAAACATTAGACATCTGAACACTGTCATGACATAGATGTGATTTCACAAACACATCAACAAATTGACCAACACATAAATAGAACAACAACTAATGAATGTTATAGAAAATGTGGAATTGTAAGTCGCGCTGATAAATGACAAAAATGTAATTGGGAAAGAATAAGAATGACAAACCGGCAGAATCTTCTGTGAACCTCTGACTCAACGTAGCACCTCTGTCTGTAGCTCCTGTTAGTGAAGAAGGACATTCACGTCAGACACACTGACCAATGACACGATCCCAAACCAGTTCCTAATCCTAACTAGTCAGCTATCCCAGGTCTGAGGTCCAGCTGTACTCACCTGTATCCCCAGGCGGTGGCGGCCAGGATGAGAGCCAGGAACAGAATGGAGCCAGCGATGGCCCCGATGATGATGTTAGTACTGGTGATACCTGAGAGAGATGGGGGGAGAGCACTTTATAAACAAACTGTATTATAGTTGTTTCCAGATGAATCTGTAGGAGAAACACACTTTGAAGTGATCAAGTGGGTACACCTCACTTCAATAGTACACTAAAACACAGCACACTCAGAGGGAAGAGGTCTGAAAGGAAAAAGGGGGGAGGAAACAGATTACAAACATTGATGTGTATGTTTTTCAGGGGGAACGTAGAAGGATTCAAAAACATGACTGACTACAGGCTGGAGAGACTGGGAAGGGGTGAGAGGAGGAGAAAGAGGAGGAAGTGACATCACAGAAGGGGCAAACACAATGAAGAGGAACTCAGATCTGACCTCAGCGTCACTCCATCAATGACATGAGCCTGTCGACAAAGAATGTGCGTGAAAATAAACAACAAACAAAAAGAAAGATGTGCCTGGTGTTTGTTTTTAACAGATACTAATGCAAACGTAAAGGCCAAAAATAACAATTATATGCAAAATAACTAAACTAAACAATGAATGAACCAATGATTTATGATGAAAATAAAGGCTTAAATACGTATGTCGAACCAAAACCTCTCACAGAGTCTTTGTGTAAATAGGGGGAGAGGGAAAGAGTTAGAGAGAGAGATAGGGAGACGTGTGGAGTTGTTTGTACCTGATGTAGAGGCGGTGGGTCCAACCACCAGGTAGCTGAGAGGAGACGTGGAGTTACAATCGTCTCCAGTCCAACCCAAGTGACACACACACTTCAGCTCGTTACTGCAAATCTGCACCACACACATACACAAGCACACACACACACACACCAAAAAACATGTTATTAGGAGCTGAAAGGTTGGAGAGAGAGAGTGTGCATGCATGGGTGTGCATGCATGTGGGTGTTTGTGTGTTTGTGTGTGTGTGTGTGTGTGTGTGTGTGTATCCGTACCCCGTGTCCAGAACAGATGGTCTTCTCGGTGGTCCCAGGGCAGGTGCTGAAGTTGAACTCCTGAAGGGGCAGACACTTGTGGTTGAAGCAGACCCTCTCTGTCCCACAGGCTGTCCCATCCTCCACATAGCCCAGGTCACTGTCCCCGTCTATCATCACATGACCCCCACTGACATACAGCACACAACACAACACAGTCACAGAGGATCCATTCATATAGAAGTTACACAGGGACATAAATCAAGTATAGAATGGAATTCACAGAGAGAGCTAAAGAGGCATTATTCTGTATGTGCTCTGGAGGCCTGCATCCTCCACAATGGACCATATGTCAAATACTGTTTCTTCTTTCTAATCTTTCATTATTTTACCAGAAACAATTAAATCCCTTTTCTATGTTTCTTTGAATTCGTGGCATTTCTTATGTCTTATTTTTAAACAAGCTAAGACTTTATCGTGTTATCCTCGGTAGGTTTTTAATGCATGTACTGCTTGTTCTTGGATATAGATATATATATATATATATATATATATATATATATATATATATACACACACACACACACACACACACACACACACACACACACACACACACACACACACATATATATATATATACATACATACATACATACATATATACACACACACGTGTCTTTTGATTTATTAAATAAATAAATAAAATAAATCATCAGTTGAGACAAATTGCCTCCCCAGAGAGAGTCTGACTAAAGGTGCATATGTGGTTGGTGGTGTTGTGTGTTCATGATAATTACAGTACAATTATAGATAAATGGGTCTACATAATAGGAATTTTGTTCCGCTAAATAGCAATTGTGTTTAGTGACGTAAATATAAGGAGGTCGCTTTATCAATCAGCGTGTGTAAATATCTATGAATGGACTGTAATTCCTTAGCAACCCAAGGAGAACCATAACGCGCTGAATGAATCAGAGTCTGATGACTTCTGACTGTGTCACACTGGGCTGAGTGGTGTGTGTGTGTGTGTGAGTGTACCTGCAGTCCAGCGAGGCGCTGTGCTGTGCAACAGAGAATGACGTCAGTCCCCCCTGCAACTCTCCTAGTCGGGGGGCCGGCGATATATTGGAACACAGCAGGTACCCACAATGCACGTCTCTGAAACATACAGGAAGTAGTGATGAACCTTCTCTCTGAGTTCAGGTTCCATTACTTCCCTAAACGTTGCTGGACATGTTATGTTCAAGGATAAAGGTAACAGTGCGTTGGCATGTCATTGTCTTCAAGCACAACAGAACTGTGACACAAACAAGTGTCCTTACTGCTTGTTGCATTGGACCCATGTGTCTTTGTCCTTCCCACAGTTCCCCTTCTCTGTCCCCTCGATGTTCAGCTTCTCATAACAGAACTTGTCAGCAGCGGTCGCCTCTGAAAAATCAAACAATGAACAAGGATGATGTTACAACCTACATAAATAACCCTGCTTTGAGTGTCATTGAGGTTGACATAAAAACATTTCCATCAGTGATTGAATCAAAAACAGTTTTGTTACTCACTCTCTCCCCACAGGTACTTGCACTGTCTGTCTTTGGTCTTGCATCTCCCGTTGAAGCAACGACCCTGGACACAGAGGAATGGTACACGTCAAACACAAACACACACCTGTACACACCAACTGGTCCACTCTGATTATTCTTGATATCTCTTACCTGTTCCTTTTCACATGAGTAGCCGTCCATCTTGTGTACGTTCAGGGGACACTGGCTGGAGTTACCAGTGCAGTTCTCTGGAATATCACAGTCATTCACTGCCTCCCTACACACCACGCCCATAAACTCCATCTGCCCACACACAACACAACACAGGTCAAACCATGTCAGCGGGTGTATGACATTTACTCCTGAGGTACTGACCTGTTGCAGACTACAACCACTGTAATTATTATTTCACCCTGCTGATCATCTACGTTTAAACATCTTGAAGAACAATCTGGTCTTAACGGCCATGCACTCTTTTAATCTCCACCCGGCACAGCCAGAAGAGAACTGGCAACCCCTCAGAGCCTGGTTCCTCTCCACCCGGCACAGCCAGAAGAGGACTGGCACCCCTCAGAGCCTGGTTCCTCTCCACCCGGCACAGCCAGAAGAGGACTGGCACCCCTCAGAGCCTGGTTCCTCTCCACCCGGCACAGCCAGAAGAGGACTGGCTCCCCTCAGAGCCTGGTTCCTCTCCACCCGGCACAGCCAGAAGAGAACTGGCTCCCTCAGAGCCTGGTTCCTCTCCACCCGGCACAGCCAGAAGAGAACTGGCTCCCCCTCAGAGCCTGGTTCCTCTCCACCCGGCACAGCCAGAAGAGGACTGGCACCCCCTCAGAGCCTGGTTCCTCTCCACCGGCACAGCCAGAAGAGGACTGGCACCCCCTCAGAGCCTGGTTCCTCTCCACCCGGCACAGCCAGAAGAGGACTGGCTCCCCCTCAGAGCCTGGTTCCTCTCCACCCGGCACAGCCAGAAGAGAACTGGCTCCCCCTCAGAGCCTGGTTCCTCTCCACCCGGCACAGCCAGAAGAGAACTGGCTCCCCCTCAGAGCCTGGTTCCTCTCCACCCGGCACAGCCAGAAGAGGACTGGCACCCCCTCAGAGCCTGGTTCCTCTCCACCCGGCACAGCCAGAAGAGGACTGGCACCCCCTCAGAGCCTGGTTCCTCTCCACCCGGCACAGCCAGAAGAGGACTGGCACCCCTCAGAGCCTGGTTCCTCTCCACCCGGCACAGCCAGAAGAGAACTGGCTCCCCTCAGAGCCTGGTTCCTCTCCACCCGGCACAGCCAGAAGAGAACTGGCTCCCCCTCAGAGCCTGGTTCCTCTCCACCCGGCACAGCCAGAAGAGAACTGGCTCCCCCTCAGAGCCTGGTTCCTCTCCACCCGGCACAGCCAGAAGAGGACTGGCACCCCCTCAGAGCCTGGTTCCTCTCCACCCGGCACAGCCAGAAGAGGACTGGCACCCCCTCAGAGCCTGGTTCCTCTCCACCCGGCACAGCCAGAAGAGAACTGGCTCCCCCTCAGAGCCTGGTTCCTCTCCACCCGGCACAGCCAGAAGAGAACTGGCTCCCCCTCAGAGCCTGGTTCCTCTCCACCCGGCACAGCCAGAAGAGGACTGGCACCCCCTCAGAGCCTGGTTCCTCTCTAGGTTCCTGCCTTTCTAGGGAGTTTTCCAAGCCACCGTGCTTCTACATCTGCATTGCTTGCTGTTTGGGGTTTTAGGCTGGGTTTCTGTATAGCACTTTGTGACATTTGCTGATGTAAAAAGGGCTTTATAAATACATTTGATTGATTGATTATGCATGCGTGCATATATGCGTGTTGTGACAATGCATGGTGTCCTGTACCTGACAGTTGTTACAGCAGAGTCCGTCGCTACACTTTGAGCCTTGTGTGAGTGTACACTTCTGACAGCACTTCTCTCCCTCCCTCTCGCACTCCTAGTGACGGAACACAAACACATATAAACAAACGCATATGAATCAAGGTTCCCTGTAGATTCTCCAGGACCAGAGGTGTCTAGGGTCGATGTTTGTCCACTCTCAGCTACTCACCGCTGGGCTGCCACAGTCACACTCCTCCCCTGGCTCCACCAAACCATTCCCACACTCTGGAGGGTCAACCAGCTGGAGTCACAGAGAGCGAGAGGGGGAGAGTGAAAGAGAGTAGAGAGGAGAGAGAGAAAGAGAGTGGTTAGGTTTATCTAAGCGCTTTGGGTGAACTTTAAGAAGTGCTTTATAAGCTTTGAAGTTATTTTCTTCATTATCACCTCCAGGGGTGTGTGTGTGTGTGTTGTGCGTGTGTACCTTTAGGGGTTTGTTGAAGAGACAGGCTCCACCACCACTGTGGAGGAAGGTGTGGTACTCCTCCACATTGCAGTTGGAGAACCTCTTGGGCAGGTAGAAGCTGTTCAACACAACCACAGAGTCATGCAGTTACACTGGAAACAACCGCAGCACGTCAACAACAACACACATCCCTCTGAGACACACTGTGCCACTCTTGTGTTGCTTTAGCATTGTCCTTACAGAGAGAAGGCCAGTAGTGTGGTATATACTTACACTATACCGTATATGAACAGGAAGGAAACATTCACCACAAAACGTGTTCAACAAGACTGACTAACATTTCTGACTGATTCTAAGAGTTGGTTCCATTTCAGTTCAATCCAATCCCTTACAGCCCACCATCTATAGAATAACACACACACACACACACACACACACACACACCCACACCTTTTATCTGTTGATGACCACAGTCAAAGTTAGAGTCAAAGAATAGGGATAGTAGCGGTATGGCATTGGCATACAATATTAATATTGACTGATGGTGTGTAGAGGAAATAACGTTTGTCACATTATTGTTGTTGTCCTTGTTGTTGTCCTTGTTGTTGCTTCTGGTTGTGAATCATAACCTATGCACAACCAGTGATGTGTGGTGGCAGAAACCAGGTCCCATTAATAGCTTTAGGACAAAGGTGTCTTTTGTTGCAGAAATTGATTGACTTGAAATTAATACATTTCTGCAGACCACCTTTGTCCTGAAACAATCAATAGCACCTGGTTTGCTAGTAAGCAATTGACACTCAATCAGGGGTCTTTCTGTTGCTAGTCTGTCATTGACACTCAATCAGGGGTCTTTCTGTTGCTAGTCTGTCATTGACACTCAATCAGGGGTCTTTCTGTTGCTAGTCTGTCATTGTTAGTGTTGACCCCTTGCTGCTCTGCATTCCTGCAATCAGGGCTCAGCCTCAGATGCTATTGTCCTGTCTTGCCATAGCACTGTTGCTAAATGATACAGCAAATATGTATCCGCTTTGAGTAGTAATGCTAGTGGGTGGCTAATGGGAGCTAGTGCTGTAAACACAATGCAGCACATCCTGGGCCCAACAGGAGCTTTTCCGGAGAAAGGAAATGGTGGAAGTCAAGGAGCTGAGTTGAGTGTGGATTATTGCAGCACTTACAATAGTAGTGAGAGTCATACTGATTAGGAATCCAACAAAGGCTCACAATAACAGAGAGATGGATAGAGAGAGAGACCTCCAATGATTCACTGGCAATATAGTTACACATCAACCCTCCATTACTTCTTTCTATGTTTCTCTCCGTCTCTTCTTCTCTCTCGCTAAACACTCTAAATGAAGAGAGGAGAGTGTATGATGACTGATAAAGAACATTTCCTATTTGTGGGGCGGTGGCCCCAACACAGCCTCAACATAGTAGAACCCTCAGTAATGAAGAACCTAACACAAAGGAACCCAGTGTGATACAAACACAAGTCTCTCATTCATCCAGTGCATTATGGCACTCCCAGGCTGGCTAACAACCCAATTGTGCACACACACACATTAGAGATAGAACACACACTAATTAAGGAACCCAAACCCTTTTGATGGAGAGAACCACCACACAATAGACTGTCAGTATTAGTTCATAGGAACAGACATGCAGGCGCTGAGAAGAGAAAATAAAAAGGCCATCAATGGGCGTGACTGATAGTTGCTCATTGAATACGAGTGTCTGAAATACCATTGACCTCTGCTTAGAGAGAGGGAGTCTGGGTAAGAGCCATGTGCTGGGGAAAGGGTAAATAATAACTTCTGACCTTTGACATGTGACATGCTGACCCCACGGAGAGGTCAGGTAACAATATCAAAGATAGAATCCTACGAGGGGTCAGTGCTGTTGGGTACAGTATTAATGGAGATAAATCATATTGGTCTTGTACGGGAATGACATTGCAGACTGTATCAATCGGTTAGATGGACAAGACATGATGGGTAGGGCTCATTGTCAAAGCTTTAAGGGGGAAAAGGGATCCCCCTATGAGTATAACAGTAGTACAATCCGTTGCTCCAAAAGTGCTCAGCGAGTGACATCAGCCCAAAACTGAAAATATATATGAAAATATATCTGAAAAATATATGTACATAATGAACATAAATAAATACAGCTGAGATCAGACCACAGAGCTGTATTTCTTTACACGGCATTATCATCAACATCATCTGAAGAAGACGAAGCTACGGCGGGACGTCGAGCCACAGAGGCCGTAATGCTATTGGATGGAATGGGAAAGGTTGAGATGACTGACAACCCTTCCAGGCAGCCGATTGGTTCAAACCGCACGAGCAGTGTTCCAGCCAAGCTTCTGCTCACCTGCTGTCCCATTTGGGATTGAGGGGAAACGCAAGAAGTATTAAAGAAGAGGGGTAAAGACACACATCCTCCATACTAACACACACACACAGCGCTCACACACAGTTGCACCTATATAGATACACTCACACACACAAGCTGCAAAGCAGCAAGCATGTACACACAGAAACACACAATGAACGGTAAACATTTGGCTGACAAGGACAGTACAAGAGCTCCACAGTTAACCGAGAGAGGTATAACATATTATTCAGAATATAGAATGTGATTGGTGGGACTCTACGTGGCAGTTCAGGACATGACCAATCACTCACAGATGGTATTACTAATATGAATCCCTGGCCAAACAGTCCAGTGCCTGAAGTTACTGATGTCTGGAGGAAACAACAGCCTCTACTGCCACCTAGTGGAACAATTCATAAACTACAACATAGACTAAAGTATTTTCTAATGCTCCAGACATTGTTAACCCAGAGTCAACACTAACAAGAGAATCACTGTGTCCTAATTCAGATGATCTCTCCCTGTCTAAATGTCCAACTAAGTCAGACTGACTATTTTTCTGGGTAGTCACTTTCTGGCCAGGCTAAGATGAACAAAGGTGGCATTATCATCAGAACTGATGAATAAGTATATGAGATATTTGTTCTTAGTCGGGGTTAAGGTTAGGGTTAGGTTTAAGGTTGAGGGTTATGTTTAAGGGTGAGAGTTAGGGGTAAGGTTATGGTGAGTTAGGGTTAGTGGTTAAAAATGCAGTACTCGCATCCTTTCTAACATGGTCAGATAGTGACAACCCTCTCTCTAAGAGACTAACACACTATGACACCACAGCGACACAGAGACGCACAGAGGGAACACACGTTTGGAATGTCGGCATTGCCACTGTTGCCGTGGTAGTGTGAGAAGGGTTGTTCAGGAAGCAAAGTACTTTAGAGGAAACTTACCCAACATCATCCATGATGCAGCCAGACCAACGGTCGTCACACTTGCACTCGCCTGTGGAACACACAACATACATGTCTCTGTGTGGCCTGTTTGTTTGTTTGTTTGTTTGTTTGTGTGTTTGTGTTTGTGTGTACAGGATTGTACCGTTGAGGATCCTCTTCTTGTCAGAGAAGATGCCAATGTTTTGTCCCAGAGACTGGGCCAGGGTTATAGCCATCTCATCGGTTTTGCCATACTGACAGAGGAAGGGAAGAGAAAAGAAAGAGAGAGAATAGAGAGAGAGAGAATAAGTTCTTAAATTGTGCCTTAAAGAGATGCTGATCAAGGTTTTCATCCTGAAGCAGGGCCTACCTCATTGACTCCTCCTCCCTTAGTTAGAGAACAGACTCCTCCCATATAGGAAGCTCCTCCCCAGCTGCTATGGAACCGGTTCCCTCTGGTAAAAAGAGAGGAAGTGAGTAAATCTCTAAACCAGGGGTTCCCAGACTTTTTTGTCCCATCACCTCATTTAAAAATAAAAAAATAAGGATGTCACCAACAGCCAATGTTAACTTTTTCATTTGGGGCTATGACACTCCACCCCACACAGAGACAGACAGAACCCATACCACCCCCTCTCCCCCACCCCACACACACACACACTCACACAGAGACAGACAGAACCCCTACCACCCCCTCCTCCCCACCCCAGACAGAGACAGACAGAACCCATACCACCCCCTCTCCCCCACCCCACACAGAGACAGACAGAACCCATACCACCCCCTCTCCCCACCCCACACAGAGACAGACAGAACCCATACCACCCCCTCTCCCCCACCCCACACAGAGACAGACAGAACCCATACCACCCCCTCTCCCCCACCCCACACAGAGACAGACAGAACCCATACCACCCCCTCTCCTCCACCCCACACAGAGACAGACAGAACCCATACCACCCCTCTCCCCCACCCCAGACAGAGACAGACAGAACCCATACCACCCCCTCTCCCCACCCCACACAGAGACAGACAGAAACCATACCACCCCCTCTCCCCACCCCACACAGAGACAGACAGAAACCATACCACCCCCTCTCCCCCACCCCACACAGAGACAGACAGGCTTACGAGAAAAGATGCACGGAGTCACATTTCTCCTTGATGAAGTCTCGTCTGTACTTCATGAACTCCCTCAAGGTCACCATGGGGTCGTCGTCGATGTTGAACCGGTTGTCAGCCGCCCACGTCTCCATTGCAACCAGCACGATGCGGGTGTTGAGCTGCTCCTTGAAGATCTGGGAAGGGAGGGTGACATCAGAACACCAAACATTAGACCGACAGAACAGCTGCAGGAAATACGGTGCTATCTGTCTCTTGAGAGTTGACTGACATCAAAACATTTCCTCCAAAACTACTTAAATGACCTAAATGACTTTGGAAGCTGACTGAGATCTAATGACAACATCCATTCCAACAGACTTCTGTCTGGGGGGACAACAACAAATAATGGTAGTGATTGTGATTCTAATCTGAGCAGTTTATGAGAACACTGGCCAGACAGAATCAACAGAGGCTAATTGTTTCTTCAAGGA
This sequence comes from Brachymystax lenok tsinlingensis, assembly GCA_030435695.1. NCBI lineage: Eukaryota > Metazoa > Chordata > Actinopteri > Salmoniformes > Salmonidae > Brachymystax > Brachymystax lenok. The sequence continues at coordinate 57,126,474 of CM059789.1, forward strand.
CACAATGGGGACGAGTGGCACAGTGAGAGAACGTGTTTGCCTGAATAGGCTGAAAATCTATTAAACAACCTGTTTGACTGCCCAGATAAACAGTGGAGACAGTGAGGGGAGGGAGGAAAGGACACCTGTAAAGACTGATTGATTTAGCTGAATACCAGCAGTAGTCTCATATGGACAGAGATGGAATGGGGAGAAAGGAGAGGATTGATGGAAGAGAGGAAGGGAGGGGACGCTTGTTGTTTGTTTTTAGGCTCAGGTGCGCAGAGAGAAGCGAGGGATGGACTGATGCACAGAGGAGAGGGAGGGTACGGGAAGGATCACTGTTGTCTATATTTAGGCCTGTCTGTTTGTCTGTCTGTGGTTGCACAGTAAGCCAAGAACATTCCATTATATCAACAATGCACAGTGGACAGAGACGCTTTCAGTTCTATTCTTAAAACAAAACATCTATCAAACACACACCGTTCCCTATATAGCATCCTTTTAATGTCATTACTAAATCTCAAGGGCACGCAAACAGACATGACCCTTTTCCACCAGCCTATCAGCTTTCAAATGTGACCCTGTTCCTCTGCAACGGGCCTATCAGATTTCAGCAGCACAGCAGACAGACGGGGCTGAGGAGACCAGTTATCGTTGCAGACGGTGACACTGAAGATTCCGCCCTTGATCGGTTGAGATTCTAAAGACCAGATGATTCTACTGTGTCTTGTCTCATGTAGCTCATGGAGGCCAGATAGCCACTGCTAGCTGACAAAATATCCAATACCAAAAAGATTATGGTTAGGTAACTTACCATATCAGCCATATTGACCACAGACTTAGCGTAGTTATTCGTCTGACCAACAGAGAGACGATGCTTTTTATACTGGAGAGAGAGAGAGAGAGAGAGAGAGAGAGAGAGAGAGAGAGAGAGAGAGAGAGAGAGAGAGAGAGTCAGCCTTATACCTGAACCTCTAGCTTCTTTATTGGGGGTAACATCAGTGAAAGAAAGAGCACACACAATCATAAACACACACAGACGGACTGCTCTCACCATCAGATGGTCGTTGATCACCATCAGCTCTATGTACTTGGTCTCCTCGTCCACACTGCCTCCAACCCGCGGGGCCTATGAGAGCAACACAGAGCAGACTGTAAGCTTCAATGGATCTAACACACACACATATATGAATTAAAACTCTCTGTCTCTTACTGTAAAAACATAATTGTATGATGACTGTTTCCACCAAAACCATTCATAGAAACAGGAAGAATGATGCTGGGATGACGGAATGTTTCAACCGCATCAGGTCTGTCTGTGCTTTCCTGTAAACCACGTCTATATAGCTCTCAGGGGAGAGAGAGATAGAAAAGCAAGAGAACAGAGAGAGAGGGAGAGAGAGAGAGAGAGAGAGAGAGAGAGAGAGAGAGAGAGAGATGCAGACACATCCACACCAGTTTGTCTGTCTGCAGGCAGTGGAGGCTGAGGAGCCACAGAGAACAACCTTCACTCACATGGTGAATATTTTATAAGAAGAGGACGAGAGGGGTGACAAGGAAATCACCTTCATTTCTACCTCAGTGAATTAACATACAGAATGCAAAGTCAAAAACGTGAAGAACACGCAGAGCACTATTTAATTATCTCCAACGCACTCATACAGACACACATAAGCATGCACGATTATATAGTACACACACCACAGACATGACTGAACTCAAGATGACTCCTTTCTCAGCATTCCTTCCCCAGTTACAGTAAATTATGACTCATCCATAACTGTGACCATAAGGATAGTAGGAGGAAAACCTGGGGCATTCCACAGTTCTCACTCACCTGTCTCTTCTTCCTCCTGTGGATGACCGTTGACCCAGGAAATGGAGGGCTGGGGAAAGGAGGCTCTGGGAGGTCAACTGGGGAAAAAACAAAAACAAAGGAGGGTTAGTGTATTATTGTTTGTTAGCGTATAGGGTAATAACATTCACTATAACATTCTCCACATCTAACAGTAACCAAGCTATGCAGTTCTATATTATGTTTACTCAGGCTTATGTGTTTCTAAGGCCTACGGTTCTGATACTGGATATTGGTTCAGCTGCAACTCATGGTAACCAATCAGATTGTGTGGCCAGAACTAACAGTTTTGCAATATTTATTTTATTTCTTAGTTTTCCAAAAGTTCGTTAATTTAATCCACCCCTCATAAGTCTTACAGCAGATACCTTACCATTAGGGAGGAAGGAAGCTGCTGCCTCTTGTCCTGCTGATTTATAGATCATGTGGATCTGGACATCACCCTGCAAGACATTAGAAAGAAAGGTGGAGGGTCATTATTCATTATTTTCTATCTTTTGTTTTGTATATATATATTTCTGAATCATCCAACCATGTATTTTCATATAAATGGAATAAAGTGCGCTGTCTGTCCTCATCAGTCAACCACACAGACCCAGGCCAGTACAGTGTGAATATGAACGCGCGGGTGACGTCACATTCTCTAGCCAACCACGGGGGCGCGCAAGAAGCGAGTGCGTTACGGACGGGAAACCGCTCCTTGGAACTGAAAAACTCAACAACAAATTGGAATGCCTGCGATTTCTCCCTAAAAAACGCGTTAACATTACAAAAATCAAAGGTATGAAGTTCGACCTCTCCTTTTCATAGAGTCAGTTGAGCTTCTGTGAGCTCTAGCGTTTAGCTAGCTAGTCCCATCTTTTCGACAATCCAGGGCGCTACAGGTTTCTAGCTAACGCTAACTTATTATTAGCTAGCTAGTCAGCTGGTTAATGATTGCTAACTTGTATCAACATTGTTTGAACAACTTCATATATAGAAGACATTAAATTACATATCCACAACTTCACAAGCATACGGAGAGAACAACTAAAGTAAGTTGGTAGACTAACTAGATAATTGAATGATAGCTAGCTAATTAGCTAGCTAGCTGCGCACTGACTACTGAATCATTTTTACACGTCTGTCATGTTATGCCAGTCTGCTCAGTAGAACATCCACACAGCGCTGTAAACATAGTGAACCAGTTGCACATTGGTAAATAACTGGTTCTACTTTGAGACAATTGAGTTTACTGCATTGAGAAGCATTATGGCGCAACAACCATTGTCAACGGTAGTAAAGGGTAGACCAGTCTATTGTCCATTGTTTTTCTGGACAGCCCCTGTTGTGGAGTAGTACTACAGTACTTGCCTAATAGGCTTAGTTTGTAAGTGTCTGAGTTCCAATGAAATGAAAGCATTGTTTTCAGGCACATGCAGATTCTAGGTCAACTGTGTTAGTGAATAGGAACATATACGCGGTTTGCCCGTAGCTGGGTCACCTCCCTCAGTGGTGTAAACTTTGATGCTGTTTTCAAGAGTACAGTGTAATGCTGTAGATTGTTGTCAAGCAGAAAAGTCTCCCTGCCATTCAGAATAGGAAATGCTCTGTCACATGTATATTCAGAACTAAACAGGCCTCAAAATCTGGATGACCAGTTAGATGAACAGAGTACTGATCTCCCTCTCTCGTTTTCCCTTTCTCTCTTTCTCCAAAAGAACAGGAAGTACTCTGTTGACAACTTTGTCTGAGGCGGCTATGTCGTGCCGGGACATCCACGCCACCAATGCCTTCTCCTTCATCATCGCCTTCATCTCTGTAGGCGGCATCGCTGTGGCGGCGCTGATCCCACAGTGGCGAGTGACACGACTTGTCACCTTCAACAAAAACGCCAAGAACATCAGCGTCTATGACGGCCTGTGGGCCAAGTGTGTGAAACAAGATGGCTACTCTGGCTGCTACTACTACGACTCAGAGGTACGGGTCTGATGATCATACACAATCATAAGGACATACAGCATTCCATATTCCCCCCATATGGTGCACTACCACATAGGGCCCTAAAGTAGTGCACTATACAGGAAACAGGGTGCCATTTTGAGATTTGCATCAATAATTTCTCATTTATTCCTTCCTTCTCCCCACAGTGGTATTCTAAAGTGGACCAGTTGGACCTGAGACTGCTCCAGTTCTGCCTGCCGACTGGGCTACTGTTTGGCTCCCTGGCCCTGGTGCTGTGTATGGCAGGCATGTCTAAGACCTGCTGCTGCTCTGATAAGGCTGAGGCGGACATCAAGAGTACCCGATGTCTGGTCAACAGTGCAGGCTGCCACCTAGTGGCCGGGATGTTCCTGTTCCTGGGCGGGGCTATCGCCCTGGCGCCCTCCGTGTGGTTCCTGTTCCGGACCAAGGAGATGAACATCAAGTACGACCGCATCTTCTCAGACGGGTTCGCTGTCTACGTGGCCATCGGTTGTTCCGGCGGCCTCATGCTCGCCGCCCTGCTGATGTTCATGTGGTACTGCATGTGTAAGAAGCTACCCTCTCCCTTCTGGCTGCCTCTACCCACACTCCCTAACTCCCTCTCCACCCAGCCCCTCACAGCCAACGGGTACCCCCCCTCCCCCGTCTACGGCCCCCCTCAGACCTTCCCTCCACAGGGGTACGTCCCCACTGTGATGGATGCCCAGCCCTACGCTCCCTCCCAGGGCTACCCTCAGAGCGTAGCCCCCCCGGCCCAGCAGCTCCAGCAGGTCTATATGTCCCAGATGTCAGCCCCGGATGGGTATGGGTCAGAGGTGGGGCAGAACCAGGCTTACAGCTACGCCGCGTCCCAGAGTTATGCCCCCTCTCAGGTGGGCTACGCCCCCAGCTACGTAGGCCACCGCTACTCCACACGCTCACGCATGTCTGGCATAGAGATAGACATCCCTGTTCTAACACAAGGCCTCTGAGGGAGAGGGCTGCTGCCAGAACACTGAGTCCTGGTTCCATTTAGCTGTCCTGTCTCCTGTAAAGAATGTGTACTGTCAGTGCAATATGAATGAAGGATATGACTGTTGGTCAGTCTGCACTAGAAATACAGCTCTGTGTCACTCAACCAAGCACTGCACTGTTAGACACCGTTAAGTATTCAGCCTCTACATCTGGTGAAAGGACACCAGAGATGCCCCATAATGAAGTCTGGATTCACTGTTGCATGTTGATTGAAAACAATATTTTCTAATCACACCTATTTGTACATCTCTTCTTAATGTAAATCTGCTTGAAACCTCATAGCATTTCTACACTGAATATTGTTCACTAATATTTCAACTGCTAAGAAATGAACTAAACTACTTTAACCGTGAGGTAACTTGATGTAGTGAGGTAAAGGGAGTGACTCTAACTGACTGTGGTGTCTTTGTTGTGCCTGTTGTTTTAATGTGTGTTGTTCATATTGTTGGTCTGTGAAGAAACACTACTGCTGTGCCTTGTTCAGAACAGCCATATTACGTTGCTTAGTTATCCTGTGTTTGTTGTACTAATACTGTGAATACTGTAACATGTTACTGTTGTTTTTGGTCTGCTAGTTTTATTCACATGCTGCTGTTTTGGGGCGTTGGAGATATTATAATCTGCTGTAACATGTGAGATAACATGTCCAAATGACTCGTATCCTATTTACCCATCTACAGTACAGCAGTGGCTCTAAGGCCATGACTTTATATGTAGACATAAATTAGATTATTTTGTAGCTAATTCACATATGATAATGCCACTGTATATCAATCAAATGTATAAAGGCCTTTTTACATCAGCAGATGTCATAACGTGCTAAAGCATGAAGGTAGTTGTTGACCTGTCTCCTTCGTTAAGGTGCCTAGGAGATATGATTGAACCAGATGACATACTTCTCCTCTGTGGCTCTGTCTGCTACTCAGACCATAGAAACGTCAAAATGACCATCCTATTTTAGCTCCGGTACAATGCCATCTCTCGCCTGTTCTTTTTGTCACATTGCAAGAGTCTACACTGAGCTGTGTAAGCAAATGTTGAGCTACTCTTGTTTCCGCTTCATTCATCCACTACTGGGCTCCCAAGTGGCACAGCGGTCTAAGGCGCTGCATCTCAGTGCTAGAGGCATCACTACAGACCCTGGTTTGATTCCAGGCTGTATCTCCATGATTGGGAGTCCCATAGCGTGGCTCACAATTGGCCCAGCATTGTCCGGGGTAGGCCGTCATTGTAAATAAGAATTTGTTCTTAACTGACATGCCTAGTTAAATAAAAATAAACTCATTGATTTCACATGAAGGGGAGGCGGGGTTCACTACACTAACATCACATTCCATTGGCTATGCTGGCTCTAAAATGGTAGAACACTGACTGAATGCACTGGGCTTATGATTCTACAATATAGAGAAAGAGGATTCTGTGATTTATGTTGCATTCTATCCCTAAACACTAGTTTTTTTTACCAAACTGTCCTCTATCTCGTGTGTTGACTTAATCTTAAATCCCTTTTGTATCAACTGTAACGTATCTGACATGCTCTCTCTGTTGTAGTACTGCATGTACAGTCTGTTCTGATCTCTATGGAAAATATCTTTGTTCACCGGACCTTTTTCTCAATAAAATTGTCTAATTAAACTATCAGTGTTCCTCGCCACGGCCGACGATGACTAATACTGGTGTCACAGTACCACCATAGATGTATTTACCGTTACTAAGTACTTAACATGATTAACAGGGCCAGAGAAAGGCCACACTAAAATTTGTCACCTGTTTGCATTGATTCTGAGTGAATGTATTAGTTGGAGTCATTTACCCGGCTGGCCTGGTGTGCTGTGATTTGAACTGGGTGAACCTGTTCAGCCAAAAGGCGGAGAGACATAGAAGGCTGGTTGAGATGCAGCTGGGTTTATCTGGCAGGCAGATTGGATTACAAGCAGCAGGGTAATGGGTTGTTTCCGCTCCTCAGGGTTAGTGCTGTGTCAGCTGGTTATTGCTCCACTTTGGCACTTTATTGATCAGTCAGAGTAGTGATTAATGGGCTGTAAGGTCTGTACACCTGGCTTCCCAGCAGGACATCCCAATAGTATCCTCGCATTGATCTGCACTGATAAGGCTGGATAGGTCCCTGTAACTCACCCAATGGGTTGCTAATTGAGAGACGGATGGAAATAAGACATTTTGTGGCCTTCGGGAATAGAAAGTGCATTTTAAAGCATTTATTAAAAAAAAACTTTATGGGCTAATAGGCTATGATTGGTATATATTCTAGGGAGCAGTGTTGGTTGCTGGCCCATCCTATTTACACAGTCAGCGACATATTTACACAGTCAGCGACACATAGTGACACGGTACATGGACATATAGGGCCTAGGAAAACCTGACAGCACTTTATAATTTTAATTTTTTCTCACCAGGTCAGCTGATGATTCAGCACTTTGTTATTATTCATTGATTCAGAGCTGGTGATGACAGCATGCTGTCTCGTCTCTGATACACACACACACAGCCGTGTCTGACCCCAGGGAGTCCGCTGTCACATCTTGGAGTGACAGACGCGACAGACAGAGTGAACTGCGAGAATTAGCAACCCGCTGAGAGGCTAGCTGTCACCGAAGGCTGAGGAGACCAACGGATTTCTGACACTGCAAGGTCCACTAAGAACTGTTCCCTGGCTACACTCTGAACCAAAACAGACATATTGTTCTGGTAACCCTGGCTACACTCTGAACCAAAACAGACATATTGTTCTGGTAACCCTGGCTACACTCTGAACCAAAACAGACATATTGTTCTGGTAACCCTGGCTACACTCTGAACCAAAACAGACATATTGTTCTGGTAACCCTGGCTACACTCTGAACCAAAACAGACATATTGTTCTGGTAACCCTGGCTACACTCTTCTGAACCAAAACAGACATATTGTTCTGGTAACCCTGGCTACACTCTTCTGAACCAAGACAGACATATTGTTCTGGTAACCCTAGCTACACTCTTCTGAACCAAGACAGACATTGTTCTGGTAAGGACTGAAGCAGCATGAGCAGAGACAAGACCTTAGTTAACATTCTGGTAGCAAAGACAATGAAGAGTTGAGAGTAGGTTTCTTCCAACCTGAGGGAGTTAGTCCCTGCCACTGATAACATGGTGTTTCCTTTAGGGACTGAGCCTGAATAGAACACTGTGTAATAACAGTATGAACAAACTACACCAGTACTATTTAAAACCAGTGCTAACATGTGCCTTGGGAATGGGCTTGAACCAGCAACCATGCTCTAAAGGTCTGCCATAAAGGTCCAGACCTCTTGGGAGCACTCACACGCAGGGAGGCCTAAACCCACTCAGCCTTTGTCCATAGAGAACAGCTTCCTCCACATCAGTGCAGGCAGGAACAACCAGGGAGTGAGCTATCTTTATCATCCTACACAGTCTTTGATGAGTGAGCTCTCTCCATTGTGTTACACAGTCTTTGATGTGTGTCACACAACCCCCTAAGGATAGACACCATCTCTCATCATCCCACAGACACTCTTCACACCAACCAGTACTCTGTTTAATCTCACTCTTTCAAGTTGCCAATTTGATTAGTGGTGAATCGCAAACCTAAATGTTGCAGTTCATGTCAATGTGATGGTAGATTTTCTATACAGAACAGAACTGACAGATCAATCTGTATCATGTCTGTTCTTTATTATTCTGTTTCATGAATACGTGTATATATTAATATGCTGTTTCATTTCAGAATATGTGAGCTATGTAGAATAATGTTTTGTACACATGAATATGCTGGTTAATGTTTGGACTCTTAACAAACAACAGTAATCTCAAATGAATGCTGTATAATGTTCTCTTGTCCAATTGTCTTTGTTTCCTGATTAATCCCTTTTTGGTGAGGTAGGATAGCAGTTTGGGGGGGACAACCGCCTACAAACACACACATACACACTCACTCCATGGGGTGTGTGTCGTGAGTAGGATTAGGGTCTCACACAGATGGGCCTCAGATGTCCTTGGACAAAAGAACAGGGCGTGGCCTGGGTTGCTGGGGGAGACCGTATCTCGGATGAATTAATATAGAGTTGGGGGAGCAGCACCCTTTCATTCAGGCTCAGGAGTTCCAAGGATTTGTCCTGTGTTTGTGTGTGTGTGTGTGTGTTGCATTAAAGGGCATGAAGGGGGTTGGCCACAAAGGATCCCCCTACTCCTCAACCCCCCTCACCACCACTACCCTCCCCTCCCTCCAAGCCTACAATCAAACCTCCATCCTCCTCGTTCATAGGCTATCAGCCCCATCCCCCACACCTCCCCAGCACAGCCTGAGGGACTGGGAAGTCCCGGACACAGAGAGGGAATCCACTGAGCATCCCCATTGAGACGACTGCTTCTTTGTAAGCCAGCCAATCCACCATCCAGGAAGGGCTGTTTTTGGAATGTTACATTCTGTGATGCTGATCACCACAACCTTTCTATGTGCTCTGAGTACTAACAGCACATAGATGTAAACAATCCAGACAGACACCATTACGGTGCACCCATGAAGTATCACAAGGGAGAGACAACCATGTCTTTACATTCTGTTAATCATATTTCTCTGCAAAGGAGAGGAGTGCCCAAACATGGAAGCTTTAATTCACATTCCCTATAATACCATCCATCTTTAATTGAGACAGGCAGTGCAGGGTGGTGCAGGTGGGGGCAGGGCAGGGGGTGGGACAACCGTGAGAGCCAGACATATGGTGTTCTGTACAAAGACAACTCAGCATAAACTCCTCCTATACACACACGCACACAAACAAACGCACATACACAGATTTTTCTGCAGCATCTTGCAGAGAACCGATCCCAGAATCCCAGTCTCAACATCCTGCACAATTAGAGCCACGTTAGTCAGCCTCTTAGCTCCCTGGTTCTGGCTTCCACTTGGCTCCCTTCCTGCTGCCTGGCTCCCTGGTTCTGGTCCTCTTGGCTCCATTCCTACTGGCTGGCTCCCTGGTTCTGGTCCTCTTGGCTCCCTGGTTCTGGCTCCTCTTGGCTGCCTTCCTAATGGCTGGCTCCCTGATTCTGGTCCCTCTTGGCTGCCTTCCTACTGCCTGGCTCCCTGATTCTGGCCCCTCTTGGCTGCCTTCCTGCTGCCTGGCTCCCTGGTTCTGGTTTCTCTTGGCTGCCTTCCTACTGCCTGGCTCCCTGGTTCTGGTTCCACTTGGCTGCCTTCCTACTGCCTGGCTCCCTGGTTCTGGTTCCACTTGGCTGCCTTCCTACTGCCTGGCTCCCTGGTTCTGGTTTCCTCTTTGCTCCCTTCCTACTGCCTGGCTTAGTGGTTCTGGTTCCTCTTGGCTGCCTTCCTGCTGCCTGGCTTAGTGGTTCTGTTTCCTCTTGGCTGCCTTCCTGCTGCCTGGCTTGGTGGTTCTGATTCTGTCCAGGTGGAAGGAGGGCAGATGGGTTAGCCATTTGGCAGAGAGGAGTTATGCCGCCACACACACACACACACACACACACACACACACACACACACACACACACACACACACACACACACACACACACACACACACACACACACACACACACACACACACAGACTACCATGCCGTCTCCGTCTTATAAAAGTCACATCCAACCGGATCATATCACCGGATAAGCCAGGCGTCAGCTTGGAAGCTGTTTGCTCGCTTGCTGTTTGTGTGAACACATCTTGGGTTTTAGATGTGTCAGGGTCTACCATTATTATGTGAAGAGCTCTGTAAACTAGACTGACTGACAGTTGTGTAAATACTTTATTCTAAAACAGTCTGGCTGACAGATAGGCACACAGAGAGAGCTGTGGGGCATGTTTACCTAACACTACTGCCCGAGAGCATCTGAGAACCAACACACACACACACACACACACACACACACACACACACACACACACACACACACACACTCTGAAGCATGGTGAAGGAAAACGCTAAAAATAAACTTGAAAAACAATGTCTGCTGACAGAGGGTGTACAAACAGAACACTGCAGAGAGGATGCAAGTACAGCTGTCTGTGTGTGTCTGTGTGTGTGTCTGTGGGTGTGGGTGAGTGTGTGTGAGTATCAAACTTGGCATGCAAGGGCAGGAGGCCAGTACTGATACGCCTGCCCCAAGGCTCCAAGCCCAGAAACTAACAGCCGACACTGGGCTTGAGAGCAGCACAGCATGGCCTTGTCCTGGAGCCAGGATGCTAACGGCTAACTAGCTAACAACTTATAGATGCCACACTGTGTGTGTGTCTAGCAGAGCGCTGCAGAGATTTAGGAGAGTTAGGAGATCTTCGAGTGCAATTTTCCCTCGTTCTCCCACTCACTCCCTTGCTTCAATAATTCCGTCCCCCCAGGAAGACTACAGAGGGAGAGAAGGAGGGGAGGAGGAGAGGAAGATAGGGAGGGAAGGATGAAGGAGGCTGCTAAAACAGATGTCACAAAGCCACAGGGTCCCAGTGTTGTTCATTTCGGTTTCTCTCTCACCCCCTCGTTCTCCCTCACTCCCACTGTCTCTGTCCATTCCTCTCTCCCTCACTCCCACTGTCTCTGTCCATTCCTCTCTCCCTCACTCCCACTGTCTCTGTCCATTCCTCTCTCCCACTGTCTCTGTCCATTCCTCTCTCCCTTTTTCTCTATTCTTCCCTCCTTCTCCCTGACTCATTTCACACCCTTCTTCTAATTTTACACTCTCCCCTATCCTCTCTCTCCACCATTAGGCGGTAACCCACACAAACCCGCGCAGGCACTTGTGCTCGCACACACACACACACAAATAAACACACACACACAGACATACAGACACACACACACACATACAGACACGCACGCACACACATACAGACACGCACGCACACACATACAGACACGCACGCACGCACTCACAAATATGATGTAATTTTTATTTATTTATATATTTCTGCCAAGATGCATTTAAATTGATAGTCGTTGGCTCAATGACTGGATGTCTATGGGAACAGTTAGCATGTCATAGTGCTAATGCTAGTAGTAATTCATCCCCCCTACCCTTGCTGCCACTGCTGAAAAGAATCCTAGGGAAAACACTGCACACACACTGCACACAAACAAATATTCTTGCCTTCCTGATTACCTCCACCCTAAACACACACGCAGAAGATAAAGTGTCTCTCACATCAACACATCAGAATCAGAGCTTGGTCTTCTCTCTCAGGACAACAGATGCTGCTTTAAACTATCAGCTCTCCCTCAATAAATACAACTATATACTGTATTATAAACTGGGTGGTTAGAGCCCGGAATGCTGATTGGCTGACAGCCGTGGTATATCAGACCGTATATCACGGGTATGACAAAACATTTATTTTTACTTCTCTAATTACGTTGATAACCAATAGCAATAAGGCACCTTGGGGGTTTGTGGTATATGGCCAATATACCACGGCTAAGGGCTGTATCCAGGCAGTACTTCTCGATGTGTTGTGCCTAAGAACATCCCTTAGCCGTGGTATATTGGCCATATACCACACCCCCTCGTGTCTTATTGCTTAATTATATCACTCTCTATTCCTCATGATCTAACTGGCTGGTCAGCTCTGCTCTGTCCTAGTGGATAATCTCTCTACTCTGAAGTCAATGTTAATTATGGGATGTGTAACGTAAGTGTGATCTGCATTCACGGTCCGGTCTGCAAGAGCTTCTAGTCCCATTCAGTCCAGACGACTACTATTACACAGTGTGTGTGAGTGTGTGTGTGTGTGTGTGTGTGTGTGTGTGTGTGTGTGTGTGTGTGTGAGAGTGCATGTGTGAATGGATGGCCAAAGTCATGCTTAGCCGAGGTACTCACGCTGACGCGGTCCTTTCCTCCAGGCTCGATCATGTAGGTGTGATTCCCATCAAAGAACATCCCACTGACAGAGAGAGAGAAAAAGAGAAAGAGAGAGAAAGAGAGACCAATATGACCGCCAGCCATTGCAGATGTAAACAAGATGGATGCCACCACTCTCTCTCCTCTCTACAGTAACTGATGAGGACTGTGTGTGTCTGTAACGGCACTAAGAGGGATAGGTGTCTATGGATGGTTTATACTGGTACATGTCTATGGATGGTTTATACTGGTACATGTCTATGGATGGTTTATACTGGTACATGTCTATGGATGGTTTATACTGGTACATGTCTATGGATGGTTTATACTGGTACATGTCTATGGATGGTTTATACTGGTGCATATCTATGATTGGTTTATACTGGTACATGTCTATGGATGGTTTATACTGGTACATGTCTATGATTGGTTTATACTGGTACATGTCTATGGATGGTTTATACTGGTACATGTCTATGGATGGTTTATACTGGTACATGTCTATGGATGGTTTATACTGGTACATGTCTATGATTGGTTTATACTGGTACATGTCTATGGATGGTTTATACTGGTACATGTCTATGGATGGTTTATACTAGTACATGTCTATGGATGGTTTATACTGGTACATGTCTATGATTGGTTTATACTGGTACATGTCTATGGATGGTTTATACTGGTACGTGTCTATGATTGGTTTATACTGGTACATGTCTATGGATGGTTTATACTGGTACATGTCTATGGATGGTTTATACTGGTACATGTCTATGGATGGTTTATACTGGTACATGTCTATGATTGGTTTATACTGGTACATGTCTATGTATGGTTTATACTGGTACGTGTCTATGGATGGTTTATACTGGTGCATGTCTATGGATGGTTTATACTGGTACATGTCTATGATTGGTTTATACTGGTACATGTCTATGGATGGTTTATACTGGTACATGTCTATGGATGGTTTATACTGGTGCATGTCTATGATTGGTTTATACTGGTACATGTCTATGGATGGTTTATACTGGTACATGTCTATGGATGGTTTATACTGGTACATATCTATGATTGGTTTATACTGGTACATGTCTATGTATGGTTTATACTGGTACATGTCTATGGATGGTTTATACTGGTACATGTCTATGGATGGTTTATACTGGTACATGTCTATGGATGGTTTATACTGGTACATGTCTATGGATGGTTTATACTGGTGCATGTCTATGGATGGTTTATACTGGTACATGTCTATGGATGGTTTATACTGGTACATGTCTATGATTGGTTTATACTGGTATATGTCTATGGATGGTTTATAATGGTACATGTCTATGGATGGTTTATACTGGTACATGTCTATGGATGGTTTATACTGGTACATGTCTATGGATGGTTTATACTGGTACATGTCTATGGATGGTTTATACTGGTACATGTCTATGGATGGTTTGTCAGGATGTCAGGAAATAAACTGGTGCATGTCAGGAAATAAACACATGAGCCTCCTCTCCACAACTAACACTACTAACTAACACTACTAACTAACACTAGTAACCAACACTAGTAACCAACACTACTAACCAACACTAGTAACCAACACTAGTAACCAACACTACTAACCAATACTAGTAACCAACACTACTAACCAACACTAGTAACCAACACTAGTAACCAACACTACTAACCAACACTAGTAACCAACACTAGTAACCAACACTACTAACCAACACTAGTAACCAACACTAGTAACCAACACTAGTAGCCAACACTACTAACCAACACTACTAACCAACACTAGTAACCAACACTACAAACCAACACTAGTAACCAACACTAGTAACCAACACTACTAACCAACACTAGTAACCAACACTAGTAACCAACACTACTAACCAACACTACTAACCAACAGTAGTAACCAACACTAGTAACCAACACTAGTAGCCAACACTACTAACCAACACTAGTAACAACACTACTAACCAACACTACTAAACAACACTACTAACCAACACTACTAAACAACGCTACTAACCAACGCTACTAACCAACGCTACTAACCAACACTACTAACCAACACTACTAACACTACTAACCAACACCACTAACCAACACTAATAACCAACACTACTAACACTACTAACCAACACTACTAACACTAGTAACTAACACTACTAACCAACACTACTAACCAACATTACTAACATTACTAACACTACTAACCAACACTAGTAACCAACACTACTAACACTACTAACCAACACTACTAACCAACACTACTAACCAACACTACTAACATTACTAACACTACTAACCAACACTACTGACCAACACTACTAACCAACACTACTAAAACTATTAACACTAGTTACCAACACTACTAACCAACACTACTAACACTACTAACCAACACTACTAACATTACTAACACTACTAACCAACACTACTAACCAACACTACTAACATTACTAACACTACTAACCAACACTACTGACCAACACTACTAACCAACACTACTAACCCTACTAACCAACACTACTAACCAACACTACTAACCAACACTAGTAACCAACACTACTAACACTACTAACCAACAATACTAACACTAGTAACCAAAACTACTAACCAACACTACTAACCAACACTACTAACACTACTAACCAACACTACTAACACTACTAATCAAAACTACTAACCAACACTACTAACACGAGTAACCAACACTAATAACCAACACTACTAACCAACACTACTAAACAACACTACTAACCAACACTACTAACACTAGTAACTAACGCTACTAACCAACACTACTAACCAACATTACTAACACTACTAACCAACACTACTAACCAACACTACTAACCAACACTACTAACACTTGTAACCAACACTAATAACCAACACTAATAACCAACACTACTAACACTTGTAACCAACACTAATAACCAACACTACTAACACTACTAACCAACACGACTAACACTAGTAACTAACACTACTAACCAACATGACTAACACTACTAACCAACACTACTAACCAACACTAATAACCAACACTACTGACCAACACTACTAACACTACTAACCAACACTACTAACCAACACTACTAAAACTATTAACACTAGTAACCAACACTACTAACCAACAATACTAACACTACTAACCAACACTACTAACACTAGTAACCAAAACTACTAACCAACACTACTAACCAACATTACTAACATTACTAACACTACTAACCAACACTACTAACCAACACTACTAACACTAGTAACCAACACTGCTAACCAGCACTGCTAGCCAGCATTACTAGCATTACTAGCACTGCTAACCAGCACTGCTAGCCAGCACAGCTGACCAACACTACTAACCCTACTAACCAACACTACTAACACTACTAACCAACACTACTAACCAACACTACTAACCAACACTACTAACACTATTAACACTAGTAACCAACACTACTAACACTACTAACCAACAATACTAACACTAGTAACCAACACTAGTAACCAAAACTACTAACCAACACTACTAACCAACACTACTAACAATACTAACCAACACTATTAACACTAGTAACTAACACTACTAACCAACACTACTAACACTAGTAACCAACACTAGTAACCAAAACTACTAACCAACACTACTAACAAACACTACTAACACTAGTAACCAACACTAGTAACCAAAACTACTAACCAACACTACTAACCAACACTACTAACACTACTAACCAACACTATTAACACTAGTAACTAACACTACTAACCAACACTACTAACCAACACTACTAACACTACTAACCAACACTACTAACACTAGTAACCAACACTACTAACCAACACTACTAACCAACACTACTAACACTAGTAACCAACACTACTAACCAACACTACTAACACGAGTAACCAACTCTACTAACCAACACTACTAACCAACTACTAACCAACACTACTAACTAATACTTCTAACTAACACTAGCCTTAACCACCACCTTTAGGGCTTTCTCCATCAGAGAAAACAGTCTGTAATATTGTCTTGGTTCAGTCAGTTCAAATATAGACCATAAAATGGTGCAATCTGCAATGACTGGATATTGATATACGATATAGAGTGTATTCTCCACTGCCTTCAACACTATCTACAATACGGTATTACTGTGAACTAGAAGGAGGATGCCTAAAACTCTGGGTTACTATGCACGCACGCACGCACGTAAACACACACACACACGAAGGATAGGTAAACGTCCTCTGTAGTGTCATTACGGCCAGCAATCATCTTAAACACTCACAAAACAATTTCCCATCCAGCATATATGTGAAGGTCCCCTTGTCCCTGCAAACTAGGCTGAGGTGTGTGTGTGTGTGTGTGTGTGTGTGTGTGTGTGTGTGTGTGTGTGTGTGTGTGTGTGTGTGTGTGTGTGGGTGCGTGCGTGCATGCAGGCTGACATGCGACTGTGAAGCGGACATCATCAATTAACGTTATCTGAAGCTTTTTAGGAGATTGCTCAGGTCAAAGTGTGTACTATACATCACACACACCTCACATCCAGGCTGGGACGATGCTCCATATACAGAGTTCACCTTCAGCACCAACTGTCTCTGCCAGACCGTCAGACCGTACACGCACGCACGCACACACACTATCTCTGAGCGTATAGCTCTATATATCAGGCTGCTATGATGAGACTGTCACAGCCTTATTGGGAGTTCACTGACTGTATGTCTAACGCAGATGGGCCAGCACACACGCACACATGCACACACACACGCAAACGCAAACACACACGGGAGACTAAATATCACCCAGGACAGAAGACAGATTGTCTGATCCACCATCCTGATCTTGCAAGTGTAACCGGTGTGAAATGGCTAGTTAGCTAGCGGGGTGCGCGCTAACAGCGTTTCAATCGGTGACGTCACTCGCTCTGAGACCTTGAAGTAGTGTTTCCCCTTGCTCTGCAAGGTCCACGGCTTTTGTGGCGCGATGGGTAACGGTGCTTCATGGGTGGCTGTTGTTGATGTGGGCAGAGGGTCCCTGGTTCGAGCCCAGATAGGGGCGAGGAGAGGGATGGAGGCTATACTGTTACACAAGCTTACAACGGTCAGAATGGTGGATCAGGCTAGGAGAAAGAGGGTCAGGATGGTGGATCAGGCTAGGAGAGAGAGGGTCAGGATGGTGGATCAGGCTAGGAGAGAGAGGGTGGTCTGGATGGAGGATCAGGATGATGGATTACTGTAAACAGTAACACAGTGGCCACACTGTCACAATGTGCATCTGTAAAGAGTAACACAGTGGTCACACTGTCACAATGTGTGTCTGTAAACAGTAACACAGTGGTCACACTGTCACAATGTGTGTCTGTAAACAAATAATATAATAATAATCAATAATTTTGCTCTTTATTTAGCCATCTTACATATAAACCTTATTTGTTCATCAAGAATTGTGAATAACTCACCACAGGTTAATGAGAAGGGTGTGCTTGAAGGGATGAACATAACTCTGCAATGTTGGGTTTTATTGGAGAGAGTGTCAGTCTTAAATCATTCTCCACACACAGTCTGTGCCTGTATTTAGTTTTCATGCTAGTGAGTGCCGAGAATCCACTCTCACATAGGTACGTGGTTGCAAAGGGCATCAGTCTTAACAATGCGCTTTGCCAAGGCAAGAAACTCTTAGCACAGCCATATCTAGAAATATGGCAGTGGCTTCTGATTAAATTCCATTTTCTCAGAACCACTTGTTGCAATTTGGATGAAGCTCTCTTGTTCAGATATCGGTAAGTGGACTGGAGGCAGGGCATGAAAGGGATAACGAATCCAGTTGTTTGTGTCGTCCATTTAGGGAAAGTACCTGCGTAATTGCGCACCCAGCTCACTCAGGTGCTTCGCTATATCACATTTGATATTGTCCGTAAGCTTGAGTTCATTTACACACAAATAATTATACAACAATGGAAAGACCTGTGTGTTGTCCTTGTTAATGCAGACAGAAAAGAGCTCCAACTTCTTAATCATAGCCTCAATTCTGTCCCGCACATTGAATATAGTTGCGGAGAGTCCCTGTAATCCTAGATTCAGATCATTCAGGCAAGAAAAAACATCACCCAGATAGGCCAGTCGTGTGAGAAACTCGTCATCATGCAAGCAGTCAGACAAGTGGAAATTATGGTCAGTAAAGAAACCTTTAAGCTCGTCTCTCAATTAAAAAAAACTTGTCAATACTTTGCCCCTTGATAACCAGCGCATTTCTGTATGTTGTAAAAGCGTTACATGGTCGCTGCCCTTATCATTGCATAGTGCAGAAAATACACAAGAGTTCAAGGGCCTTGCTTTAACAAAGTTAACAATTTTCACTATAGTGTCCAAAACGTCTTTCAAGCTGTCAGGCATTCCCTTGGCAGCAAGAGCCTCTCGGTGGATGCTGCAGTGTACCCAAGTGGCGTCGGGAGCAACTGCTTGCACGCACGTTACCACTCCACTATGTCTCCCTGTCATGGCTTTTGCGCCATCAGTACAGATACCAACACATCATGACCACCAAAGTCTATTTGAAGTCAGAAAGCTAGTATCCTCTCATGTTGTCCTGGTTTCCAGTGGTTTGCAGAAGAGGATGTCTTCCTTAGTTGACCCACCACAAACGTAACAGACATATACCAGGAGCTGTGCCAGGCCCGCCACGTCGGCCCGCCATCCAGCTGTAACGCATAGAATTCACTGACTTGTATGCGAAGCAGTAATTGTTTCAAAACATCTCCTGCCATGTCACTGATGCGTCGTAAAACAGTGTCGTTTGATGAAGCCATTGTCTGTATAGTTTTTTTGGCCTTTCCCCCAGCATTGTCCCAGCCATATCTGTTGCATAAGGAAGAATGAAGTCCTCCACAATAGTATGGGGCTTGCCTGTCCTAGTCACTCGGTAGCTCACTAGATAAGACGCTTAATACTTGATGATGGCGCCGATGGAGATGGCAGCATCGCGACTAGCTCTTAAGCAACTCTGCAGTATTTTGTTTGTTTAAGTAAAAAAAAATATGTTTTTAGCTCAGGAATTGTTTTGTGTCATTACATACACCCGGAAACAACGCTTAAAGACTATTTTGATCACACGGACTGGGATATGTTCAGACTAGCTTCAGAAAATAACCGATGCGGTGAATGAGTTTATCAGGAAGTGCATAGGAGATGTTGTACCCACTGTGACTATTAAAACCTACCACAACCAGAAACAGTGGATAGATGGGAGCCTTCGCGAAAAACTGAAAGCGCAAACAACCGCATTTAACCAGGGCAAGAAGACTGGGAATATGGAAGAATACAAACAGTGTACTTATTCACGCCGCAAAGCAATCAAGCAGGCTAAACGTCAGTATAGGGACAAAGTTGAGTCCCAGTTCAATGGCTCAGACATGAGACGTATGTGGCAGGGTCTACAGACAATCATGGATTATAAAAGGAAAACCAGCCACATCGCGGACACCGATGTCTTGCTTCCGGACAGGCTGAACACCTTCTTCGCTTGCTTTGAGGATAATACAGTGCCACCGACGCGGCCCGCTACCAAGGACTGTGGGCTTTCCTTCTCCGTGGCCAACGTGAGTAAATCAAATCAAATCAAAGCTTATTTGTCACGTGATCCGAATACAACAGGTGTAGACCTTACAGTGAAATGCTTACTTACAGGCTCTAACCAACAGTGCAAAAAAGCTATTATGTGAACAATAGGTAAGTAAAGAAATAAAAACAACAGTAAAAAGACGTTGAAAAAAACCAGTAGCGAGGCTATAACAGTAGCGAGGCTGCATACAGGCACCGGTTAGTCGGGCTGATTGAGGTAGTATGTACATGTAGATATGGTTAAAGTGACTATGCATATATGATGAAAAGAGAGTAGAAGTAGCATAAAAGAGGGGTTGGCGGGTGAAAGGTGGCGGGTGGCGGGACACAATGCAGATAGCCCCGGTTAGCCAATGTGCGGGGGCACTGGTTGGTCGGGCCAATTGAGGTAGTATGTACATGAATGTATAGTTAAAGTGACTATGCATATATGGTAAACAGAGAGTAGCAGCAGCATAAAAGTGGGGTTGGGGTGGGGGATGGGGCACACAATACAAATAGTCTGAGTAGCCATTTGATTACCTGTTCAGGAGTCTTACGGCTTGGGGGTAAAACTGTTGAGAAGCCTTTTTGTCCTAGACTTGGCACTCCGGAACCGCTTGCCATGCGGTAGTTGAGAGAACAGCCTATGACTAAGGTGGCTGGGGTATTTAACCATTTTTAGGGCCTTCTTTCGACACCGCCTGGTGTAGAGGTCCTGGATGGCAGGCAGCTTAGCCCCAGTGATACTAGGCCGTACGCACTACCCTCTGTAGTGCCTTGCGGTCGGAGGTCGAGCAATTGCCGTAAAAGGCAGTGATGCAACTAGTCAGGATGCTCTCGATGTTGCAGCTGTAGAACCTTTTGAGGATCTGAGGACCCATGCCAAATCTTTTTAGTTTCCTGAGGGGGAATAGGTTTGTCGTGCCCTCTTCACGACTGTCTTGGTGTGTTTGGACCATTCTAGTTTGTTGGTGATGTAGACACCAAGGAACTTGAAGCTCTCAACCTGCTCCACTACAGCCCCGTCGATGAGAATGGGGGCGTGCTCGGTCCTCCTTTTCCTGTAGTCCATAAGACATTTAAGCGTGTTAACCATCGCAAGGCTGCCGGCCCAGATGATATCACCAGCCGCGTCCTCAGAGCATGCGCAGACCAGCTGGCTGGTGTGTTCACAGATACAGTTGAAGTCGGAAGTTTATATACACTTACAGTGAGGGAAAAAACGTATTTGATCCCCTGCTGATTATGTACGTTTGCCCACTGACAAAGAAATTATCAGTCTATAATTTTAATGGTAGGTTTATTTGAACAGTGAGAGACAGATTAACAACTAAAAAATTCAGAAAAACAGATGTGAAAATGTTTATAAATGGAATTGCATTTTAATGAGGGAAATAAGTATTTGACCCCCTCTCAATCAGAAAGATTTCTGGCTCCCAGGTGTCTTTTATACAGGTAACAAGCTGAGATTAGGAGCACACTCTTAAAGGGAGAGTGTGCTCCTAATCTCAGTTTGTTACCTGTATAAAAGACACCTGTCCACAGAAGCAATCAATCAGATTCCAAACTCTCCACCATGGCCAAGACCAACGAGCTCTCCAAGGATGTCAGGGACAAGATTGTAGACCTACACAAGGCTGGAATGGGCTACAAGACCATCGCAGAGCAGCTTGGTGAGAAGGTGACAACAGTTGGTGCGATTATTCGCAAATGGAAGAAACACAAAAGAACTGTCAATCTCCTTTGGCCTGGGGCTCCATGCAAGATCTCACCTCGTGGAGTTGCAATGATCATGAGAACGGTGAGGAATCAGCCCAGAACTACACGGGAGGATCTTGTCAATGATCTCAAGGCAGCTGGGACCATAATCACCAAGAAAACAATTGGTAATACACTACGCCGTGAAGGACTGAAATCCTGCAGCGCCCGCAAGGTCCCCCTGCTCAAGAAAGCACATATACATGCCCGTCTGAAGTTTGCCAATGAATATCTGAATGATTCAGAGGACATCTGGGTGAAAGTGTTGTGGTCAGATGAGACCAAAATGGAGCTCTTTGGCATGTTTGGAGGAGGAGGAATGCTGCCTATGACCCCAAGAACACCATCCCCACCGTCAAACATGGAGGTGGAAACATTATGCTTTGGGGGTGTTTTTCTGCTAAGGGGACAGGACAACTTCACCGCATCAAAGGGACGATGGACGGGGCCATGTACCGTCAAATCTTGGGTGAGAACCTCCTTTCCTCAGCCAGGGCATTGAAAATGGGTCGTGGATGGGTATTTCAGCATGACAATGACCCAAAACACACGGCCAAGGCAACAAAGGAGTGGCTCAAGAAGAAGCACATTAAGGTCCTGGAGTGGCCTAGCCAGTCTCCAGACCTTAATCCCATAGAAAATCTGTGGAGGGAGCTGAAGGTTTGAGTTGCCAAACGTCAACCTCGAAACCTTAATGACTTGGAGAAGATCTGCAAAGAGGAGTGGGACAAAATCCCTCCTGAGATGTGTGCTAACCTGGTGGCCAACTGCAAGAAACGTCTGACCTCTGTGATTGCCAACAAGGGTTTTGCCACCAAGTACTAAGTCATGTTTTGCAGAGGGGTCAAATACTTATTTCCCTCATTAAAATGCAATTCCATTTATACAATTTTTCACGTGTTGTTCTGGATTTTTTTGTTGTTATTCTGTTTCTCACTGTTCAAATAAACCTACCATTAAAATTATAGACTGATCATTTATTTGTCAGTGGGCAAACATACAAAATCAGCAGGGGATCAAATACTTTTTTCCCTCACTGTAGGTTGGAGTCATTAAAACTCATTTTTCAACAACTCCACAAATTTCTTGTTAACAAACTATAGTTTTGGCAAGTCGGTTAGGACATCTACTTTGTGTATGACACAAGTAATTTTTCCAACAATTGTTTACAGACAGATTATTTCACTTATAATTCACTGTATCACAATTCCAGTGGGTCAGAAGTTTACATGCACTAACTTGAGTGTGCCTTTAAACAGCTAGGAAAATTCCAGAAAATTATGTCATGGCTTTAGAAGCTTCTGATAGGCTAATTGACATCATTTGAGTCAATTGGAGGTGTACCTGTGGATGTATTTCAAGGCCTACCTTCAAACTCAGTGCCTCTTTGCTTGGCATCATGGGAAAATCAAAAGAAATCAGCCAAGACTTCAGAAAAAAAATTGTAGACCTCCACGTCTGGGTTATTCTTGGGAGCAACTTCCAAACACCTGAAGGTACCACGTTCATCAGTACAAATAATAGTACGCAAGTATAAACACCATGGGAACACGCAGCCGTCATACCGCTCAGGAAGGAGACGCGTTCTGTGTCCTAGAGTTGAACGTACTTTGGTGCGAAAAGTGCAAATCAATCCCAGAACAACAACAAAGGACCTTGTGAAGATGCTGGAGGAAACAGGTACAAAAGTATCTACATCCACAGTAAAACGAGTCCTATATCGACATAACCTGAAAGGCCGCTCAGCAAAGGAAGAAGCCACTGCTCTAAAACCACCATAAAAAAAGCCAGACTACGGTTTGCAATTGGGACAAATATCGTACTTTTTTGAGAAATGTCCTCTGGTCTGATGAAACAAAAATAGAACTGTTTGGCCATAATGACCATCGTTATGTTTGGAGGAAAAAGGGGGAGGCTTGCAAGCCAAAGAACACCATCCCAACCGTGAAGCACGGGCGTGGCAGCACCATGTTGTGGGGGTGATTTTCTGCAGGAGGGACTGGTGCACTTCACAAAATAGGTGGCATCATGAGGATGGAAAATTATGTGGATATATTGAAGCAACATCTCAGTCAGGATGTTAAAGCTTGGTCGCAAATGGGTCTTCCAAATGGACAATGACCCCAAGCATACTTCCAAAGTTGTGGAAAAATGGCTTAAGGACAACAAAGTCAAAGTATTGGAGTGGCCATCACAAAGCCCTGACCTCAATCCTATAGAAAATTTGTGGGCAGAACTGCAAAAGCGTGTGCGAGCAAGGAGGCCTACAAACCTGACTCAGTTACACCAGCTCTGTCAGGAGGAAAGGACCAAAATTCACCCAACTTATTGTGGGAAGCTTGTGGAAGGCTACCCGAAACGTTTGACCCAAGTTAAACAATTTGAAGGCAATGCTGCCAAATACTAATTGAGTGTATGTAAACTTCTGACCCACTGGGAATGTGATGAAAGAAATAAAAGCTGAAAGAAATAATTCTCTCTACTATTATTCTGACATTTCACATTCTTAAAATAAAGTGGTGATCCTAACTGACCTAAGACATGGTGGTTTTTTATGGTGGTTTACTAGGATTAAATGTCAGGAATTTTGAAAAACTGAGTTTAAATGTATTTGGCTAAGGTGTATGTAAACTTCAGACTTCAACTGTATATTCAATCTCTCCGTATCCCAGTCTGTTGTCCCCAAATGCTTCATGATGGACACCATTGTCCCTTGATGGACACCATTGAAAGCAAAGGTAATTGAACTAAATGACTACCGCCCCATAGCACTCTCCTCTGCCATCATGAAGTGCTTTGAGAGACTAGTCAAGGATCATATCACCTCCCCCTTACCTGCCACCCTAGACCCTCTTCAATTTGCTTACAGCCCCAACAGATCCACAGACGATGCAATCACCACCACACAGCACACTGCCCTGTACCATCTGGACAAGAGGAATACCTATGTAAGAATGCTGTTTTTTTGACTAGAGCTCAGCATTCAATACCATAGTACCCTCCAAGCTCATCATCAAGCTCGAGGCCTGCGTCTGAACCCCGCCCTGTGCAACTGGGACCTGGACTTCCTGATGGGTCGCCCCCAGGTGGTTAAGGTAGGAAACAACACCTCCTCTTCACTCATCCTCAACACTGGGGCTCCACAAGGGTGCGTACTCAGCCCCCTCCTGTACTCCCTGTTCACCCATGACTGCGTGGCCAAGCATGCCTCCAACTCAATCATCAAGTTTGCAGACGACACAACAGTAGTAGGCTTGATTACCAACAATGATGAGACAGCCTACAGGGAGGAGGTGAGGGCTCTGGGAGTGTGGTGCAAGGAAAATAACCTCTCACTCAATGTCAACAAAACTAAGGAGATGATCGTGGACTTCAGGAAACAGCAGAGGGAGCACCTCCCCTATCCACATCGATGGGACCACAGTGGAGAAGGTGGAAAGCTTCAAGTTCCTTGGCGTACACATCACTGACAAACTTAAATTGTCCATCCACACAGACAGTGTGGTGAAGAAAGCCCAACAGCCTTCAGTACAGGTGCATCAAATCTGGGACCGAGAGACTGAAAAACAGCTTCTATCTCAAGGCCATCAGACTGCTAAACAGCCATCACTAGCACATCAGGGGTGGCTGCCTACCGACATAGATTAGGAATCACTGGCCACTTTTAGAAATGGATCACTAGCCACTTTAATAATGTTCCATATCTAGCATTACTCATCTCATTTGTATAAACCGCACTCCACACTATTCTACGGTATCTTAGCCACTTTCAAATTGTGTTTACATATTGCATCAACCATTTCATATATATACTGTATTGTATTCTATACTACACCACTGACTGTTAAACAGCCATCTCCAGCACATCAGAGGCTGCTGCCTATAGACATCAGGAATCATTGGCCACTTAAAGGAAATAAAACACTAGCCACTTTAATAATGCCTCCGTATTACTCATCTCATGTGTAAACTGTACTCTTAGTATCTTAGTCACTTTAATTGTTTGTAAATATTGCATCTCCCATCTCATATGTATTTACTGTACTCTATACAATGCCACTGTATCTTAGTCCAATGCCACTCTGACATACACTACCGTTCAAAAGTTTGGGGTCATTTAGAAATGTCCTTGTTTTCCATGAACACATACACGAGTGAGTTGCAAAATTAATAGGAAATATAGTCAAGATGTTGACAAGGTTACAAATAATGATTTTTAATGGAAATAATAATTGTGTCCTTCAAACTTTGCTTTCGTCAAAGAAACCTCCATTTGCAGCAATTACAGCTTTGCAGACCTTTGGCATTCTAGTTGTCAATTTGTTGAGGTAATCTGAAGAGATTTCACTCCATGCTTCCTAAAGCACCTCCACACAAGTTGGATTGGCTTGATGGGCACTTCTTACGTACCATACGGTCAAGCTGCTCCCACAACAGCTCAATATGGTTGAGATCCGGTGACTGTGCTGGCCACTCCATTATAGACAGAATACCAGCTGACTGCTTCTTCCCTAAATAGTTATTGCATAGTTTGGAGCTGTGCTCTGGGTCATTGTCCTGTTGTAGGAGGAAATAGGCTCCAATTAAGCGCTGTCCACAGGGTATGGCATGGCGTTGCAAAATGGAGTGATAGCCTTCCTTCTTCAAGATCCCTTTTACCCTTTACAAATCTCCCACTTTACCACCACCAAAGCACCCCCAGACCATCACATTGCCTCCACCATGTTTGACAGATGGCGTCAAGCACTCCTCCAGCATCTTTTCATTTCTTCTGCGTCTCACGAATGTTCTTCTTTGTGATCCGAACACCTCAAACGTAGAATTGTCTCTCCATAACACTTTTTTCCAATCCTTCTCTGTCCAGTGTCTGTGTTTTTCCATCTTAATATTTTCTTTTTATTGGCCAGTCTGAGATATGGCTTTTTCTTTGCAACTCTGCCTAGAAGGCCAGCATCCCGGAGTTGCCTCTTCACTGTTGACGTTGAGACTGGTGTTTTGCGGGTACTATTTAATGAAGCTGCCAGTTGAGGACTTGTGAGGCGTCTGTTTCTCAAACTAGACACTCTAATGTACTTGTCCTCTTGCTCAGTTGTGCACTGGGGCCTCCCACTCCTCTTTCTATTCTGGTTAGAGGCAGTTTGCGCTGTTCTGTGAAGGGAGTAGTACACAGCGTTGTACGAGATCTTCAGTTTCTTGGCAATTTCTCACATGGAATAGCCTTCATTTCTCAGAACAAGAATAGACTGACGAGTTTCAGAAGAAAGTCTTTGTTTCTGGCCATTTTGAGCCTGTAATCGAACCCTCAAATGCTGATCCTCCAGATACTCAACTAGTCTAAAGAAGGCCAGTTTTATTGCTTCTTTAATCAGAACAACAGTTTTCAGCTGTGCTAACATAATTGCAAAATGGCTTTCTAATGATCAATTAGCCTTTTAAAATGATAAACTTAGCTAACATAACGTGCCATTGGAACACAGGAGTGATGGTTAACGATAATGGGCCTCTGTACGCCTATGTAGATATTCCATCAAAAAAATCTGCCATTTCCAGCTACAATAGTCATTTACAACATTAACAATGTCTACACTGCATTTCTTATCAATTTTATTTTATTTTAATAGACAAAAATGTTGCTTTTCTTTCAAAAACAAGGACATTTCTAAGTGACCCCAAACTTTTGAATGATAGTGTATATGTATATATTATTCATCCATTCCTTATTAGATTTCCGTAGATTTTGGGTATATGTTGTGAAACTGTTAGATATCACTTGTTAGATATTACTGCACTGTCGGATCTAGAAGCACAAGCATTTCGTTCCGCCCGCAATAACATCTGCTAAACACGTATATGTGACCAATACAATTTGATTTGATTTCTAGCCCTTCTTATTAATGGTATCTGTTGCTTTTATACATGTCTTACTACTCGAAAGTAATCTTTATTCTCGCTCCAAAAACTCCCATGGCTTATTTTTCAAATTGTCATGTTCAGTTTCTAAATGTCTGTGCAAGAGTGAAGGTTTCCCGCGAGAGAGTAACGGTTCATGTGATTGGATGTTAATGTTACACTGAGACAGGTACATGCAATTGAGTCCCATTCCTACTTCGGCTGTTAATATTATATTGCAGCATGACAGAGTGTGTGTGTGAAGGCAAGGCAGGATGTACATTATGGTAAAGACCTGACTCAGCATAAGAGAAATACTCTCTCTCTCTCTCTCTCTCTCTCTCTCTCTCTCTCTCTCTCTCTCTCTCTCTCTCTCTCTCTCTCTCTCTCTCTCTCTCTCTCTCTCTCTCTCTCCACCTTTCTCCTCTTCTATCCCTCCATCAG
Organism: Brachymystax lenok tsinlingensis; assembly: GCA_030435695.1. Taxonomy (NCBI): domain Eukaryota; kingdom Metazoa; phylum Chordata; class Actinopteri; order Salmoniformes; family Salmonidae; genus Brachymystax; species Brachymystax lenok. The sequence continues at coordinate 57,154,863 of CM059789.1, forward strand.
TCGTTCATCTTGCTGAGAGATGTATATAGAAGAGGTGCATCTCTCTGACTGACACAGGTGTGTGTCACCGCAGGTGTGTGTTTCTTCTGAGTTTGTGTGTGTGTTTCCTCTGCATTCGAGACTCCCAATACTGTCGGATATATCCCAATACAGTCACACACACAAACATACATACAATACACACACCCACCCAGCAGGGCTTTCTCCAGCTGACCCATCTCTCTCTCAGGGAAAGCACTGCTTAAGAGCACAACTAAAAATACCAGCCGGAGAAACGTCCCACAGGACAATGCTGCAGGGAGGAGGAGAGAGAGAGAGGATGGAGAAAGAGACAGAGAGAGAGGATGAAGAAAGAGAGAGGATAGAGAGAGAGGAGGGAGAGAGAGAGAGAGAGAGAGAGGAGGGAGAGAAAGAGGATGAGAGAAAGAGAGATAGAAAGAGAGAGGTGTTTGTGTGTGAACAGAAAGATAAATAAAGTATGACTGTATGTGTATGTTGAGGTGGTTGGTAGCATCAAGCTACCCAAATGGTGCTCCCTGGTGTTCAATTCAGCTCCCTGTAAGAGCCTTGGGATCAGGTCCAGGTGGGACCAACACAACATAACGGCCCATGGTTTATAGCGTGTGCAGCAGTGTGTGTGTACAGTATGTACAGTATGTACAGTACATCTATATGGTGTACATCTATATGGTGTGGTCAGGACAATGACCCTCCTCTCTCTCATTTCGTAAGGAGATTAATCCAGAGAAATCAATCACAGAGCATTCACCCTTAGATCCCGAGACTGAAGTAATCTATCACAGAGTATATGCTCCCACATTGAGGCTTAATTGGCCCTGCAGTAAGAGCACCAAACTGAGCCATTCACACACACACACACACACACACACACACACACACACACACACACACACACACACACACACACACACACACACACACACACAATATATAAACAGAGAGAGAGAGAGAGAGAGAGAGAGATCAGTTAGTCTGCAATAATTATACTGGCATAATGCCTAAATTGGATAATTGCTATTTAGGCCTGAGACTGGGACACAGGGGGAAGGAAATACTGATCAGAGGAAAACACAAAGACACAGAATACTCACTGCAGACCATGGCAGGTGGAGAGGGCCACGAAGGATTCAGGGATGTCCCGCACTATCCCCTGGTAATAACAATGTTCTCCTCCCTGGGAGGGAGGGGGAGAGAGAGAGAGAGAGAGAGAGAGAGAGAGAGAGAGAGAGAGAGAGAGAGAGAGAGAGAGAGAGATTAACACAACTGTCAGTGACATAGAGGGCAGTAACTTCAGAGCCAATCCAACCTCTTGCCCAGAAACAACCAAAGATGTCAGCAATGTGTTGAAAGGTTGTGCTACTACCATCAATTTAAACACATATCCACTCCTTTCAGAACAACACGAGTGCCTGTTTTCTTTCTGGACAGGGTCATTGTCCTGACCACACCATATAGATGTACTGTACATACTGTACACACACACTTCTGCACACGCTGAAGAAAGAGCAATCTATCACTGAGCATTTCGTAAGGAGATTAATCCAGAGAAATCAATCACAGAGCATTCACCCTTAGATCCTGAGACTGAAGTAATCTATCACAGAGTATATGCTCACACAGACCAAGGGGTGTCTGTGAATACTAATATGTTTGACAGAATCAAGACTACAGGGACGTGTGTGTCTCAAATCAAATCCTATACAGATTTGCAGATGTTATCTCAGGTGCAGGGAAATGCTCTGGGGGCTCAACCAGGTCAGATGCATCCCTGGAACACATGTAATGATCTGAGAGGGAGATCTTCTCCTCCTCACTACTCCTCCTCTCATCCCTCTATCCTATCTTAACCTTCCTCTTTCTCTCATCAGATTATCTACTGACAGGAAGCCACAGCAATGATCGACCCCCTGGATGTCTCTCTCTCCCTCCCCCTGGATGTCTCTCTCTCCCTCCCCTTGGATGTCTCTCTCTCCATCTCTCAACCATTCTGCTGCGTTAGGCTGCATGTGCATGTGGTACATAAAGCCATATTTATTCATATAGATTTGTATGATGTCTAAGTGCTGTCTATTTCTCCTGGTCTAACTGCCATTAGACAGGAAGCCGGCCTCTCCGAGGGAAAACAGCTTTTATCACTGGATCAATTCCTGCACTACACCCTCCCCTGGGCTGGACACTGGGAGGCAGCTCTGCCCGCTGCATACCACGACTCCCTCTCTCTCTACCACAACGTTCTCTCTCTACCACAACTCTCTCAGGAAGGAGGGAGAGAGAGAAAGAGATGGAAAGAGAGGAACATGGAGGGAGACACTGACTGTCAAAGCCTGTCTATCTATATCACTATCTATGGATGAGAGGACTGTTACTTCTATTGTCATTAGAGTTCCCCTCTCCTTCTACTTCTTCTCTGGGGAGGAAGTACTCCTGTGATATCACTCTCAGTCAATGGGGGGAGAGAGAGAGAGAGAGAAAAAGGGAGAGAGAGTGTGAGGGAAAGAGCGAGAGAGAGTCAGAGAGAGTCAGAGAGAGGGAGAGTGAGAGAGAGAGGGGAAGAACAAGAGGAAGAGAGAGAGAGAAAGAGAGAGAGAGAGGGGAAGATAGGAAGAGAGAGCTATTTATAAGCAGGGCTGTGCTCTACTATCCAGCACCTCTCCTCCTCCCGTCTCCTCTGAACCTTCTGCTCCAGTTCTCATAGAGGCAAGAAACACCCAGCAACCTGCATTGTGTGTGTATGTATGTGTGTGTGTGTGTGAGGAGCTAAATGGGTCTGAACAGTGATCTCAGATGGACCAGATAAGAGCGATTAATCAAATAATTTGGACTCTGAGAACAACAGCAAGACATTAAGAGGGTCAGACAAACACTACGTACACAAGTAGGACACACTGCCCTCTGAGTCTGTGTGTGTGTGTGTGTGTGTGTGTGTGTGTGTGTGTGTGTGTGTGTGTGTGTGTGTGTGTGTGTGTGTGTGTGTGTGTGTGTGTGTGTGTGTGTGTGTGTGTGTGTGTGTGTGTGTGTGTGTGTGTGTGTGTGTGTGTGTGTGAGAGAGAGAGAGAGAGAGAGATTGTGTGTGTCCGTGAGAGGAGGGAGAGAGAGAGAAAAAATAGAGAGACAAAAGAGAGAGACAGAGACAGAGAGAGACAAAAGAGAGACAGAGAGAGAGAGAGAGAGAGAGAGAGAGAGAGAGAGAGAGACAGACAGGTCTAATCTACATGGTGTGGATATTACATGACAGGTCTAATCTACATGGTGTGGATGTTACATGACAGGTCTAATCTACATGGTGTCGATGTTACATGACAGGTCTAATCTACATGGTGTGGATGTTACATGACAGGTCTAATCTACATGGTGTGGATGTTACATGACAGGTCTAATCTACATGGTGTGGATGTTACATGACAGGTCTAATCTACATGGTGTCGATGTTACATGACAGGTCTAATCTACATGGTGTGGATGTTACATGACAGGTCTAATCTACATGGTGTGGATGTTACATGACAGGTCTAATCTACATAAATCGATGTTACATGACAGGTCTAATCTACATGGTGTCGATGTTACATGACAGGTCTAATCTACATAAATCGATGTTACATGACAAGTCTAATCTACATGGTGTGGATGTTACATGACAGGTCTAATCTACATGGTGTGGATGTTACATGACAGGTCTAATCTACATGGTGTGGATGTTACATGACAGGTCTAATCTACATGGTGTGGATGTTACATGACAGGTCTAATCTACATGGTGTCGATGTTACATGACAGGTCTAATCTACATGGTGTGGATGTTACATGACAGGTCTAATCTACATGGTGTCGATGTTACATGACAGGTCTAATCTACATGGTGTCGATGTTACATGACAGGTCTAATCTACATGGTGTCGATGTTATATGACAGGTCTAATCTACAAGGTGTCGATGTTACATGACAGGTCTAATCTACATGGTGTGGATGTTACATGACAGGTCTAATCTACATGGTGTCGATGTTACATGACAGGTCTAATCTACATGGTGTCGATGTTACATGACAGGTCTAATCTACATGGTGTCGATGTTATATGACAGGTCTAATCTACAAGGTGTCGATGTTACATGACAGGTCTAATCTACAAGGTGTCGATGTTACATGACAGGTCTAATCTACATAAATCGATGTTACATGACAGGTCTAATCTACATGGTGTCGATGTTACATGACAGGTCTAATCTACATGGTGTCGATGTTACATGACAGGTCTAATCTACATGGTGTCGATGTTACATGACAGGTCTAATCTACATGGTGTCGATGTTACATGACAGGTCTAATCTACATGGTGTCGATGTTACATGACAGGTCTAATCTACAAGGTGTCGATGTTACATGACAGGTCTAATCTACAAGGTGTCGATGTTACATGACAGGTCTAATCTACATAAATCGATGTTACATGACAGGTCTAATCTACATGGTGTCGATGTTACATGACAGGTCTAATCTACATGGTGTCGATGTTACATGACAGGTCTAATCTACATGGTGTCGATGTTACATGACAGGTCTAATCTACATGGTGTCGATGTTACATGACAGGTCTAATCTACATGGTGTGGATGTTACATGACAGGTCTAATCTACATGGTGTGGATGTTACATGACAGGTCTAATCTACATGGTGTGGATGTTACATGACAGGTCTAATCTACATGGTGTCGATGTTACATGACAGGTCTAATCTACATGGTGTCGATGTTACATGACAGGTCTAATCTACATAAATCGATGTTACATGACAGGTCTAATCTACATGGTGTCGATGTTACATGACAGGTCTAATCTACATGGTGTCGATGTTACATGACAGGTCTAATCTACATGGTGTCGATGTTACATGACAGGTCTAATCTACATAGTGTCGATGTTACATGACAGGTCTAATCTACATGGTGTCGATGTTACATGACAGGTCTAATCTACATGGTGTCGATGTTACATGACAGGTCTAATCTACATGGTGTCGATGTTACATGACAGGTCTAATCTACATGGTGTGGATGTTACATGACAGGTCTAATCTACATGGTGTCGATGTTACATGACAGGTCTAATCTACATGGTGTGGATGTTACATGACATGTCTAATCTACATGGTGTGGATGTTACATGACAGGTCTAATCTACATGGTGTGGATGTTACATGACAGGTCTAATCTACATGGTGTGGATGTTACATGACAGGTCTAATCTACATAAATCGATGTTACATGACAGGTCTAATCTACATGGTGTCGATGTTACATGACAGGTCTAATCTACATGGTGTCGATGTTACATGACAGGTCTAATCTACATGGTGTCGATGTTACATGACAGGTCTAATCTACATAGTGTCGATGTTACATGACAGGTCTAATCTACATGGTGTCGATGTTACATGACAGGTCTAATCTACATGGTGTCGATGTTACATGACAGGTCTAATCTACATGGTGTCGATGTTACATGACAGGTCTAATCTACATGGTGTCGATGTTACATGACAGGTCTAATCTACATAGTGTCGATGTTACATGACAGGTCTAATCTACATGGTGTCGATGTTACATGACAGGTCTAATCTACATGGTGTGGATGTTACATGACAGGTCTAATCTACATGGTGTGGATGTTACATGACAGGTCTAATCTACATGGTGTGGATGTTACATGACAGGTCTAATCTACATGGTGTCGATGTTACATGACAGGTCTAATCTACATGGTGTCGATGTTACATGACAGGTCTAATCTACATGGTGTCGATGTTACATGACAGGTCTAATCTACATGGTGTCGATGTTACATGACAGGTCTAATCTACATGGTGTCGATGTTACATGACAGGTCTAATCTACATGGTGTCGATGTTACATGACAGGTCTAATCTACATGGTGTGGATGTTACATGACAGGTCTAATCTACATGGTGTCGATGTTACATGACAGGTCTAATCTACAAGGTGTCGATGTTACATGACAGGTCTAATCTACATGGTGTGGATGTTACATGACAGGTCTAATCTACATGGTGTGGATGTTACATGACAGGTCTAATCTACATGGTGTGGATGTTACATGACAGGTCTAATCCACATGGTGTGGATGTTACATGACAGGTCTAATCTACATGGTGTGGATGTTACATGACAGGTCTAATCTACATGGTGTTACAAGTCTGACAGGTCAAATCTGTTCTTGGTTTCTTACCATCAGAAAGAATGTTATTCTACCTTGCTGCTTCTCAGCTGTTTATAAACATGATTACATAGTTGGCCACTGTAAAGACTGTTGATGGCTAATAACGTGTCTCCTAGTAATAACAGGAAGAGATAATAATCTGTAAAGTGTGGATTATTATTCCCCTAATAACCTAATAATATTTTTAACTGTTTAACTATGATCTGGCCATCCTAATCTCATTGGTAATCTCTGAGATTACCGTGGCCCAGAGAGGTGGATGTCCAGATTACAGTACGGTCAGCGAGCTATGAGGATGTTGTTAATCCCAGATGAAGAGTTTTAAGGATCAACCATTGGTAGCTAATGACACAACACCGTAGTGCACCCTATCAGCTGGTTCTCATCAAACCATCTAATTTCTGAAACAACATTCTAATTCAGAGACCAGATTTCCATCCGCTGCTCAGGTTCTTACTTTGAAGATGACAGCCTTCCCATTTTCTGAAAAATGCTTCTCCACGTACTTTGAAGACAGAAGATCACTGGGGAGAAGAGAAGAGGAAACAGAGGAGGAGAAAGTTAGACAATTACAGATATTCAGAGCTCTGTGTCGGTTAAAGGGATGGAAGAGTGTTAGTTATCTCCAGGATTGTCTCTAAGCTTCAGAGCATCCATACCACCAATTATCAGCTGCTACCAATAGAGGACTACTTCCTGCGTGCGCACGCATGCACGCACGCGCACGCACACACACGCGAGCGCACGATCACACAAACACACAAATGAAATAATTCTTAACATTCAAGGGCATGTCGTGGATGTGTTTGTACTTGAGAAAGAGAGAGAATGAGAGTAAAGTCAGCAGACAAAAGAAAGGGACAGGGTGAAAGAGAATCAGGAAAAAAGAGAGAGAGAAACAGGAAGAGAGAGAAACAGAAAGAGAGAGAGACTAACACACAAGGGCCAGTCAGTCTATGAGTGCTTTCTCAGCAAAACTGGAGCAAAATTGAGTTACATACTGCAGCCCCAATCTGGGACAGAGATATATGAGTTATACACACAGCGCTGCAGTGGATAGCTGCCATCTTACCGCCTCCTGACCAATTTGTGTTTTTTTACGCTGATCTTAACTTTTTTTAGTTCTGAATTTATGTATATTTTATTTCCACCATCATTTCCTATAACTGAAAACAACTTCTGGCCATCAGAACAGTGATCACTAACCTCAATGTAGATTTCTACAGCTTACACCTGACATAGCCGATGTAAGTAAGACTTTTAAACAGGTCAACATTCACAAGGCCGCGGGGCCAGATGGATTACCAGGACACGTACTCAGAGCATGCAAATCAAATCAAATCAAATTTTATTTGTCACATACACATGGTTAGCAGATGTTAATGCGAGTGTAGCGAAATGCTTGTGCTTCTAGTTCCGACCATGCAGTAGTATCTAACAAGTAATCTAACAAATTCACAACAACTACCTTATACACACAGTGTAAAGGAATGAATACGAGTATGTACATATGGATGAGCGATGGCTGATCGGCGTAGGCAAGATGCAGTAGATGGTACGGAGTACAGCATATACATATGAGATGAGTAATGTAGGATATGTAAACATTATATAAATGCATCGTTTAAAGTGGCTAGTGATACATTTATTTCATCCAATTATAATGATTAAAGTGGCTAGAGATTTGAGTCGATGGCCAAACGGCATAGGCAAGATTCAGTAGATGGTTTAGAGTACAGTGTTCACATTTGATATGAGTAATGTCGGATATGTAAACATTATATACATTATATACAAAAGTGTCTAGTGATACATTTATTACATCCAATTCCTATTTTTAAAGTGGCTAGAGATTTAAGTCAGTATGTTGGCAGCAGCCACTCAATGTTAGTGATGGCTGTTTAACAGTCTGATGGCCTTGAGGTAGAAGCTGTTTTTCAGTCTCTCGGTCCCAGCTTTGATGCACCTGTACTGACCTCGCCTTCTGGATGATAGCGGGGTGAACAGGCAGTGGCTCGGGTGGTTGTTGTCCTTGATGATCTTTTTGGCCTTCCTGTGACATCGGGAAGGAGAGAGTCTGGAGAGTCTTACGGTTGTGGGCAGAGCAGTTGCCGTACCAGGCGGTGATACAGCCCGACAGGACACCTACACCACCCGATGTCACGCTCTCGATTGTGCATCTGTAGAAGTTTGTAAGTGATTTTGGTGACAAGCCAAATTTCTTCAGCCTCCTGAGGTTGAAGAGGCGCTGTTGCGCCTTCTTCACCACGCTGTCTGTGTGGGTGGTCCAATTCAGTTTGTCCGTGATGTGTACACCGAGGAACTTAAAACTTTCCACCTTCTCCACTACTGTCCCGTCGATGTGGATAGGGGGGTGCTCCTTCTCCTGTTTCCTGAAGTCCACGATCATCTCCTTTGTTTTGTTGACATTGAGTGAGAGGTTATTTTCCTGACACCACACTCCGAGGGCCCTCACCTCCTCCCTGTAGGCCGTCTCGTCATTTTGGTAATCAAGCCTACCACTGTAGTGTTGCCAGCAAACTTGATGATTGAGTTGGATGCGTGCTTGGCCACGCAGTCATGGGTAAACAGGGAGTACAGGAGAGGGCTGAGAACGCACCCTTGTGGGGCCCCAGTGTTGAGGATCAGCGGGGTGGAGGTGTTGTTTCCTACCCTCAGGACCCAGTTGCACAGTGCTGGGTCGAGACCTAGGGTCTCGAGCTTAATGACGAGCTTGGAGGGAACTATGGTGTTAAATGCTGAGCTGTAGTCGATGAACAGCATTCTTACATAAGTATTCCTCTTGTCCAGATGGGTTAGGGCAGTATGCAGTGTGATTGCGATTGCGTCGTCTGTGGACCTATTGAGACGGTAAGCAAATTGGAGTGGGTCCAGGGTGTCTGGCAGGATGGAGGTGATATGATCCTTGACTAGTCTCTCAAAGCACTTCATGATGACGGAAGTGAGTGCTACGGGGCGATAGTCATTTAGCTCAGTCACCTTAGCTTTCTTGGGAACAGGAACAATGGTGGCCCTCTTGAAGCATGTGGGAACAGCAAACACACCAGCCAGCTGGTCTGCGCATGCTCTGAGGACACGGCCAGGGATGCCATCTGGGCCAGCAGCCTTGCGAGGGTTAACACATTTAAATGTTTTCCTCACGTTGGCTGCGGTGAAGGTGAGCCCGCAGGTTTTGGTAGCGGGCCGTGTAGGTGGCACTGTATTATCCTCAAAGCGAGCAAAGAAGTTGTTTAGTTTGTCTGGGAGCAGGACGTTGTGGTCCGCGACGGGGCTGATTTTCTTTTTGTAGTCCGTGATTGACTGTAGACCCTGCCACATTCCTCTCGTGTCAGAGCCGTTGAATTGTGACTCTACTTTGTCTCTATATTGACGCTTAGCTTGTTTAATTGCCTTGTGGAGGGAATAGCTACACTGTTTGTATTCAGTCATGTTTCCAGTCATGCACTGACCATAACTGGTACCCAGTGTATATAGTCAAGTTATCATGACTCAGTACTGGTACCCCATGTATATAGCCAAGTTATCATGGACTCAGTATTGGTACCCAGTGTATATAGTCAAGTTATCATGACTCAGTACTGGTACCCAATGACTCATTGTGTATTTATTCTTTGTGTTATTATTGTTCTATTATTTCTATCTGTATTGTTGGGAAGGGCCCCTAAGTCCACATTTCACTGTTAGCCTACACCAGTTGTTTATGAAGAATGTGACTAATAAAATTGGATTTGATTCGACATCCAAACACTAGGCAACAGGAAGGACAACCCAGACATAACACACACACAGTAACACACTGCCCTCTACCTACGCTGGTAAGTTCTTTATTGGTGGCAGTTGAGTTGTTAGGTGTTTGGTGCAACCATTAATGCTGCATCAGGGTGTTTTATGCTCTGCTGAGGTACTGTATCTATGGGAACGCCTGGCTCTACCCCAATATCAGACTCCGTACCTCCCTGGATGTTTATTAGTTGGAGCATCGGGAGTGACACTAAAATCTAGAATCACACCAGCGCACAGTTTATCTGGAGGGCATACAGAGACCAAGTAGAGGATTTTGTGTATAAAGAATCTGAATGTGTGTGTCTGTATGTGTATGCCCATGTGTGTGTGTGTGTGTGTGTGTGTGTGTGTGTGTGTGTGTGTGTGTGTGTGTGTGTGTGTGTGTGTATGAGATAGCGACACCAGTCACATGACCAAGCAGACGCCAAACAAACAGCTGGTCAGACAGAGAGAGGGGAAGGGAGAGAAAGTGAGAGACAGAGAGAAGGGGAACTGGGTTTTAGATTATTAACAGACATTCTGTTACAGTAATACAAACAGCAACGGAGAAGAGAGAGAGAGAGAGAGAGAGAGAGAGAGAGAGAGAGAGAGAGAGAGAGAGAGAGAGAGAGAGAAAATAGACGGGGAGAGATGGATGGCAGAGATGAGCAGAGAAGAATAAAAAGCATAGGTACAGTGAAAGAGAGAGAAAGGTAGAGAGATCAGCCTCCTCACGCACGTCTCACCATCCTTGTCACCATCCTTGTGTGTGTCCTCCAACCCCAAACAGCCCGACATTGAGACACACAGTTTACTTCTTTGTTCTGACAGGGTGTGTGTGTTTAAGATTCAGATTCTGTGGTCTGTATCAGCCCCCATGCTGAGTGGGGGCCTGGAGAGAGACTGGAGTGCATATGGAGCCTGCATGGAGGACACACAGGGCCGTAATGGAGGACGCTGATAACAGATTTCAGCTTTAATTATTTGGGGATTTGAATAATTTATTGGACAGACAAAGACGCAAAGTCAGCCCCTTGCTTGTGCCTTTCACCAACCCCCACACACACACTCACTCACACAAACAGACTGTGTTAATAATACTGTTATTGCATCAAATTGTTGTTTTATGCAACAGAATAGGGTTCTTAGAACTCTACTGTGTCTGTGTGAACTGAGAGGAGCTTCTGAGATGTAACTCTAGCAACTGATTTATGATGGTCTTGTCCTCTCTCGGAGCCCGCATTCCATAGAATGAGTTGGTGTTTGTGTGCCGGGAGGTACCAGGGTGGAGATGGCTCGGGTATGGATAATGATGAGAGAAACTTTGTTTTGGGGGCCAGACCCTGGTTTCTACACAATGAGAACAATCTTTACAGCAGATACATTCTGCTGTGAATTATTAGTATCTTTCATAAAAATCCTAACCGTGTGACCCATTCCATACATCTGTTGTTTGTCATGAACATTCAGGAGGATGGACTTTGCTATAAAAGGAACTTTTTCAAGAACGATCTAATGCAATCTACTACAAAAAATAAAGCAAACTGGATGGAATATGGAGAAAAATGCACAAAGTTCTTCCTGAATCTCCAATACAGGAACTTTAACAAAAATAATTTGCAGAAACTCGTTACTGAAGACTATGATTCCCCAAATTGTATTTTAAAAGAGGAAGCAAAATATTTTAGGCAGATGTTCTCTTTTCCATCTCCTCCTCTCCCACTGAATGAATTCTTTCCAAATAATATAAAAAGTGGAAAATGAACAAATGTACAGAAAGATCAGTGCAAAAGCCAAATTACAGAGGAATAACTTTTTGAGGCTATTAAATCTTTTCAGTCTGGAAAAACCCCAGGGCTTGATGGCATACCGGTAGAAGTACAGTTGAAGTTGGAAGTCTGCATACACTTAGTCATTAAAACTAGTTTTTCAACCACTCCACAAATTTCTTGTTAACAACCTATAGTTTTGGCAAATCGGTTAGGACATGCACCATGTGCATGACACAAGTAATTTTTCCAACAATTGTTTACAGACAGATTATTTCACTTATAATTCACTGTATCACAATTCCAGTGGGTCAGAAGTGTACATACACTAACTTGACTGTGCCTTTAAACAGCTTGGAAAATTCTAGAAAATGATGTCATGGCTTTAGAAGCTTCTGATAGGCTAATTGACATAATTTGAGTCAATTGGAGGTGTACATGTGGATGTATTTCAAGGCCTACCTTCAAACTCAGTGCCTCTTTGCTTGACATCATGGGAAAATGAAAAGAAATCAGTCAAAAATGTGTAGACCTCCACAAGTCTGGTTCATCCTTGGGAGCAATTTCCAAACGCCTGAAGGTACCACGTTCATCTGTAAAAACAATAGTACGCAAGTATAAACACCATGGGACCACGCAGCCGTCATATCGCTCAGGAAGGAGACGCGTTCTGTCTCCTAGAGATGAACATGCTTTGGTTCGAAAAGTGCAAATCAATCCCTGAACAACAGCAAAGGACCTTGTGAAGATGCTGGAGGAAACAGGTACAAAAGTATCTATATCCACAGTAAAACGAGACCTATATCAACATAACCTGAAAGGCCGCTCAGCAAGGAAGAAGCCACTGCTTCAAAACCGCCATAAAAAGCCAGACTATGGTTTGCAACTGCACATGGGGACAAAGATCATACTTTTTGGAGAAATGTCCTCTGGTCTGACGAAACAAAAATAGAACTGTTTGCCCATACTGACCATTGTTATGTTTGGAGGAAAATGGGGGAGGCTTGCAAGCCGAAGAACACCATCCCAACCATGAAGCACGGGCGTGGCAGCATCATGTTGTGGGGTGCTTTGCTGCAGGAGGGATTGGTGCACTTCACAAAATAGATGGCATCATGAGGAAGGAAAATTTGGTGGATATATTGAAGCAACATCTCAAGACATCAGTCAGGAAGTTAAAGCTTGGTCGCAAATGGGTCTTCCAAATGGACAATGACCCCAAGCATACTTACAAAGTTGTGGAAAAATAGCTTAAGGACAACAAAGTCAAGGTACTGGAGTGGCATCACAAAGCCCTGACCTCAATCCCATAGAAAATGTGTGGGCAGAACTGAAAAAGTGTGTGCGAGCAAGGATATCACGGGTATCCTGGAAGGATATTGACCTCATCCTGTCAGTAGAGGATGCCTGGTTCTAAAAAAATAAAAATAATTAGAACCAGAAACAGATATAGCCCTTGATTCTCTCCAGACCTGACTGCCCTTGACCAGCACAAAAACATCCTGTGGCGTTCTGCATTAGCATCGAATAGCCCCCGTGATATTCAACTTTTCAGGGGAAGTTAGGAACCAATATACACAAGCAGTTAGGAAAGCTAAGGCTAGCTTTTTCAAGCAGAAATTTGCATCCTGTAGCACAAACTCAAAAAAGTTCTGGGACACTGTAAAGTCCATGGAGAATAAGAGCACCTCCTCCCAGCTGCCCACTGAGGCTAGGAAACACTGTCACCACTGATAAATCCACTATAATTGAGAATTTCAATAAGCATTTTTCTACGGCTGGCCATGCTTTCCACCTGGCTACCCCTACCCCGGTCAAGAGACCTGTACTCCCCACAGCAACTCGCCCAAGCTTCACCATTTCTCCTTCACCCAAATCCATATAGCTAATGTTCTGAAAGAGCTGCAAAATCTGGATCCCTACAAATCAGCCGGGCTAGACAATCTGGACCCTCTCTTTCTAAAATGATCTGCCGAAATTGTTGCAAACCCTATTACTAGCCTGTTCAACCTCTCTTTCATATCGTCTGAGATTCCCAAAGATTGGAAAGCTGCAGTGGTCATCCCCCTCTTCAAAGGGGGAGACACTCTAGACCCAAACTGCTACAGACCTATATCTATCCTACCCTGCCTTCTAAGGTCTTCGAAAGCCAAGTTAACAAACACATTACCGACCATTTCGAATCCCACCGTACCTTCTCCGCTATGCAATCTGGTTTCAGAGCTGGCCATGGGTGTACCTCAGCCACGCTCAATGTCCTAAACGATATCATAACCGCCATCGATAAGAGACATTACAGTGCAGCCGTATTCATTAACCTTTCGACTCTGTCAATCACCACATTCTTATTGGCAGACTCAACACCCTTGGTTTCTCAAATGATTGCCTTGCCTGGTTCACCAACTACTTCTCCGATAGAGTTCAGTGTGTCAAATCGGAGGGCCTGTTGTCCGGAACTCTGGCAGTCTCTATGGGGGTGCCACAGGGTTCAATTCTCGGGCCGACTCTCTTCTCTGTATACATCAATGATGTCGCTCTTGCTGCTGGTGATTCTCTGATCCACCTCTACGCAAACGACACCATTCTGTATAGTTCTGGCCCCTCTTTAGACACTGTGTTAACTAACCTCCAGACAAGCTTCAATGCAAGTAAAACTAAATGCATGCTCTTCAACCGATCACTACCCGCACCTGCCCGCCCGTCCAGCATCACTACTCTGGACGGTTCTGATATGTGGACAACTACAAATACCTAGGTGTCTGGTTAGACTGTAAACTCTCCTTCCAGACTCACATTAAGCATCTCCAATCCAAAATTAAATCTAGAATCGGCTTCCTATTTCGCAACAAAGCATCCTTCACTCATGCTACCAAACATACCCTCGTAAAACTGACCATCCTACCGATCCTCGACTTCGGCGATGTCATTTATAAAATAGCCTCCAACACTCTACTCAACAAATTGGATGCAGTCTATCACAGTGCCATCCATTTTGTCACCAAAGCCCCATATACTACCCACCACTGCGACCTGTATGCTCTCGTTGGCTGGCCCTCGCTTCATACTCGTCGCCAAACCCACTGGCTCCAGGTCATCTACAAGTCTTTGCTAGGTAAAGCCCCGCCTTATCTCAGCTCACTGGTCACCATAGCAGCACCCACCCGTAGCACGCGCTCCAGCAGGTATATCTCACTGGTCACCCCCAAAGCCAATTCTTACTTTGGCCGCCTTTCCTTCCAGTTCTCTGCTGCCAACGACTGGAACGAACTGCAAAAATCACTGAAACTGGAGACTCATATCTCCCTCACTAGCTTTAAGCACCAGCTGTCAGAGCAGATCACAGATCACTGCACCTGTACATAGCCCATCTGTAGATAGCCCATCCAACTACCTCATCCCCATACTATATATTTTTATTTATCTTGTTCCTTTGCACCCCAGTATCTCTACTTGCACATTCATCTTCTGCACACCTACCATTCCCGTGTTTAATTGCTATATTGTAATTACTTCGCCACCATGGCCTATTTATTGCCTTACCTCCCTTATCTTACCTCATTTGCACTCACTGTATATATACTTTTTTTTATCTACTGTATTATTGACTGTATGTTTGTTTGTTCCATGTGTAACTCTGTGTTGTTGTATGCGTGAAACTGCTGTGCTTTATCTTGGCCAGGTCGCAGTTGTAAATGAGAACTTGTTCTCAACTAGCCTACCTGGTTAAATAAAGGTGAAATTTAAATTTAAATTTAAAAGTAGGCCTACAAACCTGACTCAGATACACCAGCTCTGTCAGGAGGAATGGTCCAAAATTCACCCAACTTACTGTGGGAAGCTTGTGGAAGGCTACCCGAAACGTTTGACCCAAGTTAAACAATTTAAGGGCAATGCTACCAAATACTAATTGAGTGTATGTAAACTTCTGGGAATGTGATGAAATAAATAAAAGCTGAAATAAATCATTCTCTCTACTATTATTCTGACATTTCACATTCTTAAGATAAAGTGGTGATCCTGACTGACCTAAGTCAGGGATTTTTTACCGGGATTAAATGTCAGGAATTGTGAAAAACTGAGTTTACATGTATTTGGCTAAGGTGTATGTAAACTTACGACTTCAACTGTATATCAAGCCTTTTTTGATATACTAAAAGCTCCATTGTTAGATTGTTTTAACTACTCCTATAGAAATGGTAGTCTGTCAGGTACTCAGCAGGAAGGTCTGATTTCTCTATTATTAAAACAAGACCCAGATGGCAAATATAAAGACCCAGTCTATCTAAAAAACTGGAGGCCCCTTACACTTCAATGTTGCGATGCAAAAAATACTAGCGAAATGCATTGCACTCAGAATTAAAAGGGTTTTACCAGGTATTGTTCATCCTAATCAGACAGGTTTTTTACATGGACGATACATTGGAGATAATATATGACAACTACTAGAAATAATAGAACATCATGAAACATCTAAAAAGCCAAGCCTGGTATTTATAGCGGATTTTGAAAAGGCATTTGATAAAGTAAGACTGCATTTTATTTATAAATGGCTGGATTTTTTCAATTTCGATTATTATCTTATAAAATGGGCAAAAATAATGTATAGCAACCCCAGGTGTAAAATAGTAAATAACAGCTACTTCTCAGAGAGTTTTGAATTGTCAAGAGGAGTTAAACAAGGGTGTCTGCTGTCACCATATCTATTCATTATGGCCATCGAAATGCTAGCTATTAAAACCAGATCCAATAACAACATCAGAGAATTAGAAATAAATAAACTCTCCACAATGAATTTCAATAGAAAACTTGATCCTGCAACCATGGAGAGGTAAATACCTGTCTATTTATGGAAAAATGTCCCTGATTAACTTCTTAGTCATATCTCAGTTTACTCACTTACTTATGGCGCTGCCTACTCCTGATGATTTGTTTTCAACGCTAAACCAGACAAAATAAAGAGTGCCTATCTATATAATGAATATGAATTGGGTAGGTTGAGATTATTAAATATAAAAGCACTATACCTCTCTCTAAAAGCTTCACTTATTCAAAAGTTTTACTTCAACCCTAAATGGTTCTCAAGTAGATTACTAAGAAAAGCTCATCCATTGTTTACAAATTGCCTTTTTGCCTTTGTGCAGATTGCCATGTCTCATTTTCAATTAATTGAAAATTATACTTTTTTCAATGTATCTCTCTTTTTCAAACAAGCATTGCAGAGCTGGCTACAATTTCAATTTCACTCCCCTCTAAAGATACAAATATTACAACAAATATTATGGCTGAACTCAAATGTGCTGGTTGATAAAATACCTGTATTTATGGGAAAGATGTTTGAAAAGGGTATTTTGTTCTTAAATTATGTTGTAAATTGGAATGGTAGAGTTGTGTCCTTCATGGAGTTATCAGAATTGTACGGGAAGGTCTGCTCAATCCAAGAGTACAACCAATTGATTACAGCATTACCCCAAAAATGGAGGAGGCGGGTGGCAGCGGATGGAGGTAGGGAACTGGTCTGCCTGCCCAATATAAAGGATCAAAACTGGGGGAGGAATAAAAATAGCGTAAATAGGAACGTATACCAGTTTCATTTGAGGACCAGGATGTTGACAACTGTGACATACAGATTGCAAAATAGTTGGGAAGAGATTTTTGATGTACCGATTCCATGGTACAGGGTGTATGAGTTGATATATAAAACAATGCAAGATTCAAGACTTCGTGCTTTTCAGCTAAAATTATTATATAGAATTCTTGCCACTAACAAAATGTTGAATATTTGGGGCATAAATTCATCAAAGCTCTGCAGATTTTGTTGTGAGGATACAGAATCAATAGACCATTTATTTTGGTATTGCCCTCAGGTAGCCTGTTTCTGGTCTCAGGTTCAGGAATGGCTGAAAATGCATAGCATTGATCTATAATTGACCCTAGAAATAGTACTGTTAGGAGATCTGGAGAGACTGGGTCAGTCAATTGCTAATATATTAATACTCTTAGTAAAAGTGTTTATATTCAACTCGAAATCTGTGTACTCTATTCGATTAGATAGATTGAAATTGTACGTTAAACATCACAGCATAGTTGAAAGATATATGTTGCGTAGAAATCCAAAGAGGGTGGCCAGCAGAGATAGGTGGGATGGGGTGAGGGAAGCTGGGGGTTGGGGTTTGGAATTTTAGACAAGTGGGAGTGGAGTTGCTGTGCGGTAGAATGATGGTCAAAGATAAAAGTCAAAAATAAAGTCAAAATAAAACATCATAAAAAGTATGTTTGAATGACACTGAGGGGCAGTGTTTTTACAGCTAATGCCGGTTTGCCTGAGGCTGATGCCGTGTAGGTATTTGTACACATGCATATACGCACAGTCTCATTCAAATAAACACATACAAGAACACACACATACATGTAATAGTGCCAGACATGCACACAAACATATACAGTTGGCATTGCAGTTAGGATTTTAGTTGTCCTTGATGTCCTTTGTTTTTTTTTGTTTTGCTCTTTTTTTCGGTCTCTTTTTTTCTCTTTAGTTCATTCTCTTGGTGGTTTCGTGCATTGGGGGTTCTTGGGGGTGGGGAATAGAATTAATTGTATATTTTTATTATTTTTATTCTTGGGGGACTTTGGCAGGGGTCTTGAATGGTTGAGGGACAGCTATTGGGGAACTGTGGGGGGATTTTGGAGGGTTCGGGTTCACATTTTTTGGCCTGGTAGGAGATCTGTCAATGTGCCCTTGAGCAGGGCATTGACCCTGGATGCTTCTGTGTGTTGCTCTGAATGGGAGTCTGTTGGATGACTGGTATGGTGTAGTTGTTGAGCGGCTTCACTGCAAGTATATTGTATGTTTCAGATTCTCAATAAAATTAAATAATAATTAATCGATGTTATTAATACATTTTGAATAAAGTAATATCCTTATTGGTGATTAACCTTGTCTCTCCTCATTATTGATTAGAATTTCCACCACACACACACACACACACACACACACACACACACACACACACACACACACACACACACACACACACACACACACACACACACACACACACACACACACACACACAGGTGCCCTAGGTTCCATTAGCATGTGATCCATCTCTCTGTGGTGTTGTAGGACTTGTGACAGCGAGAGACAACATGAGGGATGATCAGAGAAAGAGGGAGGTTTCAGTAACAGAACGACAGAGAGAATGAGGTTTCAGTAACAGAAAGACAGAGAGAGGGAGGTTTCAGTAACAGAAAGACAGAGAGAGGGAGGTTTCAGTAACAGACAGTAACACATCCTCCCACACACACATCAAAAACTATCTTAGTAAACAAACAACAACAAAAAGAAAAACACACGGTGAGGGAGAGAAGGAGAGAAAAAAAGAAAGAAAGAGAGAGAGAGAGAGGAGGGGGTCAATCATTTCCAGGCCCAGGGACATGTACTAGTCTGTGGTGATCTAAATGCCAGAACCGGACAAGAACCTGACACCCTCAGCACACAGGGGGACAAACACCTACCTGGAGGTGACAGCATTCCCTACCCCATTCCCTACCCCAACTACAACAACATACAGTGAGGGAAAAAAGTATTTGATCCCCTGCTGATTTTGTACATTTGCCCACTGACAAAGAAATTATCAGTCTATAATTTTAATGGTAGGTTTATTTGAACAGTGAGAGACAGAATAACAACAAAAAAATCCAGAAAATGCATGTGAAAAAAAAGTATTTGACCCCTCTGCAAAACATGACTTAGTACTTGGTGGCAAAACCCTTGTTGGCAATCACAGAGGTCAGACGTTTCTTGTAGTTGACCACCAGGTTTTCACACATCTCAGGAGGGATTTTGTCCCACTCCTCTTTGCAGATCTTCTCCAAGTCATTAAGGTTTCAAGGCTGACGTTTGGCAACTTGAACCTTCAGCTCCCTCCACAGATTTTCTATGGGATTAAGGTCTGGAGACTGGCTAGGCCACTCCAGGACCTTAATGTGCTTCTTCTTGAGCCACTCCTTTGTTGCCTTGGCTGTGTGTTTTGGGTCATTGTCATGCTGGAATACCCATCCACGACCCATTTTCAATGCCCTGGCTGAGGGAAGGAGGTTCTCACCCAAGATTTGACGCTACATGGCCCTGCCCATCGTGAAGTTGTCCTGTCCCCTGTTTTCTTGGTGACTATGGTCCCAGCTGCTCTGAGATCATTGACAAGATCCTCCCGTGTAGTTCTGGGCTGATTCCTCACCGTTCTCATGATCATTGCAACTCCACGAGGTGAGATCTTGCATGGAGCCCCAGGCTGAGGGAGATTGACAGTTCTTTTGTGTTTCTTCCATTTGCGAATAAGCGCACCAACTGTTGTCACCTTCTCACCAAGCTGCTTGGCGATGGGCTTGTAGCCCATTCCAGCCTTGTGTAGATCTACAATCTTTGGAGAGCTCTTTGGTCTTGGCCATGGTGGAGAGTTTGGAATCTGATTGATTGATTGCTTCTGTGGACAGGTGTCTTTTATACAGGTAACAAACTGAGATTAGGAGCACTTCCTTTAAGAGTGTGCTCCTAATCTCAGCACGTTACCTGTATAAAAGACACCTGGGAGCCAGAAATCTTTCTGATTGAGAGGAGGTCAAATACTTATTTCCCTCATTAAAATGCAAATCAATTTATAAAATTTTTCACATCTGTTTTTCTGGATTCTTTTGTTGTTATTCTGTCTCTCACTGTTCAAATAAACCTACCATTAAAATGATAGACTGATCATTTCTTTGTCAGTGGGCAAACGTACAAAATCAGCAGGGGATCAAATACTTTTTTCCCTCACTGTAACCAAAAACTGGTCACAACTCCTGCAGCTCTGTCGCACGCTGGGTATGTACATAGTCAACGGTAGGCTTGGAGGGGACTCCTATGGTAGGTATACCTATAGCTCATCTCTTGGCAGTAGTACTGTAGACTAGTTTATTACTGACCTCAACCCAGAGTCTCTCAGAGCGTTCAGTCAGCCCACTGACACCCCTATCAGATCACTGCAAAATCACAATCTAATTGAACAGAGCAATACTCAATCATGAGGCCTCAAAGCCAAAGGAACTGAATAATATTAAGAAATGCTATAGATGGAAGGAATGTAGTGATGGAAACCTACCAAAAAACAATTAGGCAACTACAAATTCAATCCATTTTAGACAACTTCCTGGACAAAACGTTCCACTGTAATAGTGAAGGTGTAAACTTGGCAGTAGAAAACCTAAACAGTATGTTTGACCTCTCAGCTTCCCTATCAAATCAAAAATTGTCAAACAGAAAAACAAAGACAATTAACATAAATGACAAATGGTTTGATGAAGAATGAAAAAACCTAAGAAAGAAATTGAGAAACCTATCCAACAAAAAAAAACATAGAGACCCAGAAGTCTACGCCTTCACTATGGTGAATAATTAAAACAATACAGAAATGCACTACGGAAAAAGAAGGAAGAGTACGTCAGAAATCAGCTCAATGAAATTGAAGAATCCATAGACTAACCAATTCTGGGAAAATTGGAAAACACTAAACAAACAACAACATGAAGAGTTATCTATCCAAAATGGAGATGTATGGGTAAACCACTTCTCCAAACTTTTTGGCCCTATAACAAAGAACAAACAGCAAAAACATCTACATGATCAAATACAAATCTTAGAATCAACAATTAAAGACTACCAGAACCCACTGGATTCTCCAAATACATTGAATGAACTACAGGACAAAATACCAAACCCTCCAACCCAAAAAGGCCTGTGGTGTTGATGGTATCCTCAATGAAATTATAAATTATACAGACAACAAATTCCAATTGGCTATACTTAAACTCTTTAACATCATCCTTATCTCTGGCATCTTCCCAAATATTTGGAACCAAGGCCTGATCACCCCAATACACAAAAGTCGAGACAAATTTGACCCCAATAACTACTGTGGGTGTCACGCCCTGACCGGTAGGAGCCTTTTATGTCTCCTTTTGGTTTGGTCAGGGTGTGATTTGGGGTGGGCATTCTATGTTATAGTTGTTGTATTTCTTTGTTTTGGCTGAGTGTGGCTCTCAATCAGGGACAGCTGTCTATCGTTGTCTCTGATTGGGAACCACACTTAAGCAGCTATTTTTCCCTCCAGCTTTGTGGGAGGTTGACACTGTTATTTGTGTGTATGCTGTGGGTGCTACACCTATTTGGTCTTCATTTTGTTGTTTTGATTGAGTGAGTTAATGAAATAAATATGTTTAACTCAACCCGGTACGCTGCGCCTTGGTCCGTCAATGAAGATCGTGACAGTGGGATATGCTTCAAGAGCAACCTTGGGAAAATCCTCTGCATTACCATTAACAGCAGACTCAGTGAAAACAATGTACTGAGCAAATGTCAAATTGGCTTTTTCGAAATTACCATACAACAGACCACGTATTCACCCTGCACACCCTAATTGACAAACGAACAAAACAAAGGCAGTCTTCTCACGCTTTGTTGATTTCAAAAAAGCTTTTGACTCAATTTGGCATGAGGGTCTGCTATACAAATTGATGGAAAGTGGTGTTGGGGGAAAAACATACAACATAAAATCCATGTACACAAACAAGTGTGCAGTTAAAATTGGGAAAAAACACACACATTTCTTTCCACAGGGCCGTGGGGTGAGGCAGGGATGCAGCTTAAGCGCCACCCTCTTTAACATATATATCAACGAATTGGCGAGGGCACTAGAACCATCTGCAGCACCTGGCCTCACCCTGCTAGAATCTGAAGTCAAATGTCTACTGTTTGCTGATGATCTGGTGCTTCTGTCCCCAACCAAGGAGGGCCTACAGCAGCACCTAGATCTTCGGCACAGATTCAGTCAGACCTGGGCCCTGACAGTAAATCTCAGTAAGACATAAATAATGGTGTTCCAAAAAAGGTTCAGTTGCCAGGACCACAAATACAAATTCCATCTAAACACAGTTGTCCTAGAGCACACAAAGAACTATACATACCTTGGCCTAAACATCAGTGCCACAGGTACGTTCCACAAAGCTGTGAACGAGCTGAGAGACAAGGCAAGAAGGGCCTTCTATGCCATCAAAAGGAAGATAAAATTCGACATACCAATTAGGATCTGGCTAAAAAAAATACTTAAATCAGTTATAAAACCCATTGCCCTTCATGGTTGTGAGGTCTGGGGTCCACTCACCAACCAAGAATTCACAAAATGAGACAAACACCAAATTGAGACTTCTGCAAAAATATCCACTGTGTACAATGTAAAACACCAACTAATCTATGCAGAGCAGAACGCTATTTGGCCCTAAACAGAGAGCACACAGTGTCAGAATACCTGACCTCTGTGACTGACCCAAACTTAAGGAAAGCTTTGACTATGTACAGAGTCAGTGAGCATAGCCTTGCTATTGAGAAAGGCCACCATAGGCAGACCTTGCTTTCAAGAGAAGACAGGCTATGTGCACACTGCCCACAAAATGAGGTGGAAACTGGGCTGCACTTCCTAACCTCCTGCCAAATGTATGACCATATTTTCCCTTTTGTACTTTAACTATTTGCATATCATTACAACACTCTATATAGACATAACATTACATTTGAAATGTCTTTATTATTTTGGAACTTCTGTGAGTGTAATGTTTACTGTTAATTTCACTTTTGTTTATTATCTACTTCACTTGCTTTGACAATGTTAACATATGTTTACCATGCCAATAAAGCCCTGACATTGAATTGAGTGAGAAGCAGCAGCAGACAAGCAGATAGGACACAGCTAGTATCAGTAGAGTCTGACTAAACAGCCAGGTGTGGATTTGTAACAGAGACTTTTCACACTACACACAATTCTCTCTCTCTCTCTCTCTCTCTCTCTCTCTCTCTCTCTCTCTCTCTCTCTCTCTCTCTCTCTCTCTCTCTCTCTCTCTCTCTCTCTCTCTCTCTCTCTCTCTCTCTCTCTCTCTCTCTCTCTCTCTCTCCAGCTTTCATTCAAGCTCAGAGACAATCTAGTAAAGACATGGATGACAGACAGACAAACACCCTACCTCAACACCAGGGAAACCAAACACCACCACATCAACACACCTTCTGCTCCATTGGAAAATGCGGTTTAGAAAAGCCTTTTGTAAAGTAGGACTTGCAAGGTTTTGTGGTAAACTTTTGTTGAGTAGTGGGGTGCGGGTTAGTATGAGCTATCAAGGGGGTCCGTTGGTCTGTCAGTCACAGAATTCCTCTCATAACCTCCTCATTTGTATGACTTGTTCTGAGTCACGCTGAATTAGAGCATCGGCTAAATTACTAACATGAACTGAGGTACCCTTCTCTGGCCTGAGGTGACAACTCAGTGAACTTACACACACATTCTAGGTTCCATGTGTTCTGGGATTCCTCTCACGACTCCAGTCTCTGGGCATCGTCATGGTACCACAAGGAGGGAAAGTCCACAAAGAGTCTAGATTGGCAGGACCAGTGTGTGTGTGTGTGTGTGTGTATAGATTGGCATGGTCGTCAGAGGGCTGCTTTGAGCTGCTTTCAACCCCAGAGATGGGCCAAGTTGAGCTCATTCAGCCCTGCTTCACACACTCACAGTGAAAAGAACCCAGGAGTCCCTTTTACATAACCCACATACAAACACTGCTATAAAAAGGAGGAATAACTGATCTCGTCGTTGACGGGGGACTTGGCTGACATGGACAGGAGTGTACATGCGTGTGTGAGGGAGAGATTGACTGTGTGCTGACCTCCCTAGAAGATAGAGTGGAAAAACAACAAAGAGAGAGAAAAGCTCAGAATGTAAGAAGGTCACATCAGAGAGGAAGAGGAAGAGAGAGAGAGAGAGAGAGAGAGAGAGAGAGAGAGAGAGAGAGAGAGAGAGAGAGAGAGCGCGTGTGAGATAGAGAGGGAGAAAGATGGGGAGAGAAAGAAAGAGCAAGAGAGTGAGAGAGAGTGAGGGCTCAGTGAGTATAGCCTTGCTATTGAGAAAGGCCACCGAAGGCAGACCTGGCTCTCAAGAGAAGACAGGCTATGTGCACACTGCCCACAAAATGAAGTGGAAACTGAGCTGCACTTCCTAACCTCCTGCCAAAAGTATGACCATATTAGAGACACAGATTTCCCTCAGATTACACAGACCCACAAAGAATTCAAAAACAAATCCAATGTTGATAAACTACCATATCTACTGGGTAAAATACCACAGTGTGGCATCACAGCAGCAAGATTTGTGACCTGTTGCCAAAAGAAAAGGGCAACCAGTGAAGAACAAACACCATTGTAAATACAACCCTTATTTATCTTATTTAATTAAAACATCATTATAACAATGTACATAGCCATAATATGACATTTGAAATGTGTCTATTCCTTTGAAACTTGTGAGTGTAATGTTTACTAATTTTGGATTGCTTATTTCACTTTTGTTTATTATCTATTTAATTTGCTTTGGCAATGTAAACATATGTTTCCCATGCCAATAAAGGCCTTTGAATTGAATTGAATTGAGAGAGAGAGATTATTTCTCTGTGTATTTCTCAGTGAGAACCTTTATACACACCCACAAGGATGGGACATGTGCTGTGTCAGAGGTCTGTAATGAGGGGTAGGGCAGGATGAGAGGGAGAGGAGGGGGGATAGAGATTGGAAGAGAAAGAGGGATGGGAGAAATAGAATTGAAAGAGAGAGAGAGTGTGAGGGGGAGGGTTTGGGGACAGCTGCAGCTAGTCTCACCTGTTCCCCCCTTCCTCACACACTTCCCCCATTCTCTCATCCCAGTAACAGTGTAATGAGGTCATGGCCTTTGTCCTCTGAATGGTAGTGACCATCCCTCTAATCAGAGAGAGAGGAAGAGTGTGTGTGTGTGTGTGTGTGTGTGTGTGTGTGTGTGTGTGTGTGTGTGTGTGTGTGTGTGTGTGTGTGTGTGTGTGTGTGTGTGTGTGTGTGTGTGTGTGTGTGTGTGTGTGTGTGTGTGTGTGTGTGTGTGTGTGTGTGATGAAGCTTATGACTGGTTATGTGTAGTGGTTATTTGGACTGAAGAACAATAAGGGGGATAAGCAACCATAGTCTTTATCCCCACTGTGTATTTTCCTGTTCTCTGTTCAATAGTCTATCTACTGTCTCTGTTCAATAGTCTATCTACTGTCCCTGTTCAATAGTCTATCTACTGTCCCTGTTCAATAGTCTATCTACTGTCCCTGTTCAATAGTCTATCTACTGTCCCTGTTCAATAGTCTATCTACTGTCCCTGTTCAATAGTCTATCTACTGTCCCTGTTCAATAGTCTATCTACTGTCCCTGTTCAATAGTCTATCTACTGTCCCTGTTCAATAGTCTATCTACTGTCCCTGTTCAATAGTCTATCTACTGTCCCTGTTCAATAGTCTATCTACTGTCCCTGTTCAATAGTCTATCTACTGTCTCTGTTCAATAGTCTATCTACTGTCTGTGTTCAATAGTCTATTTACTGTCCCTGTTCAATAGTCTATATACTGTCCCTGTTCAATAGTCTATCTACTGTCCCTGTTCTCTGTACAATAGTCTATCTACTGTCCCTGTTCAATAGTCTATCTACTGTCCCTGTTCAATAGTCTATCTACTGTCCCTGTTCAATAGTCTATCAACTGTCTCTGTTCAATAGTCTATCTACTGTCCCTGTTCAATAGTCTATCTACTGTCCCTGTTCTCTGTTCAATAGTCTATATATTGTCTCTGTACAATAGTCTATCTACTGTCTCTGTTCAATAGTCTATCTACTGTCTCTGTTCAATAGTCTATCTACTGTCCCTGTTCAATAGTCTAGCTACTGTCCCTGTTCAATAGTCTATGTACTGTCCCTGTTCTCTGTACAATAGTCTATCTACTGTCTCTGTACAATAGTCTATCTACAGTCCCTATTCTCTGTACAATAGTCTATCTACTGTCCCTGTTCAATAGTCTATCTACTGTCCCTGTTCAATAGTCTATCTACTGTCCCTGTTCTCTGTACAATAGTCTATCTACTGTCTCTGTACAATAGTCTATCTACAGTCCCTATTCTCTGTACAATAGTCTATCTACTGTCCCTGTTCAATAGTCTATCGACTGTCCCTGTTCTCTGTTCAATAGTCTATCTATTGTCTTTGTACAATAGTCTATCTACTGTCTCTGTTAAATAGTCTATCTACTGTCCCTGTTCAATAGTCTATCTACTGTCCCTGTTCAATAGTCTATCTACTGTCCCTGTTCTCTGTACAATAGTCTATCTACTGTCTCTGTTCTCACAGAGATGCTGTATTAACTCTCGCTTTGTCCTCCAAAATCCTACACACTGAGTATGGCTGCTATACAGAGGAGAGTTAGAGACAGAGGGAGAGACAGAGGGAGAGACAGAGCGAGCATGTACCCTTTATTTAACTAGGCAAGTCAGTTAAGAACAAATTATTATTTACAATGACGGCCTACCGGGGAACAGGGGAACAGCCTTGTTCAGGGGCAGAACGACAGATTTTTACCATGTCAGCTGGGGGATTCGATCAAGCAGTTACTGGCTCAACGCTCTAACCACTAGGCTCTAACTACTAGGCTCTGTGTGTGTGTGTGTGTGTGTGTGTGTGTGTGTGTGTGTGTGTGTGTGTGTGTGTGTGTGTGTGTGTGTGTGTGTGTGTGTGTGTGTGTGTGTGTGTGTGTGTGTGAGAGAGACAAAAGACTCATCCATGACACCCCCTTCCAAAGGAGGGGCACGTTCTACTCTCCACCCCCCCCCTACACACACACACAAAAACAACTCCAACCCCTTCGAAGAAAACACAAAAAGAGGCACGTGTCTACCCCTTATCCCCTGACACGAACATTAATTCTACCCAGTCAGCCCAAAATATTCACTCTACCCCCTACTCCCCAAGCACACACCCTCAAGCCATCCTCAACTAACACACCCTTCAGCTTCACGCAGGCACACCCCACTCCACACCCTCAACCACACTGCTCACGGCTGTAATGTTCAGCAGGTTAAAGCGTCTGTCTGATCAGACAACACAGACAGATCAGAGAGAGGAGGGAGAGAGGGAGGGAAGGAGAGAGGGAGGGATGGAGGGAAGGAGAGAGGGAGGGAGGGAAGCAGGGGGAGGGAAGGGGGAAGAGAGGAAGAGATAGATAGACATTCGTTGTCCCCCCACCACCAGGACTCAAGGGTGCATGAAGAACAACGCGATCTCTCTGGCCTTCCCACTCTCACTTTCTCTCTCTCTTTTTTCCCTATGCCTCTCCACTCTGTGTATTTCTCATTAAGTCCACTATAAATCAGATCACTAATCTCCGTAATAAATTACAGACCTAGGAAGAGACAAGAGAGGAGAGTTCCTGCAGGTGGAGGGGGGGGTGTACCACCACAGCATGGATACCACCAAAGCATGGATACCACCACAACATGGATACCACCAAAGCATGGATACCACCACAACATGGATACCACAACAGCATGGATACCACCAAAGCATGGATACAACTACAGCATGGATACCACCACAGCATGGATACCACCACAACATGGATACCACTACAACATAGATACCACCACAGCATGGATACCACCACAGCATGGATACCACCACAACATAGATACCACCACAGCATGGATACCACCACAACATGGATACCACCACAGCATGGAAACAACCACAACATGGATACCACCACAGTATGGATACAACTACAGCATGG
Source organism: Brachymystax lenok tsinlingensis (assembly GCA_030435695.1). Taxonomy (NCBI): domain Eukaryota; kingdom Metazoa; phylum Chordata; class Actinopteri; order Salmoniformes; family Salmonidae; genus Brachymystax; species Brachymystax lenok. The sequence goes on from CM059789.1 coordinate 57,183,364, forward strand.
ATACCACCACAGCATGGATACCACCACAGCATGGATACCCCTACAGCATGGATACCACCACAGCATGGATACAACTACAGCATGGATACCAGGATACCACCACAGCATGGATACCACAACAGCATGGATACCCCTACAGCTTGGATACCACCACAACATGGATACCACCACAGCATGGATACAACTACAGCATGGATACCACCACAACATGGATACCACTACAGCATGGATACCACCACAGCATGGATACAACTACAGCATGGATACCACCACAGCATGGATACCACCACAGCATGGATACCCCTACAGCATGGATACCACCACAACATGGATACCACCACAACATGGATACCACCACAGCATGGATACAACTACAGCATGGATACCACCACAGCATGGATACCACCACAGCATGGATACAACTACAGCATGGATACCACCACAGGATGGATACCACCACAGCATGGATACCCCTACAGCATGGATACCACTACAGCATGGATACCCCTACAGCATGGATACCACCACAACATGGATACCACCACAGCATGGATACAACTACAGCATGGATACCACCACAGCATGGATACCACCACAGCATGAATACAACTACAGCATGGATACCACCACAGGATGGATACCACCACAGCATGGATACCCCTACAGCATGGATACCACCACAACATGGATACCACCACAGCATGGATACAACCACAGCAGGTAGTCTAGTGGTTAGAGCGTTGGACTTGTAACCGGAGGGTTACAAGTTCGAATCCCAGAGCTGACAAGAAAAGAAAAAAAAAAGAATCTGCCTGAACAAGTATACTACAATCTGTTCCCCGGGCTCCGAAGATGTGGATGTCGATTAAGGCAGCCCCCCGCACCTCTCAGATTCAGAGGGGTTGGGTTAAATGCGGAAGACACAATTCGGTTGTACAACTGACTAATAATGGTGACTTTGACTTTGGCATGGATACCACCAGAGCATTGATACAACTTGGATATGGATACTATCACAACAACTTGGATAACACTACAGAATTGATACCACAACTTGGATATGGATGATACCATTACAGCATGGTAGGTTGTACAACTACAGCTTGGATACCACAACAACATGGATACCACTACAGCATCAGCATATAACACGGTCTGACACCTAAAAACACCAAAGTCAAACACACACTCTCACAAAGTCAGGTGATCAAGATGAACAAGTACAGGGCAGTCTATCCTTTGTGTAATAATGACATTCTGATAGAACCACTTGTCTATGTGTGAGAGATGAGAAGCGAGAGGGAGATTCACAGCAGCAAGATTTGTGACCTGTTGCCACAAGAAAAGGGCAACCAGTGAATAACAAACAACATTGTAAATACAACCCATATATATGTTGATTTATTTTCTCTTTTGTACTTTAACTATTTGCATACCATTACAACACTGTATATAGACATAACAATTTTCTAACATTTTTGAGTGTAATGTTTAGGGTTAATTTTGATTTTGATATTATCTTTTTCACTTGCTTTGGCAATGTAAACATATGTTTCCCATGCCAATAAAAACCACTTAAATGGAATTTAATTGAGAGAGAGCGAGAGAGAATTAGTAAGGCTGGGGTAGAGGATATAGGAAGATAGCATTAAAGGACATTGCTGAAGTGACATTATCACAATAAAAATGTATGATGAGGAAATTAAGGGAGATAGTCGATAGAAGAGATACTCAGATTCCACCCCCCTCAGCCTTATTGTCATCTCCTTTATATTTAAACACGCTTTCTAAATGAATATGATCTGAAGAGGTGTGCTGTGCTCAATCTCTGAGATTAGAAAATATACACAGGACTTGATCCAAAACCAGTTGGATGGAATCACGAAAGCATCATCACTTTCCATAATACCCACTGTTTACTGTAAACCAGCTTAATCTGGTAGGAGTATTTTAGCATCTTCAATATGGTGCCCTCCGTCTCTCTGGTTTGGTTGTCAGGAGGTTTGTGTTGGGCAGTCTATGTTAAATCAGTTACAGTGTGTTAGTAGCAAATCCGTGTGGAACCCAGATCCTCTGACCTTCAATTACCTTCCCAGCTGTTTGGGGAATCCCTCTCTCATCCAATTCCTCTCTCTTCCACTCATTCCCTGTTCACTCGTCTCTCACTAAAACACCAGTTGATTTGTCCCTGTTCCACCTGAGACCCAAACCATAGACAACACAAATACCCAGCAGCAGGCCTTCCACTATTCACAACTGACGTATTAGTAACCCTATACATACTCCATTCAAACTGAGAACAACTAATTACACCCCATCTCTCTCTTACGTACACACGCATATATGCGCTCGCGCAAGCACGTTCCCCGCGCACGCACACGCGCACACACACACACACACACACACACACACACACACACACACACACACACACACACACACACACACACACACACACACACACACACACACACACACACACACACACACACACACACACACACACACACACACACCCTCCATCTGCCCTTCTAGAGGTAGTAGAGGAAATCTCAATCTGAGCTGAATCCATCCATCACTCCGTCCAATCGTAAACCAACATTTACCAAGTAGCTTCTAACATCACACGGATAGATAAGGTTGAAACAAGGCTTCATAGACATGAACCTCCTACTCCTCATTCCGTAATACTACACACTCTTCCCTTTGGTGGAACGCATTATGCATTATCCGTAAAATAGTCATTGACTCTGTCATTAGCATAAACAGTCTCTCTCTGCATCTCTGTTGGCTGAAATGGCCGAGCGGTGGAAAGAGAGTGTTGGGACCCACATGAAAAAAATACTATAATATACTATGGTATCAATACTATAAATCAAATCAAATTTTATTTGTCACATAAACATGGTTAGTTGATGTAAATGCGAGCGTAGCGAAATGCTTGTGCTTCTAGTTCCGACAGTGCAGTAATATCTAACAAGTAATCTAACAATTCCCCAACAACTACCTAATAAACACAAATCTAAAGGGGTGAATGAGAATATGTACATGTATATATGTATAAATGGATGAGCGATGACCGAGCGGCATAGGCAAGGTGCAATAGATGGTATAAAATACAGTGTATATGCAGATATATATAGTATACTACTGAATGAATACTATAGTCTACTACGGTATAAATATTATAGTCTACTATGGTATAAATACTATACTAGTATTCACTGTAATGTTTTTGCTGACTTTACTGTAGCATTTACAGTAGCATACTGTAGTATAAATACCGTAGTAAAAGAAAACTGATTGTAATCAATGTAGTGTTTTTGTGGATTGTAGTATACTGTTGTATTTATTGTAGTGTTTTTGTTTTATTATCTTTGACATCGAATTGGAGGCTTGCTCCTCGAGGAAACCTACTGGAGAAATACTAAAAGAGCAAATTGTCCATAACCTGTAGGTAGGTAGGTAGGTAGGTAGTTAGGACTGGCGTCTGGACGGAGAGTTCAGAGCTTTTGCTCTTTTCTATAACATGTAGGGAACACATTATATGGTCTATACTTGGCATGTAGGTTTCTCACTTATGGGTGGCACAACTTAATATGGGGGAGGGGAATGTGCAAGGTGTATGCAAATTAAATACTGTAGTATTTACTTTAGTTCAAAAAGTGTTTTTTCGGACTGTAGTGTTTTTGCGGACATTACTGTAGTATTTACTATAGTATTCTACAACATTCCATAGTAAGTACTCCACATGATTGAGGGACAATACAGTGTGTAGCATAGTATTCTACAGTATACTACAGTTTACTATAGAACTATATAGTAAGTACTGAAGTATTCTATAGTAAACTGTAGTATTTTTTTTTTGTGGGGAGAGTCGACAACAAAAATCCTGGAGACGTTAAAAACAAATCAGCCAGCTAGTCTGGCGTAGGCTACTGACTAGCCTTAAGTATTTTGTTGAGTAGAGATTGTCAGATGGCTCCATATGCATTGCTTATCAATCACCCAGTTCATTAGGACACACTGACATAGCAGCTGTAGCTAATTTTAGCTAACTGTGGTCAGTTTTGTCAAATTTGAGTCAGTCGAGAAAGCGATAACTCCAACGACTCTGATAGCAGGAGTCGGAGTCGACTCCAATAGAAACAGAATATCTAGTCTCTCTGGCCCCTCGTTGTCCTGACAACAGCCCACACAGGAACAGCAAGGAACCAGCTCAGTGCTGGAATCGTATCACTCATAACACCAGTTTCATAAACAGACAGGTTATAGTAATTACAGACACCCACTAGCACCTGCCCACCTGCTCCTCTCCTTTTACACAAAGAGGGGGGAGAGACACACACACACAGACATGATTCTATTCTGTCAACACTGAGATGAAATTCTATGGTGTTGTTCATAGAAACTATAATGTATAACAACATCCCTTTATACAACAATGAGCTTTGAAGCCTCTGTGAATATTTCATAACATGTCATAACACTTGTGGTTAGACATGTAGTCTATAGACCTCCTAACCTCATTCTAAGAGTACATGAAACATGGGGAATGTGAAGTGTTACCCCTTTAAGTACTCATGTCATGTTTTAAGACCAAATATAATGCACGACATACAAAAACAAGCCATAAGAGATCTTCTAATCTTTGTATTAGTTCATATAAATTATATTTTTGTATGAGTTGTAATGCAAATCATATCAAATCAAACTTTATTTGCCACATGCGCCGAATACAGCAAGTGTAGACCTTACCGTGAAATGCTTACTTACAAGCCCTTAACCAACAGTGCAGTTCAAGAAGAGTTAAGAAAATATTTACCAAATAAACAAAAGTAAAAAATAATAAAAGTAACACAATACCATAACGAGGCTATATACAGGGGGTACCGGTACCGAGTCAGTGTGCGGGGGTACAGGTTAGAGGTCATTTGTACATGTAGGTAGGGGTGAAGTGACTATGCATAGATAATTAACAGCAAGTAGCAGCAGTGTACAAAACAAATGTGGGGGGGGTCAATGTAAATAGTATGGGCTTTCCTCTGACACCGCCTGGTATATAGGTCCTGGATGGCAGGAAGCTTGGCCCCAGTGATGTACTGGGCCATACACACTACCCTCTGTAGCGCCTTACGGTCAGATGCCGAGCAGTTGCCATACCAGGCGGTGATGCAACCACTCAGGATGCTCTCAATGGTGCAGCAGTAGAACTTTTTGAGGATCTGGGGACCCATGCCAAATCTTTTCAGTCTCCTGAGGGGGAAAAGTTTTTGTCGTTCCCTCTTCAAGACTGTCTTGGTGTGTTTGGACCAAGATAGATCGTTGGTGATGTGGACACCAAGGAACTTGAAACTCTCGACCCGCTCCACTACAGCCCCGTTGATGTTAATGGGGACCTGTTCGGCCCTCCTTTTCCTGTAGTCCACGATCAGCTCCTTTGTCTTGATCACAATGAGGGAGAGGTTGTTGTCCTGGCACCACACTGCCAGTTCTCTGACCTCCTCCCTATAGGCTGTCTCATTAATGTCGGTGATCAGGCCTACAACTGTTGTGTCGTCAGCAAACTTAATGATGGTGTTGGAGTTGTGTTTGGCCATGCAGTCGTGAGTGAACAGGGAGTACAGGAGGAGACTAAGTACACACCTCTGAGGGGCCCCAGTGTTGAGAATCAGCGTGGCAGACGTGTTAGTGCCTACCCTTACAACCTGGGGGCGGCCCATCAGGAAGTCCAGGATCCAGTTGCAGAGGGAGATGTTAAGTTTCAGGGTCCTTAGCTTAGTGATGAGCTTGGAGGGCACTATGGTGTTGAACGCTGAGCTGTAGTCAATAAACAACATTCTCACATAGGTGTTCCTTTTGTCCAGGTGGGAAAGGGCAGTGTGGAGTGCGATTGAGATTGCGTCATCTGTGGATCTGTTGGGGCGGTATGCGAGTTGGAGTGGGTCTAGGGTATCCGGGAGGATGCTGTTGATGTGAACCATGACCAGCCTTTCAAAGCACTTCATGGCTACTGATGTGAGTGCTACAGGGCGGTAATCATTTATGCATGTACTAGTTGTAATGTAAACAATAGGTTTGTACTAGTTGTAATGTAAACAATAGGTTTGTACTAGTTGTAATGTAAACAATAGGTTTGTACTAATTGTAATGTAAACAATAGGTTTGTACTAATTGTAATGTAAACAATATGTTTGTAGTTGTAATGTAAATAATATGTTCTGTGGGCCCCCAGGCTCTAAACTGGCCCATGGTTTATAAGAGCCACATTGAGGCTTAATTGGTCCTGCAGTAAGAGCACCAAACTGAGCCATTCACACACACACACACACCATTTCAGCGTCCCCATTCAATCTTACAGGGACATCAATTATTCAGCGTGAGCAGGTGGGAGGGGAGGTGAGGGGTGAGGAGGAGGTGTGGTTTATGAGGAAAGGGGAGCATCATTCAAAAGAAGCACCCCCACCCCATCCCACCCCAGACCAGCCCAGCACAGCCCACTACTGGAAGCAGGGTAGCCTAGTGGTTAGAGCGTTGGACTAGTAACCGAAAGGTTGCAAGTTCAAATCCCAGAGCTGACAAGCTACAAATCTGTCATTCTGCCCCTGAACAGGCAGTTAACCCACTGTTCCTAGGCCGTCATTGAAAATAAGAATGTGTTCTTAACTGACTTGCCTAGTAAAATAAAATAAATAAACTCCCAGCCCACTCCTGAGGCCATGAATGCCAATTTGGAGGCAGCCAAAGAAGTAAGAGGGAGAGGACAAAGAAGCCTATGGGAGTCCTGTGTGACCTTAGCACACTAGGCAACACAGACACACTTCTGCCCTAACAATACTTTGGTATTTTTACTATTACATTGTTACTGACTACTGCATTGTTGGGTTCAGGGCTTGCAAGAAAGGCATTTCACTGTACTTGTGCATGTAACATTAAAACTTGAAACACTAAAAACACACTCACAGTTGCAGTTACAGTAGGCACAAGCTGAAAATACCTGATGCGTTTCTGAAAGGTTCTTCATCACCAAATCTGGGATCCTATTAAAAGATCCCAGTGGAAGGAGAGAGTAGCATCTCAAAATCAACTGAAATAAAAACAAGCAGCCTCTTGTTTGTTATGCTTGCAACTGCTTAAACACATACAAACACACACAGACAGACACACACGCACACAGACACACACACAGAGGAGAGAGGCCATTGATCAATCTAAGGAAACTAGATCTCGCTGCATGAAGCCAAGAAACACGCACGCTCAACCTCAATGCCCTCCTCACACACACACAGCTCAAGCAAGTTCTCGTCAACAAAGGGAAAGGGGGGTACCTAGTCAGTTTACAACTAAATGCATTCAACTGAAATGTGTCTTCGGCATTTAACCCAAGCAGGGTGCAGTGTGATTGGTTAAAGAGTGAGGTCAGTGAGCAGCGCTTGGGGAGCGAGGGATGGATGGAGAAGAGCAGCAAACACACACACAGAGCATATAACAGAACCTCATGAAACACATAACCACCGCAGGAGAGAGAGAGAGAGAGAGAGAGAGAGAGAGAGAGAGAGAGAGAGAGAGAGAGAGAGAGAGAGAGAGAGAGAGAGAGAGAGAGAGAGAGAGAGAGAGAGAGAGAGATGGAAAGAGGGAGGGAGAGAAAGAGACAACAGGACAGGGAACCATTCCCTCCATCCTACCATTGTACTGATCACTACAACAGGACAGAGAACCATTCCCTCCATACTACCATTGTACTGATCACTACAACAGGACAGAGAACCATTCCCTCCATACTACTATTGTACTGATCACTACAACAGGACAGAGAACCATTCCCTCCATACTACCATTGTACTGACCACTACAACAGGACAGAGAACCATTCCCTCCATACTACTATTGTACTGATCACTACAACAGGACAGAGAACCATTCCCTCCATACTACTATTGTACGGATCACTACAACAGGATAGAGAACCATTCCCTCCATACTACCATTGTACTGATCACTACAAAAGAACAGGGTTTAAATCTATACGCAGGCTTCCCAAACCATACAGACACACAGTTACAGCACAGACTCCATATGATGGATGACATCAAGCACCTCAGGTCACCAAACACAACATACGACAGAGACGTGCCTGACCGTGTCACAACAATAGCGCTACATCCCACAGGGACACTATGTGTCATGACACATGACGCTTCATGCATCATACAGTAACCCTACGAGTGGCAGCACTGTGCTGTTTGGATATTCCTGTGATGTCATCTCCATTTCTCTCAGTCTACTGTGTGTGAGTGGCTCTGGGTGACAGGGGAAATAGATCTTTATACAGAGAGAGATGACTTCAGCTATAATGACACGACAGAGTACAGACTCACTCTAATGATACAGACTCACTTCTACAAACAACTGCCTGCTTAGGTGAGCCTGTTTGATTTATTTCACCTTTATTTTGACAGGGAGTCATGCTGAGACCAAGGTCTCTTTTTCAGAAGAACCCTGTGATTACAAAAATGATACACATCAATACACTACGAAAAGCACAACAGAGATACAAAACGCAATCACAGAAAACACACATTCTTCAGTAAAACAGATAATCAATCAGCAGCCATCTGAATAGCCCTAGAGACACCAAAACATCACATTTAAAGAGTTTTGGAAACTATTCCAAGAGTAAGGTGCAAAATAACTTAAAGCAGATTTACCAAACTCAGTGGAGATCGAAGGGATGTCCAGAGTTAGCCCTCCCTGAGACTGGGTCTGGTAGCTCCTACATCTGTAGGTTAACAATGAAGCAAGGTACGGCGGAAGTTGTGTAAGGGGGCTTTATAAACTGAAATAGTGCAATGCATCGATCTACAAGACCTAAAAGAGGGACAGCCTCCATTCATCAATGCACCGATCTACGAGACCTCAAAGAGGGACAGCCTCCATTCATCAATCTACGAGACCTCAAAGAGGGCCAGCCTACTTTCATCAATGCACCTATCTACGAGACCTCAAAGAGGGCCAGCCTACTTTCATCAATGCACCGATCTATGAGACCTCAGAGGGCCAGCCTACTTTCTGATACAGAAAGCAGTGATGTGTACTGAACCTGTCACCCTGTGTCTTTGTGTCACACAAACACAGACAGACAGAGAGAGAGAGAGAGAGAGAGAGAGAGAGAGAGAGAGAGAGAGAGAGAGAGAGAGAGAGAGAGAACTTCCCCTCATTAGTGAAAGACCATTGGTCAGCAGAGTGTGAGGGCCAGATAGAGAGAGCTTGAGAGAGGGGAAGAGAGGGAGAGAGAAGTGGAAAGAGCAGACAGAGAAACAGTGAGAGGGAGAGAGAAGTGGAAAGAGCAGACAGAGAAACAGTGAGAGGGAGAGAGAAGTGGAAAGAGCAGACAGAGAAACAGTGAGAGGGAGAGAGAAGTGGAAAGAGCAGACAGAGAAACAGTGAGAGGGAGAGAGAAGTGGAAAGAGCAGACAGAGAAACAGTGAGAGGGAGAGAGAAGTGGAAAGAGCAGACAGAGAAACAGTGAGAGGGAGAGAGAAGTGGAAAGAGCAGACAGAGAAACAGTGAGAGGGAGAGAGAAGTGGAAAGAGCAGACAGAGAAACAGTGAGAGGGATTCAAAGTGAAAAAGGGAGAAAGCTGAGCGAGAGAGAGATGGCGGGATGGAGAGCGAGAGAAATAGCCCCACAAACACACAGCATATAATTTCTTCCCCAAAACAAGGTGGCCCAAAAGGAACTGGGAGGAAATATGGTCCTGTCTGCTCTGTACCACTACGATCATCCAGAGGTCAAAGATGTCTCATCCCTCATGCCTCCATTACAGAGACCATTAGAGCATTGTATTAAAGATGTACTGCCAGATTCTGCTGTTCTACATACCCAGAGGCAGATGAACTCGTGGATCCCATTTTAATGTCTCTGCATGCACCATGAAGGACATGCCACCGTACCTGTAGACTTCCAAACATTGCGCTAACACTAGTTAGCACAGGCTCGTGAAACTACCTCTTAACTTCCTTTATTCTGCTAGAATCTCGCAGTATCCCTTAAAGCCTGCTTATGAACCTGCTTAATAACGGCTTATAACCTGCTTATGAACAACTTATCAACTATTATTCCGAGTGAATAAGCAGCATATAAGCAGTATTACCAACCAAGTATTCAAAATCAATGATAGGCCTACAGCACTGCCACTAACAGGTTTTCCTAGATCAAAGCTTCGTGAGGAAGACATTAGGGACTAATTAAACAGCTCTTAAAGACATGTATTTTTGAAACCTCCCGCTTTGGGCTGGATGTGTCAATATGTAGTTCACCCATGCATAATCTATGATAGGAGTTCCAGCCAATGAGATTCAGCCCCTCGTCATTTGAGTGACAGCTAGCAAGAATCACACACAGCAGAGTGAAAGAGAGAGCAATGACGTGGTGCACATACAGTATCTGCACATATGCGATGTAGTACGCTATTTTCGGGGACCACTTTTGTCTCTTGCGTGCTACTTTCAGAACTACTTGCTAATAAGTATACAAAAGCAACAGAGAATCCCTTTAATCATACAAAATACTGTCTAGTACTACTGACTATTTTACTATCGCATGCAGAAACCATGACATAGAGAGAAAGGGGATTTATCTCAGTAGATACAGAGAATGTTGGTGATAGGTCAAAGGTTATACTCACTGGTTCAGTTCAACATCCAAGATGAACTGCTCACCAAACGCGTCCACCTGGAAGCTGGCTTGGGCCACGTGGTTCCCCTGTGAAGAAGAAAAATTCAGAAATGTTGTACAATCATCTCTATTCCACTGAGTGCTGAAAAAGCTTTTTCAAAACGACTAACAATATACATACTGTACATGAACTTTAAGCAAAGGAAGACATTCTGAGAGACAGGGAGCTGTGATGGAAGCTGAACCAGACCCAGACATTCTGAGAGACAGGGAGCTGTGATGGAAGTTGAACTAGACCCAGACATTCTGAGAGACAGGGAGCTGTGATGGAAGTTGAACTAGACCCAGACATTCTGAGAGACGGGGAGCTGTGATGGAAGCTGAACCAGACCCAGACATTCTGAGAGACAGGGAGCTGTGATGGAAGCTGAACCAGACCCAGACATTCTGAGAGACGGGGAGCTGTGATGGAAGTTGAACTAGACCCAGACATTCTGAGAGACATCAGTGAAATTAACCATGCAAATCTGTGTAACTCACACCCTCCCACCTCCCCCTGTACTCACACCCTCCCACCTCCCCCTGTACTCACACACAGCCCCACCCTCCCTGCTGGCTGGTCCAGAAATGATTGATTTGGTTAAGGGGGAAGGTCTAATACATCCCTAGCTCTGGGCACATATGGTGCGTGGTTTATTACAGGCCCCAGGGGCAACGAGGACTTCACACTATTGTTCCTGTGCAACTCTGAGGGAGTCCCCAGATAGCCTAATACAGGACTAACCCCTCCCCCAGACATGGCCCACGGGCCTGAGTCAATACACACCGAACGCTGCACTAAAACCAAGGGAGTGTGTGTGTGTGAGTATGAAATGCCCCAATCTTCACCCAAGGATGACCTTAGACCACGGGGTCCCCTGTGGCCACAGACACATTGATTACTGCATCACATTTCATTGATTACTGCATCATAGCAGGACCTAACTCCTCTGATGGAGCTAGGGGCTTACCAGGGAGTGCTGTTATCCTACTACAACACAAACAGCCTTACACACATACACACACACCACTGATGGCTATGGGTCCATGACTATAAGTGCTTTTCTTCCACAGAAACGCTTAAACAGCACTCAGCTGAGCTCTTCTCAAAGCTCCTCTTTTAAAAAGGTGAACAGTAGGTTACGCCTTTAACTGAAAATAGTAGACTCAACCCAAGTCTATAAACAGTTATTTTTGTGTGTCATACGTTTAAGAATGATTTGACAGGTTCCATTCAGATGTTATGATACCGAGCTAAAAACAGACGAAATCAGAGCAGAATCAGACAATATGAGGCTGAGAATGCAGGCTGTGTGACGAAGTGGCTGATTTGAGGTCAGTTTAAAACTCTCTCTGGGGGATGACAATAAACTCAAAGACTGATCAGATCAAATGAAGTTTCCATCATATCTCTCTCTCTTTGTGGGACAGTATAATTTCACCTGGAGACACTTGACGCAGTTGTGCTTTAAATAGTGGGAAAAAGATGAGGCAGTGTTTCCCCCAAGAACTTTCTCTTAGGCGGCAACATAATGTTCTTTTGAAGACAATGAAGCCAAACCAGTTTATCAGTATCTGGCACATGTGCTCCAGTCCCAAGTTAACTGTTCTAATGACGCACGCTCATGTTCCATATTAGAGCTCAACATATAGAACACCAGTGAGGTCATATAAACAATGTTGAAGCCAATGACAGATGTGTCCAATTAGCTTGGTTATCATGGCGAGCCTGGTTCTCTCTCCCTTGGCCTGGGGTGTGTGAGAGACAAAGGGTTAACACCTTCCCTGCCTGCCACAATCTGCAGCCCTTTACCTGACCCTGTGGGAGCCCCGAGCAGGCTAGCCTTTAGTCTAGCATAGCCTCTGGAACTATAAATCCATAACAGGTTAGCGTCCAGGGGCAGATTGGCCATTTGGCAAATGCCAGATGGTTTTTGCGCAATTTCTCCGTTATTCTATTCTATAATGAGCCTTTGGCTGATCAGTGGGCAATGGCCGGCCCCCCTACCAAGACGGGCATGCCTAGTTTTCTGATAGGCTGAGCTGAGGTCATACAAACTCACATTCAAAGTCAAACGCTGTATGAGCAAAGAGAACTGCTCCGACCTTGTCATTATAATAGTAAACAAACTGAAAGGGTGTATATAAACAGAGAAAGAGCACATTCTACATTGTCACCTCACTCAAAACGTCCTATTTTTGGGGCGACTAAAACCATGGTTTGGTCAAACTATAAAGTTCATTATCCTCATGACTCTTGTAATGAAAGTGTCTGCCCTTGTGCTTGTGTTCTCGATGTCCCTCTGCTCAGGCTGACATTTCAGGCGGTCTTTTCAAACAGCTCTTAGACTAAAAGGGCATTATCATCATTTTCACAGTATTATTCTTCATAGTGTGGAAATATATATAAAACACTGACAAATCACATGTGTTGACTGCACTGGGCCTTTAATGTCAATGACACAACTAGATTTTAGATAAAAGGATGGAATAGTGGAATAGAAATGTGATGATGTTTATAACGTGTACATTTCAGAGGCAGAGAGCCTTATGATTATCTCTAAGTATCCAGACTAGGTGTTCATATCAAACAGATGATTTAATAGCCAAAGCAGCCACCCAGCTAGTGAACGTTAAAGGATGTCAACCAGACAGAGAGCAGACTCTCTTTAACCATCCAAGAAGCAGTGTGTCTCAGACATAGGGGCATGTGGGTTACGGGTGAATACATTGTAAGGGCACAAACCAATCATTATTCAATAGACTCTGAAGATATTGTGTCAGGTCCGCTCACCTTTATAATAATAAGAACCTCTCTTACTATATAACGAAAAATATATATTTCACCCAATTAAACATGTATGGATGTTATAGGCCTATTTGTCTATTCATTCTAATGCATAGGCTTTATCCCCATGTGTTTCATGCATTAGCATATTTTGCTGATCAGGCCTGAGCAGAGGTGGGCTTTATCTAGCCTGTCTTTTGTTTACTGTATGTGCATAGAATAGCCCACAATATACCACTAGGCTATCTTTATTTTGCTCAATGAAAAGGCACTGCCTAAGCTTTTAAATGTGGAGAAATTGAATAGCCTATATTTCTGTAAATAGACCACTAGTCAAAAGAACTAGCTTGTCATAGGTGAAATGTGATCTTGCCGAATTATCTGTGAAATGCTCAAAATGAGATGATTCAACAAAAACATAAACAACATGAGAATAGCGGGATGTCTACAATAGCAACGCGTACCAAAGGCATTTGTCTCTCTGCACATAGCGGAGCTCCATCGCCACCATAATAAATAACAACACCACTGTGTAGGCTACCTGTGTGGGGCTGGAACTGGCTCTAGTCCTGGTGCTGATGACATCGTGGCTGATTTGACTGTGGTTGTGCATGCTGTAGAGCAGACGGAGAGGGACCGTGTCCTCCTTCCCGGCGTACCTGCTCGCATCACGAACAGCCTTCGCCTGCAACAAGGCGTCTCCTGCACAGGGAGGAAACAGCGAGGTTTATGACTGCGATAGTTATCCTGGCGCAGAAAACACAGCTACAAGCGCCTATACCAAATAATTCAATGTGAAATAGCACTGTAATGGTTTTGGAATATCTTTCCTCAAATAGATTTAATTAATAATAGACCGAATCCCTTTCATGAAATCCATATTTTAGAGGTTGTTTACGTTTCAGACTCCCTCTCTAGCAGCATAATAACATGGAATGTGGAACATGTAATTGGTGATGCTGTTGCCTTTCGGATCTATTCCAATAAAATACATAGCAATATTTGTTGTCATAAATACATTACCATTTCGAGGCATATGATTGCCGGAATGAACGATGCACATCAGTCCATAGACGCACAAAAGGGAAATCCACCATCGCCGATACATCGTCATCAGTTCTTCTTCATCGAATGGACAGAAAGAGGGGGGAGAAAAAAAGAAGCGATATCCTAAAACGGATTTGGGCACCTCTCTCTTCGCTAGAGGAGGTTCAGGGTTAAGAAGCACAGACAAAAGCGCGCGCTGGTCGTCTGCTTAGCGCAGTCTCTTGTGCTGGTGGCCATCGGGGTGCTCTTGCTGCCCATGCATCGAGATGCTCCCGCTGCAGTCTCTACCGCTCGAACGCCGAGTGCATCTGAGCGCGCTGAGTCTCTATGGAACACAGAGCGGAGAGGGAGGAGAGGTAAGAGGAAGGGAGGAGAGGGGACACATTAAAGCACATCAATATCCAGTATCTCACTGCAGAAGCGCCTAATGGGTAAACATGCGGGGAGAACAGCGAGAGCCGAGATGGGATGTTGGGAACTGTAGTGTGTACGCTCCATCTCCATACAGACCTAGACTCCCTTCTGACCGCTTCTGCGCATAATCATTAGAAGCGCACACCCATTGAAGGGCACGGTCAAGATAGACAAACTGCAATACTGCTGTGTTGTGTAATAACAGCCTATCATGGTCTTTCTAGACTATATTCTCAGTTGCTGTATAATTAGCCCAACCTACAGCCAGATGACGCCATTATTCCTTTTACGTAATCTGCGTCCACCTGTAATGTGCCCAGCCAGCCATACACTGTTGTCCCCCTGCGACCGGCTCATACATAAAACATCCTCCGTTCAGGCTGCAAAAGCATCAGTTTCCTCGTAAAATCGGTTTAATTGCCATTCGGCCTAAAAAAACGTGAAAATATACGTACTATTTGAATAAAACACAATTTTCCACTACCATGCTAGAGTGGCTAATGCTACTTCCTGATGTTGCGCATTGTGTTTTGCCTTGGATAAACTACTGTAAGCAGGTCCCCTACAAGCATACACATACACCAGAAATCACCACAACAAAATTATGTATTAACCCCCTTTAGGCATATAGCGCATTTTAGGAGCAATCCAGGGGTAATAACATACACAAGGGCAATATTTTGTCCCCCCAAAAAACCTCTAGGCCAATTGATATTTTTCTTCAAGATGATCCAACAACCCAGGGGAATACAGTGCAAGAAGCATCACTACAGTCCCTGGTTCGATTCCAGGCTGTATCACATCCAGCCGTGATTGGGAGTCCCATAGGGTGGCGCACAACTGGCCCAGCGTCGCCCGGTTTGGCCGGGGTAGGCCGTCATTGTAAATAAGAATTTGTTCTTAATGGACTTAACTAGTTAAATAAATAAAAATACATTCTAGTCTAGGAACCTATAAATGTAAGGAGGGAGGGGTCTTATAACCCCTCCCCTTCTATTAATATAACATAAGCATAATCAATTATTATAATACATCAAACATTTAGTACAGCCTTATCATGACCCCTAGGTGATCTTCTAACAATTCTTAAATGGAAGAAGTTTGGAACCACCAAGACTCTTCCTAGAGCTGGCCACCCGGCCAAACTGAGCAATCGGGGGAGAAGGGCCTTGGTCAGGGAGGTGACCAAGAACCCGATGGTCACTCTGACAGAGCTCCAGAGTTCCTCTGTGGATATGGGAAAACCTTCCAAAAGGACAACTATCTCTGCAGCACTCCACCAAATCAGGCCTTTATGGTAGAATGGCCAAACAGAAGCCATTCCCTAGTAAAAAGGACACAGCCCACTTTGAGTTTTCCAAAAGGCACTGTGGCAGACCGGGGGTTTTGGTCAAGACGATTACACAGATCAGACACGGACAGAGTAGGATTAGCTCGGTTTCAAGGGTGTTTATTAAATAATAAAGGATAGGTCTCCCCCATGAGACCCTCTCCGGGATACTGTCTTCTGGGCTCCGGGTCTTGCCGTATCCTGTCGGACACACAAACTCAACTCCCTCGTCTTAGCTCGGGCACCGTCTCCAACTACACGGAAGTCACCTTACTTCCCCCAAAACTCTCTGTGTGCTGCCCTTCTGGCAGCTTTATGGGGCTTGTACAGCTGGTGAGCAATCAGCCCTTGATTACTCACCAACTCCCCAATCAGCCCCAATTAGTCCTGGCCGGAGAGCCTGTCAAAACCTGGCACGTCCAGCAGATGGAGCCATCGCCTCGTGAGGTATACTCCATCTGTCACCAGGCCTCGACGAGTCTCCCCCTGGTGGCTGTCCTGCTGTACGCCACAGCACCTAAAGGACTCTCAGACCATGAGAAACAAGATTCTCTGGTCTGATGAAACCAAGATTAACCCGTTTGGCCTGAATGCCAAGCGTCACGTCTGGAGGAAACCTGGCACCATCCCTACAGTGAAGCATGGTGGTGGCAGCATCATACTGTGGGGATGTTTTTCAGCGGAAGGGACTGGGAGACTAGTCAGGGTTGAGGGAAAGAGGAACAAAGCAAAGTACATAGAGAACCTTGTGGCAAGACGTACAGTGAGGGAAAAAAGTATTTGATCCCCAGCTGATTTTGTACGTTTTCCCACTGACAAAGAAATGATCAGTCTATAATTTTAATGGTAGGTTTATTTGAACATTGAGAGACAGAATAACAACAAAAACATCCAGAAAAACGCGTGTGAAAAATGTTATAAATTGATTTGTATTTTAATGAGGGAAATAAGTATTTGACCCCTCTGCAAAACATGACTTAGTACTTGGTGGCAAAACCCTTGTTGGCAATCACAGAGGTCAGACGTTTCTTGTAGTTGACCACCAGGTTTGCACACATCTCAGGAGGGATTTTGTCCCACTCCTCTTTGCAGATCTTCTCCAAGTCATTAAGGTTTCGAGGCTGACGTTTGGCAACTTGAACCTTCAGCTCCCTCCACAGATTTTCTATGGGATTAAGGTCTGGAGACTGGCTAGGCCACTCCAGGACCTTAATGTGCTTCTTCTTGAGCCAGTCCTTTGTTGCCTTGGCTGTGTGTTTTGGGTCATTTTCATGCTGGAATACCCATCCACGACCCATTTTAAATGCCCTGGCTGAGGGAAGGAGGTTCTCACCCAAGATTTGACGGTACATGGCCCCGTCCATCGTCCCTTTGATGCGGTGAAGTTGTCCTGTCCCCTTAGCAGAAAAACACCCCCAAAGCATAATGTTTCCACCTCCATGTTTGATGGTGGGGATGGTGTTCTTGGGGTCATAAGCAGCATTCCTCCTCCTCCTCCAAACACAGCGAGTTGAGTTGATGCCAAAGAGCTCCATTTTGGTCTCATCTGACCACAACACTTTCACCCAGTTGTCCTCTGAATCATTCAGATGTTCATTGGCAAACTTCAGACGGGCATGTATATGTGCTTTCTTGAGCAGGGGGACCTTGCGGGCGCTGCAGGATTTCAGTTTTTCACTGCGCAGTGTGTTACCAAATGTTTTCTTGGTGACTATGGTCCCAGCTGCCTTGAGATCATTGACAAGATCCTCCCGTGTAGTTCTGGGCTGATTCCTCACCATTCTCATGATCATTGCAACTCCATGAGGTGAGATCTTGCATTGAGCCCCAGGCTGAGGGAGATTGACAGTTCTTTTGTGTTTCTTCCATTTGCGAATAATCACACCAACTGTTGTCACCTTCTCACCAAGCTGCTTGGCAATGGTCTTGTAGCCCATTCCAGCCTTGTGTAGGTCTACAATCTTGTCCCTGACATCCTTGGAGAGCTCTTTGGTCTTGGCCATGGTGGAGAGTTTGGAATCTGACTCCCTTTAAGAGTGTGCTCTTAATTTCAGCTCGTTACCTGTATAAAAGACACCTGGGAGCCAGAAATCTTTCTGATTGAGAGGGCGTCAAATACTTATTTCCCTCATTAAAATGCAAATCAATTTATAACATTTTTCACGTGTTTTTCTGGATTTTTTTGTTGTTATTCTGTCTCTCACTGTTCAAATAAACCTACCATTAAAATTATAGACTGATCATTTCTTTGTCAGTGGGCAAACGTACAAAATCAGCAGGGGATTTTCCCTCACTGTATGTACTCTATCTATGAGAATGTGTTCATTCAACTGATCACAGACATGTCAGAGCGGTTTAGGTAGTCTTTCATTTATCAAACAGACGTCACAGATACTTTTTTCACCTGTACAATACGTACAGAAATGTATGTACAGAAATGTACTATTTGGTCTGACTAGTCAGGATTGAGGGAAAGATTAATGTAGAAAATTACAGAAAGATTCTTGATGAAAACCTGCTCCAGAGCGCTCAGGACCTCAGACTGGGGCAAAGGTTCACCTTCCAACAGAACAACAACCCTAAGCACACAGCCAAGACAACACATGAGTGGCTTCAGGACAAGTCTCTGAATGTCCTTGAGTGGCCCAGACATAGCCTGGACTTGAACCCGATCGAACATCTCTGGAGAGACCTGAAAATAGCTGTGCAGCGACGCTCCCCATTCAACCTGACAGAGCTTGAGAGGATCTGCAGAGAAGAATGGGAGAAACTCCCCAAATACAGGCGTGCCAAGTTTGTAGCGTCATACCCAAGAAGACTCGAGGATGTATTTGCTGCCAAAGGTGCTTCAACAAAGTATTGAGTAAAGGGTCTAAATACTTTTTTTAAATACATTTGCAAAAATGTCTAGAAAGCTGTTTTTGCTTTGTCATTATGGGGTATTGTCTATAGATTGATGAAGGAAAAAAACTATTTAATATTTCGCCTTTTACAACTACGACCTGGCCAAGATAAAGCAAAGCAGTTCGACACATACAACAACACAGAGTTACACATGGAGTAAAACAAACATACAGTCAATAATACAGTAGAAAAAAAAATCTATATACAAAGAGTGCAAATGAGGTAAGATAAGGAAGGTAAGGCAATAAATAGGCCATGGTGGCGAAGTAATTACAATATGGCATTTAAACACTGGAATGGTAGATGTGCAGTAGATGAATGTGCAATGTAGAAAAATTGGGGTGCAAAGGAGCAAGATAAATAAATAAATACGGTAGGGGATGATGTAGTTGGTTGGGCTATGTACAGGTGCAGGGGTCTGTGAGCTGCTCTGACAGCTGGTGCTTAAAGCTGGTGAGGGAGATAAGTGTCTCCAGTTTCAGAGATTTTTGTAGTTTGTTCCAGTCATTGGCAGCAGAGAACTGGAAGGAAAGTCGGCCAAAGGAGGAATTGGCTTTGGGGGTGACCAGTGAGATATACCTGCTGGAGCACGTGCTACGGGTGGGTGCTGCTATGGTGACCAGCGAGCTGAGATAAGGCGGGGCTTTACCTAGCAGGGACTTGTAGATGACCTGGAGCCAGTTGGTTTGGCGACGAGTGTAAAGCGAGGGCCAGCCAACAAGAGCGTACAGGTTGCAGTGGTGGGTGGTATATGGGGCTTTGGTAACAAAGCGGATGGCACAATGATAGACTGCATCCAATTTGTTGAGTAAAGTATTGGAGGCTAATTTGTAAATTACATCTTCGAAGTCGAGGATCGGTAGGATGGTCAGTTTTACAAGGGTATGTTTGGCAGCATGAGTGAAAGATGCTTTGTTGCGAAATTGGAAGCCAATTCTAGATTTAATTTTGGATTGAGGATGTTTGATGTGAGTCTGGAAGGAGAGTTTACAGTCTAACCAGACACCTAGGTATTTGTAGTTGTCCACATAATCTAAGACAGAATCGTCCTGAGTAGTGATGCTGGACGGGCAGGCAGTTGCGGGCAGAGAAGAGCATGCATTTAGTTTTACTTGCGTTTAAGAGCAGTTGGAGGCCACGGAAGGAGAGTTGTATGGCATTGAAACTCGTTTGGAGGGTAGTTAACACAGTGTCCAAAGAAGGGCCAGAAGTATACAGAATGGTGTCGTCTGCGTAGAGGTGGATCAGAGACTCACCAGCAGCAAGAGCGACATCATTGATGTATACAGAGAAGAGAGTCGGCCCAAGAATTGAACCCTGTGGCACCCCCATAGAGACTGCCAGAGGCCCGGACAACAGGCCCTCCAATTTGACACACTGAACTCTATCGGAGAAGTAGTTGGTGAACCATGCAAGGCAATCATTTGAGAAACCAAGGCTGTCGAGTCTGCCGATAAGGATGTGGTAATTGACAGAGTCGAAAGCCTTGGCCAGATCAGTGAATACGGCTGCACAGTAATGTCTCTTATCGATGGCAGTTATGATATCATTTAGGACCTTGAGCGTGGCTGAGGTGCACCCATGACCAGCTCTGAAACCAGATTGCATAGCGGAGAAGGTACGGTGGGATTCGAAATGGTCGGTAATCTGTTTGTTAACTTGGCTTTTAAAGACCTTAGAAGGCAGGGTAGGATAGATATAGGTCTGTAGCAGTTTGGGTCAAGAGTGTCTCCCCCTTTGAAGAGGGGGATGACAACAGCTGCTTTCCAGTCTTTGGGAATCTCAGACGACACGAAAGAGAGGTTGAACAGGCTAGTAATAGGGGTTACAACAATTTCAGCAGATAATTTTAGAAAGAAAGGGTCCAGATTGTCTAGCCCGGCTGATTTGTAGGGGTCCAGATTTTGCAGCTCTTTCAGAACATCAGCTAACTGGATTTGGGAGAAGGAAAAATGGGGGAGGCTAGGGCGAATTGCTGAGGGGGGTGCAGGGCTGTTGACCGGGGTAGGGGTAGCCAGGTGGAAAGCATGGACAGCTGTAAAAAAATGCTTATTGAAATTCTCAATTATTGTGGATTTATCAGTGGTGACAGCGTTTCCTATCCTCAATGCAGTGGGCAACTGGGAGGAGGTGCTCTTATTCTCCATGGACTTTACAGTGTCCCAGAACTTTTTTGAGTTTGTTACAGGAAGCACATTTCTGCTTTGAAAAACTAGCCTTGGCTTTCCTAACTGCCGGTGTATATTGGTTCCTGACTTCCCTGAAAAGTTGCATATCACGGGGGCTGTTCGGTGGTATTGCAGAACGCCACAGGATGTTTTTGTGCTGGTCAAGGGCCGTCAGGTCTGGAGAGAACCAAGGGCTATATCTGTTCCTGGTTTTAAATTTCTTGAATGGGGCATGCTTATTTAAGACGGTGAGGAAGGCGCTTTTAAAGAATAACCAGGCATCCTCTACTTACGGGATGAGGTCAATATCCTTCCAGGATACCCGGGCCAGGTCGATTAGAAAGGCCTGCTCGCTGAAGTGTTTTAGGGAACATTTGACAGTAATGAGGGGAGGTCGTTTGACCGCTGACCCATTCCGTATGCAGGCAATGATGCAGTGATCGCTGAGATCTTAGTTGAAAACAGCAGCGGTGTATTTAGAGGGCAAGTTAGTTAGGATGATATCTATGAGGGTGCCCGTGTTTACAGCTTTGGGGTTGTACCTAGTAGGTTCATAATAAGAATAAGGCTGTAACGTAACAAAATGTGGAAAAAGTCAAGGGGTCTGAATACATTCCAAATGCATTGTATGGCTAGCCCCCTGTCCTCCTCAACATTACTTCCACCTGCTCTCACTACCGATTGATTGCTCATTGTCAGCAAATAATCCTTGCCTCTGTTCAGGCATGTGCACAGGTAGGGCTCGACCTGTGCAGAGCACATGCCCCTTCCAGTCTCCAAAGTGCCCTTTTCCGTGGTGGTATAATTTCCACCCAAAATGTGTAAAAGAAATACAATAAATATGTTGTTGTTCTAAACCCACTGAACTCGAATTCGCACCTATTCTTCTGAACCAAAAATGTGTGCGTCTTGATTGTTGACCAATGACCAGTAGCGTTGCATTGGTAAAATCACCGGGGAAGCCTCCACTATTCGAGCACCATTTCAACTTCAACATCATCAAATCACCTTTGCTTAGTCTAATACAGTGACAACTAAAAGATACCAAAAACAATTTATTCCAATCAACATGATGTGGCTGTCCATGGTTCTGATTTTATGTGTGTGTGTGCTCTTTCATGCAAGTAGAAAAACATGTTGACTCACTCTACTTGTAGAGAAACGCCAATGCCATCCTCTCTTTCATGTTGACGAAACAGTCTATCACTCTGTCATACAGTACACGCTTTTATTTTTTGGTGTCCTAGGCTACCTGGCTAAATGCTTGCTAGCTAGCCTAACTTTAATTCATGGGCAACATTAGCTAGTTAACATTAGTGTTCTACATCTAGCTACATATTGAACTTTCATCCTCTCTGGCCAGGGGCACAACAATGTATAAATTAATGGTTGGATCAGAATCGCCGTTATAATCATTGGAAAGTACGGAGAATTAAGTAAAACCACAAGTCCAAATCCCTATATCTATCCATGGCTAATTTAGGAAAGTGCCAATTTTAGCTAGCTGGCTAGCTAGCCACTGGAGGACAACACAACGAGATGCAACAATTCAAGTTTTTCTCTCAATGAGGTATGCTCTCAATGGGATTTCATAGTAGTGAAGCCAAAATCCAAGCTGGCTTCCCTTGACACTTTTGTTTTGCGCCAGGACCATTCAATTGAGCTCGCTCAGTTTACTTTTTCTGTCAAGGGAGGCCTGAAAGAAGGTAAACATATATATATATTTAAATGTAAACGCTTGTTGGCTTCCCTTGCCTTCAATGCTTCGGGTGGCAACAATGTCATCCTCGTTGGGACCAGACAGAATCAGATAGATGGCCTACAAATGGAGACAGAGGGGCGCTTTTTCGCTAGCTCAGATGCTTTCTCCTGTGAGATACAGCCAGCCTCTTGCAAATTAAAGGAAAATTATGAAACACAGAGACAAATTATTTCATTTTTTATTTGTACCTTGGTAATTTTGGGGGGGAAGCCAGGGTACACTCCACTGCCAATGGCCAGTCATCAGCATTGTTGGGCAAAGGTGGTATGGGTTAAACTAAGCTTAGGTTTAGGGTAGGGACATCCCAAGGATTCCAAATAGCCCTATCCTATCCAGATTAGTGGCCAGAAAGACTTGTTTATTTCCTCCAGTATTCCCTGGCAAAAACAGAGAAGGCCTACGTTAATCCTCCATATAAAATACAGTTTAGCAATCAACTACTGACTCATCATTGCCAGAACAATAGGCTACCTGGTGATGTGGTCTTATTTCAGATATTGCCAGTAGCCACCCAAACTTGGCCTATGTCTAAAAAAGCTGTAACATCAATATCATGACTTCACTATTATGGGATGAAGATGTAACATATTCTGGCAAATGCATTACGATATTTGTGAGGCTGGCAGCAAGCACTTTGTAGGCAGGCTGCCCTCCAAAGTGATGGCTGGTGCAAACGGAACGCGCTTTACTCATCAGATTGCACTGCTTTTCTCTCTTCTTGTAATTTTTGCTTAATGAGTCTGTAACCGCAGTGCAGATTTCTTTTGGGGGGGGGGTGTGCCCCTTTTTTTTTTGTGAGCATATGCCCCTCCCGAAAGGTCTGTGCATGGCCCTGCCTCTGTTTACACCCCAGACGCCAAGTTTAAATTGCATCTCATGAGAAAGTGCAAATACTTCTTTATTACTGTTATGGAGGGAAAGAGGAAGCAATCCCTCTGGCCTTGTCTCAGAGTCTCTATGTTGGTGGGTGTGTAAGAGGACGATGTGCTTTATGACAAGTTAGCCTTGAGGGAGTCGTCTCCTTTGTGTAACACAGCATGTCCAGGGTCAGAGCTACAGTGAGGGAAAAAAGTATTTGATCCCCTGCTGATTTTGTACGTTTGCCCACTGACAAAGAAATGATCAGTCTATAATTTTAATGGTAGGTTTATTTGAACAGTGAGAGACAGAATAACAACAAAAAAATCCAGAAAAACACGTGAAAAATGTTATAAATTGATTTGCATTTTAATGAGGGAAATAAGTATTTGACGCCCTCTCAATCAGAAAGATTTCTGGCTCCCAGGTGTCTTTTATACAGGTAACGAGCTGAAATTAAGAGCACACTCTTAAAGGGAGTCAGATTCCAAACTCTCCACCATGGCCAAGACCAAAGAGCTCTCCAAGGATGTCAGGGACAAGATTGTAGACCTACACAAGGCTGGAATGGGCTACAAGACCATTGCCAAGCAGCTTGGTGAGAAGGTGACAACAGTTGGTGTGATTATTCGCAAATGGAAGAAACACAAAAAGAACTGTCAATCTCCCTCAGCCTGGGGCTCAATGCAAGATCTCACCTCATGGAGTTGCAATGATCATGAGAATGGTGAGGAATCAGCCCAGAACTACACGGGGAGGATCTTGTCAATGATCTCAAGGCAGCTGGGACCATAGTCACCAAGAAAACAATTGGTAACACACTACGCCGTGAAGGACTGAAATCCTGCAGCGCCCGCAAGGTCCCCCTGCTCAAGAAAGCACATATACATGCCCGTCTGAAGTTTGCCAATGAACATCTGAATGATTCAGAGAACAACTGGGTGAAAGTGTTGTGGTCAGATGAGACCAAAATGGAGCTCTTTGGCATCAACTCAACTCACCGTGTTTGGAGGAGGAGGAATGCTGCTTATGACCCCAAGAACACCATCCCCACCGTCAAACATGGAGGTGGAAACATTATGCTTTGGGGGTGTTTTTCTGCTAAGGGGACAGGACGACTTCACCAAAAAAAAAAGGGACGATGGACGGGGCCATGTAGCGTCAAATCTTGGGTGAGAACCTCCTTCCCTCAGCCAGGGCATTGAAAATAGGTTGTGGATGGGTATTCCAGCATGACAATGACCCAAAACACACGGCCAAGGCAACAAAGGACTGGCTCAAGAAGAAGCACACAAAGGTCCTGGAGTTGCCTAGCAAGTCTCCAGACCTTAATCCCATAGAAAATCTGTGGAGGGAGCTGAAGGTTCAAGTTGCCAAACGTCAGCCTCGAAACCTTAATGACTTGGAGAAGATCTGCAAAGAGGAGTGGGACAAAATCCCTCCTGAAATGTGTGCAAACCTGGTGGTCAACTACAAGAAACGTCTGACCTCTGTGATTGCCAACAAGGGTTTTGCCACCAAGTACTAAGTCATGTTTTGCAGAGGGGTCAAATACTTATTTCCCTCATTAAAATACAAATCAATTTATAACATTTTTCACACGCGTTTTTCTGGATGTTTTTGTTGTTATTCTGTCTCTCACTGTTCAAATAAACCTACCATTAAAATTATAGACTGATCATTTCTTTGTCAGTGGGCAAACGTACAAAATCAGCAGGGGATTTTCCCTCACTGTATGTACTCCATCTATGAGAATGTGTTCATTCAACTGATCACAGACATGTCAGAGCGGTTTAGGTAGTCTTTCATTTATCAAACAGACGTCACAGATACTTTTT
The DNA here is from genome assembly GCA_030435695.1 of Brachymystax lenok tsinlingensis. Taxonomy (NCBI): domain Eukaryota; kingdom Metazoa; phylum Chordata; class Actinopteri; order Salmoniformes; family Salmonidae; genus Brachymystax; species Brachymystax lenok. The sequence goes on from CM059789.1 coordinate 57,209,189, forward strand.
TCACCTGTACAATACGTACAGAAATGTAACGACAATTCAATAGAAGACTTTCGGTTGTATCCCATTATTTTTTTTAATTTTTTTTTACAATACCACAAACACAACCATGCAGTTCCTCTGGACACCAGAACACGTGCAGGCGTTGTACAGGACAAAGGATAGTGCTCCAGCCTGTTCTCCAGATAAAACCAGTCATGGTAAAAAAGCCTGGTAGATTAAAAGCTGCCATAGCTAAATAAACACAACAGTGTGGCGCCACCACCCTTCCAGCCTGAAGGGAACTATTCCCTTTATAGAAGTCATAGGTTTAAAGAGCCACAGTCAATGGGTTCCCATATAGATCTGCTATGGCACTCAATGAAACTGTCATACAATAAGTTCATACAGTGAGTCTGTAACAGGATAGCGCTCATATTGGGAAGATTCTGGGTCACTCTTAACCCCCCCCCTGCTCTCCTCTCTAGCTGGGGAAGGCCTGGAACTCCCAGTCTATGTCCTCACTGGAGTCAAACAGCTGGGGAAGCCTCTGAACTCACAATCCATGTCCTCACTGGAGTGGAACAGCTGCCAGAGGTTCAGCAGAGAGCTTCTGGGAACATTGCTCGGTTTTCCCTGCTCCTGAGCAGTCTGCTGCTTCTCAACTTTCCTTCTCTTCCGTCTGTAATCCCTGACCCTCCTCTGTAATGTCCTGGCAGGAGGAGGGGTGTGTGTCTCCGTGTCACCTGCCTCGAGCTCCGGAACACCCCCAGTATTCCCGGGAAGAGCATCCCCAGCCAACGTATCGTGACCCAGCTCACTCTCCTCTAAAGCTCTGAGCTTGTGGTGTTCTGAAGGCCCTGCCACCTCGTGCCGACTGGAAGGGACCTTCACACGTCCAGCTGGATCGCCACATTGTAAATCCTCTGTGTGATTAAATGAAAAGCGGCCATCTTTGTCTGTGTGAGTTCTCTGGCCCTGATGGGAGAGTCTGGGGTTGGCAACAGAGTCATGGGTAGAAGGGTCTCTTTCTGCATTAGACACAGGTGTCTGACTCAGCCCAGCCCTCTGGGTGTGCTTGCGCAAGGATCCCTGTCGGCAGCGTTGTTTGCAGGACAGGGATCTGTGTTTGGGCTGGGGTCTGTCTGGGACGTAAGAGCACCTCTTCTCCCCCTCGCTGGTGCTGTGGGGAACAGGGGCTCCTCGGCTGCGCTTCAGAGGCTGTTCCAAGGGGTTTTCCACACTCTGGGAGAGAGGGGGCTCCACTGTAGTAGACCAGAGGGACATTAATCCCCCCTTCAGCTCTTTGGTTTCCACACCTCCCACCTTCTCTTCCTCCATCTGTATACTGGGTCCAGGAACACACAACAGGGAGGTTATGCTGTACTTTGGCCTGTGGGAACAAAAAAATTACTTACAGATGTGGTGATAAGCACAACATAGAAAATCAGGATTGAAAAAATCTGCAAATGTTTCACACAACATTGCATTAGTTTTCCTAACAATTGTGACTCAACAGTATTCAATATGTGTGCGTTTAATTTTGATGTGGGTAGATTTTTCTCCTGTGTGGACAATTGGTAGCGCATGGTGCTTGCAACGCCAGGGTTACGGGTTCCATTCCCACGGGGGACCAGTATAAAGAAAGAATTATGAAAATGTATACACTCACTACTGTAAGTCGCTCTGGATAAGAGCGTCTGCTAAATGACTAAAATGTAAGACTACTGCACCTTGTGGTTGGAGTTTGTGTTGTTTTGACATGTCTGAAGTTGAAGGGCAGTGTGGTGATGAGCCTGTCCACCACCAGGTACTCATCACTCCTGGAGAAGGCCTTGTGCTGCTCACTCTGCAGGTGCTGCAGAATACAGACAAGTAAAGCATTACTACAACGTCTGCTATCACTACATCAAGTACATAAGGCCTTTTGTACATGATTAGGTCCTCATAATAAACACGTATTAACTATGTTTACATACATTAAACAGATGTATTCTAACTCACAGCTTTAAAGTTGTTGTATTTGAGCGTGCAGCACTCGCAGTAGCCTCCACGTTTCTTCTCCTTGTTCCTCCTGGCCCGGTCCTGCCCCCTCTCCTCACTGGCTGATGCCCTCGCCCCTCGGTTCCTGAGACACCCATAGGTCAGTAAGTAATAGCCAGGTCAGAGTTCAATCACATATAGTTGCCTAGCAACCAAGACTTAGCAGTTAGTCCCAGAGGGTGCTAAGCAATACATAACTGTTTCCTGCTGTAGCAGCAGAGTAGTGCAATGTTACAGTAACCCCCATTAACAACAGTAGGAAAAGCTGGATGTTTTGGTGAATCAGGTAAAACACAAAATGACATGACAGGGGAATATACTGCCACACTGCTTCTTCTGTAATTGGTAATTGGTTTTCTTTATGTTCACAACAAGAAGGGTTAAGAAAGGTGAGGCGTTTAGTGAATGAGACTCCATACCCGTGCTCTTTAGGTCTCCTCCCAGAGTGTTTCTGGTCCTCTACATAGAATGGACTGCAGGGGGGAGCTGACGTTAGGTTAAACTCTGGCATGTTCGGCATGGCCAGATATATTGGACGGTAATGTCTAGCAGAGAGACATAAGATAGATGCTATATTACATGCTCAAACACCAACTTATGACAATAAGAATTGCCTTAATATGTCAATACTAAAGACATCAGAGTCTGTCATCGCTTTTATAGACCCACCTGCTAGAGTCCTCTACCTTTACAAAGGGCTTACGGATCCTTCCACCTGAGCAAAACACAGAACAAAGCATTAGAGACAGTGCCTACGTCTGGGTCAAATAACCTCTCACAATGATATACAGGAGGACGTCTCATAACGTCTGGAACGGAGCAAATGGAATGGCATCAAACACATGGGCTCCCGAGTGGCGCAGCGGTCTAAGGCACTGCAGCTGTGCTAGAGGCATCACTACAGACCCTGGTTCGAGTCCAGGCTGTATCACAACCGGCCATGTTTGGGAGTCCCATAGGGCAGCGCACAATTGGCCCAGCATCATCCTGGCCATCATTGTAAATAAGAATTTGTTCTTAACTGACGTGCCTAGTTAAATAACAGAATGTTTTAAATTATTTGATACCATTCCACTGATTCTGTTCCAGCCATTACCACAAGCCCGTCCTCCCCAATTAAGGTGCCACCGACCTCCTGTGAGTACCAGTGTTATCGTACAACCACTATCAACATCAACCTTAATCTACTGAGACGATATACGTAGAAGGTTTTAGAAGTTCTCTATAACAATAACACAGTGATGAAGCGGTAAACAGACAACAGAGTCACATGCAGCAGGACATTATTTACCGTTATACTTCTGGAAGGCTGGTTTTCCTGAAGGTTCTCCTTTGGCCTACATTAGTAAGGAATAACACACAAGACTCATGTAAGTGATATGTTATTCCAGGAAAGAACTGTCAAAATATAAGTCCAGAAACATGACTTACACTTTTCTTGGCAGCAGCTGTGGTTGCGGTTGGCTTTTCAACAGTATACTTAACATTCATTTTCTTATTTTCCATATAAGTTATTACATCTGCAATTGAAGGAAATTCAATAATTATTTACATACAAAAGTATCATTGTCATAATAGAAATCAAAGCATTATGTAAACATTTCTTATCAAACAAATGAATAGACATGTTACCATCAATGTACAGGATTTTCACTCCCCACTCCAGAGCATTGGATAGGATCTCGTTGACCTGTATCCTCACCTACAGGGTAAAAACAAACAAACATCTTAACCGAAGAACTGAAATCCAAAGAATTTCCTGAAGTATGAACAAACATTTTGATCCAAAGTGCAAACTTTCCTGAAGTTCCTGACGACTATCAGTCAGAAACAATAAAAGTAACATGTAGCATTTAGGTGGGAAATAGCTTGCCAAACTCATTAGTTAGGATTTTAACAAACCTTCTCTTTTACAACTCTTTCCACAAAAGACTTGCCCCTGCTTATGACCACCTGTCAAATACCAGAGAGATAGGGAGAGATGGATAAATATATATATGGATAGCTTCGGTTATACAGCATATCATAGGAAATGATCCCACTGAGATACAGATACCAGTGACAGACACAGAGAGGAATAGTTGGCTCACCATGTCTGCCTGGCCCTGGGAGCTTCCTTTGAGGCTGTCTCTGTGGCTGCCCGGATAGGGGCGAGGGTGGGGGGAGCTGTGCCAAGAGTCAGGGCTTGGGACAAGTGAGTCGCGGCCATGACACTGCACATACCTGGCCTCTCTCTTATTAGACACCAGGTACTTGATCTCCTTGCTGAAGAACTTCTCCACCGTCTGAGAGAGGGGACAGAGACACTGGGTCAGACGCTTGGGGGAGAACACACAAAGTCCATCCTGAGCCAGAGTATTAATCAAATACTGTATTTAAAATGGTGGTGAAAAGAGAGAAATGACAGCGGGCAGCCTCTATGAGGACCCCACACACACAATCTTGCCCAAAGTTTTGAGCTTCTGCACTCCGGAAGGAGATATAGGTCCCACCGTACAGCAAGAATAGGAGCAGGTCGTACTTGAATGCATCAGCTATCAGGTTGCTGAACAGTGGGACAAAGGACAGATGCAGGCCCAACACATGGTCGGACAGTTAGGCCGCAGACTTTAAAATGTGTGACTTGAGTACTAACTTTACAATGTTGTTCGTACTAACGTTACATGTATTCACAAAATGAATTTCTATGTAAATGGACAATAACTTACTGTACCAAAGTGAGTCAACCAGAGAGATAACTCCAGTAACAAGACAGAAGCAATCGCTAGAAGAGTTATGCTCCAAAAGACTGAAAGCCAATCCTCCTCTACAGTAAGTACAGTAGCCACATTGGTGTGAAAGGCAGCAAGTTGTCATTTCACTTCAAAATGGTCCATGATCAGCTGTATGTCAACACTTCAGCACCTTATTAACAATTCACACAACCTATTAATTTGAATGTCCTAATACGCTGGCTCAGGAATGATTATCCCTTTTGTTTAAGGCAGGCAAGCTGATAATTGTATCATCCACATTCAATGTGCTATAATACTTTACAGTCCATGTCATGATGTCAAATGCTAACGGATGTAAACAAATATTTACTTACCCCTCCAAACCTTTTGATATCATTCTCTAATGTCTCTGCTCTTCTGTTTGATGGCAAATCTAAGTAGAATAGTTTCCCAGTAAAAGGCTTGTTTTGGGCAGGATAAGATTCACATGGTGTTTTGGCATGGTTCTTCGAAGCTGACTTGTGCCCCTTTTCAGCGAGTTTGGGGTCTGAAAAAGTAGCAACGTTAGTTTCAATTTGACGGAACTTATCTTGCAGATAAGGCTCATCAACAATTTAGTAATAACGTTAGCAAGTTAAAGTTACATGTTTAAAAATATCCCTTACCTTGTAAACGGGGTTTTGTAGACTTTTGGGTGCGTCTAGATTTCATCTTACTCAATATAATTTGAGAGGAGAATAGAATATCCTTGTATTCTCCTGTGTTGTAAGCAATAGACATTTACAAACTTAATTAATAGACGCTAGTTATTAAACTGCATAAAACCGGTAGCGTTTAAAAACACAACAAAAAATAAGTTTAAGGAGTAATGTAAATATTGACATAGTTAGAGAAGTTTAAAAGTAAAAGTTGGACTAAAAAGAAAAAGCAACAAAACTGTGCCACGCAATTTAAACGGTTTGTTTTTATAGCCTGTTTTTTAAACTACCGGAAGTGGAATCTGCCAGCTAACAAACTACTAAGTAACGTTAGCTTGCTAGCTAACTCACTGGCTAAAAGTTCATATTTACCTCGTGAGAGCCTGTGGTCTTGTAAAACAATATATTTCCGTAAATTGACATTTGTTTCAACCGATTTTCACGAAAGTTCAGTACAGTATCTTGAAATTGTTTTGGTTCCGCTAAGATGACTGTTGCCATAATATTTTGTTGTGTCAAAGATGTTCTGTTCTTTCCCGCTTCGAAAAATCCCGTCCTTCCAAAAAGGGGTGTTGTTGCTGAAAGCTATTATTGCTTTCGAATGCGATGTTTCCACATATTTTTTCAGGTTTTTTTTTTAAGTAAAAATTGATCACGCAAGTAACTGATGACTTTATCCTTAACGAATAATTTATTGAGAAATTGGAATTTGTAATATTTATTTAATTTAGTTAGTTAGCTAGTGTAGCTGTAACCATGTGCTGGCTCTCCATTTATTTGTATAAATGTCATGTTGTGTAAACTAGCTACTCTTATTCCACTTCATGTAGTTGAATGAAGCCATGTATTATGGAATTGCCCCACGAAGCACATGTGAGCAGATATGAGCTATTGTTAGGTTTGAGAATATGTTTCTTTGCTACACAGGAATATGTTTGAGCTAAGGCTGATAAATTGTGGAACAATACAGTGAATTGTGCAAACACCTGGTGTCTGGCTAAGGGGCCATGGTTAACCTTGGGAGATAACAGTATGTTGAGCTAGGAACTTGAATAGAAAAATGTTGCAAACAAGCAGTTTCTAGGTTGGGACACAAAAAAGGAGCTGAACTTTTGGCCTCAGTATCTAGGGGGTGAGCGCATAGATAATCTGCACAGCAACAACGCCTGAAAGCTGAAGCGCCTGGGGGCTGGGACCAGCCTGTGCGCCTACGATAGACTGGGCAAGTCTAAACCACGCCCAGTCTCTACTCTGACTTCTATAGGCTATGCAATTGCGTGAGAAAACAGAGTGATGGCCTCTTTAAAAAGATAATGATCCCATCAGATTTCTATTGACTAGGCCTACTATATTTATTTCTCAACTTTCCTAATATTAAGCACATTGCTTATCTTTACAACAGGAGTACAGCCTACCTGGCTGGCATGATAATGAACCATGGGAAAAGCGTCCTCCATTTGCTATTTAAGTGCACAGATGACATGTCTTCCCCCCCTCCCCCCTGTTTCGAAACAGGTGCATGATAATGATCCATTCTAAATCAAAACAAATTTCACACATATATTATTTAGTATATGTAAAGACAAGATTAAAGCAAGAATAGTCTGATGGGTGACACTTGTGAATTATATAATATCACTTGTGAATGATTCCCAGCTTATGGCAACAAACAGCACATTCCTTTTATTGCGACTTTTTCAAATCATAGTTGCACACCTCATGTAGCCTAGCCCATAGGCCTATAGGTTTGATAAGGTTTGTATCACAACTAAAGTGGCCAAATAACTTCTTAAAATGTAGCACATTAATCTGCGTTACAATGGGTGTAGAGCCTAACTGGCATACATATGCAGTGCGTTAGTTTCAAGTTTGGGGAAGACCATTTTCACCATAAAAAGGCACCTTTATAATAAAATCATTACATGCATAATAGCATTTGTGGTCACTTTCACATTTGCGGTCACTTTTCCCACTAATGGAACAGTCGCGCTTATAGCCTACTGCGGTGTGCGCATTGCTGCGCATATATTATGTGACAAAATAGCCAAATCGTTTAGCTTAACATTTTAATAAACTTTCTCATCTGTTGCGTCAGCCTCATCATTTAAAAAAAATATGTGTATGCTAGTGGTTGTGAGTGAGAGGTGCTTCGGAGCGCACAGCCAGGAGAAGGGAATTATATTTATTATATTCAACCCAAGGGCACAACGGCAACTGGCCGCAAAGGCATGGATTTTTTTTAGGGGGCATTACGGCCACACAAAGGGATGCCACCGGGAAATTTGAGGCATTATCAAGTGCTTTTCAGATTGTGAATGAGAGACTGATGAATTGTGTACAGCCTGCACTGTACACACTTCAACAAACAAAGCAAAGCTCATGCCTTTCATGCAACTTTTTTCTAATCATCATTAGTTGCTTCATGCAGCCTTAGAATGTATTAAAAATCTAAACATATAGCCCAATGTTTGAATCACAACTAAAGTTACATAAATAACTCTAAATTAAGCAAATAGGATTACCTACATAAGGGACGCGGATGGCATTTGCTGTATGTTTGATGAGAAACTGCATATTGCAAATGTACGCTCCCTTACTAGACGTCCGAAATTGTTTCTAAAATAAGCCGACGCCGTCGGGCCGTGCCCTAGGGCCTAATCTTCCAGGAAGTCATCAAACGAACTTTCTCGGACTTTCGATGTCCGTTTAATAAAATAAATTCATTTTTTTCATTTTTCCGCCCTTCATGTTAATCCCACCAGATGGCGAATGCCTTCATATTGCAAATGTACAAAACATACACCTAATTGACCTGGCTTTTTCTCCTAAACCGAAAACTCTTTGAAGACGAAACTTGGTGGGCATGGGTTTGGCCATATGGGCAGTTGGCCCGAAACAGAATGGCGTCTAGGGACTCACGGTTTTTGAGATAAGGCCCATTTTCTGGGATTAAAGGTGAAAATGGAAATAGAGCACTAATTTGACAGCTTTACGTCAAAGTACATGAACCTACGGTGTAAGGAAAAAGAACCAGACATTTATCTCTTTTAATTTTCGATTAATTGGCAAACGCCCAATTCGTAATGTTGAGAAAATATTTTTTTCACCAAAAAGTTATGGATCCAGTTGCTGCGTGTTCAGACGGATCCGTTAAAGTGGGTTTCGGAGCTCTACGTGATTTCTGTGATTTTCTGTGATTTTCTGAAATCACACACATGCACAGTCAATGGGGAATGACACAGTGAGGGGCTTACAGACAGACACTGCCTGCAATAGTTACTTTTGTTCGAACTATTAAAGAACCGTCAGACCTAGAGCTCTGAAACTTTAGAAACCCATTCTAGACCTTTAGTCGATCGTGCACGGTGAGCTACGGGCTCTAGAAGGTTTTCAGGCCGAAACAGCCTCGTACATTTGCAATATTTTCAATTCATTTTTACATCACGAAAATGACAAAAGTTCTAAAAGTCCCAGAGACACAAGGCTAGGTGCGTTAGAACCGCCTCGGCCCATAGAGACGGACCCTAACGTTTCTGTCCGATAGCTCATTCAAGGACCCCGTAGCAACGCCCGGAAAACGTGGATTTTCAGCACCAATTAAGGTCGCTGCTCGGACTCCAAATGACCTATCGAGCCGAAACTTGAGATTCGGGGTCGCCTCAGCTAGGCCGACACATAATGTCGGAACTGGACCCGCAGCTAGAACGTAACTAGGTGTTTTACATTTTTACTATGATTTAAACAGAATTTTGAGCCTGCCCTGATATATGTGATTGTTGGCTTCTAAATGAGATGGGAAAAGTGGGTTTGGTGTCAGTTTTTATCAGTTTGGTGTCAGAATGATATCTAATTGATTGATTGACGCTGACTTGCTCGTTGACTTTTGTACATTTGCAATATGTTTCAATAGGGCTGAAACATCACCAAAATGACAGACTGAAATCAACACAAAAAGGGCATCACCATAGTCTCTAGGCCGTGCCGAGTTCAACGAGACGCCCCACTTGACTGTAGCTCGCTTCTGACCTCATAGACCGTGCAAAAAGTAGGCGCAAAATGAAGCCTGGCCCTAAATGTCAGCTGATTTTGGGTGACAGCGGCAGACCCGTTTGGGTTAGAAGCACAATTCAACTTCAGGAATGTTCCTAAGGTCCTCCCGATCTGAGCAAGCCTAACCGTGACTGTGTGGCATTAACCTTTAACAGTAAAAACAGGGTATTTACATCAAACCGTTTGCTATGAAATCTCTCCCCATAGGAATACATTGCCTGCTCCCCTAAATTCAACCTGGTGCCTATGTGGGTTATGAATGTCTTATGAACCTGTCTTCGATAGCAATCCATCAGACCACTATGAGGTCTACCTGTGTTGATTCTAAGCTTCCTGGAGCAACCGGAAGTGGTAAAAATCACCCAAAAGGTGTTTTGATATACCCAACCTGCAGTTTGTGAAAAACAGACAATTCAACCCTGTGTAAATCAGTCAGTTCTTAACCTAAAGACTTATAACTCAGGATTCTGTTAAAGCATACCCCAATGAGGATATGTGTCTAACTACAGCTTCCTGTGACAACCGGAAGTGCTTTAAATAGGGTCATAGGTGCTGTTTCAAGGGTTAAAAAGGTCACATCTTTCCAAAACTTCATATGTGTGATTAGGCAACCCTCATGAACTGTAAATGGGTCATTTCCCCCATCAGATTTACAAGAAAACCCTCACAGACACACACAAACACAGATATGGGATGGAGTAACACAGTGTGGGGCTTGAAGACACACAGAGCCTGCAATGGCATCACCATAGTCTCTAGGCCTTCCTGAGTTCAACAAGATGCCCCGCTTGACCGTAGCTCACTCGGTCTGACCGCAGCAACCGCTCCAAAAAGTAGGCCCAAACTGAAGCCTGGCCCTCAATTTCAGCTGCTTTTGAGTGACAGCGGCAGAACCGTTTGGGTTAGAAGCACGATTCGACTTCTGGAACGTTCCTTAGGACCTCCCGATCTGTGCAAGCCTAACTTTGACCCTGTGGCATTAACCCTTAACAGTGAAAACAGGGTATTTACATCAAACCGTTTGCTATGACATCTCTCCCCATAGGAATACATTGCCTGCTCCCTAAATTCAACCTGGTGCCTATGTGGGTTATGAATGTCTTATGAACCTGTCTTCGATAGCAATCCATCAGACCACTATGAGGTCTACCTGTGTTGATTCTAAGCTTCCTGGAGCAACCGGAAGTGGTAAAAATTACCCTAAAGGTGTTTTGATAGACCCAACCTGCAGTTTGTGAAAAACAGACTTTCAACCCTGTGTAAATCAGTCAGTTCTTAACCTAAAGACTTAAAACTCAGGATTCTGTTAAAGCATACCCCAATGAGGATATGTGTCTACCTACAGCTTCCTGTGACAACCGGAAGTGCTTTAAATAGGGGTCATAGGTGCTGTTTCAAGGGTTAAAAAGGTCATATCTTTACAAAACTTCATATGTGTGATTAGGCAACCCTCATGAACTGTAAATGAGTCATTTCTCCCATCAGATTTACAAGACAACTCCCACACACACACACAAACACATAGCTGGTATGGAGTGACACAGTGTGGGGCTTAAAGACACACAGAGCCTGCAATGACATCACCATAGTCTCTAGGCCTTGCCGAGTTCAACGAGATGCCCCGCTTGACCGTAGCTCACTCGGTCTGACCGCAGCAACCGTGCCAAAAAGTAGGCCCTAAATGAAGCCTGGCCCTAAATTTCAGCTGCTTTTGAGTGACAGCGGCAGAACCGTTTGGGTTAGAAGCACGATTCGACTTCTGGAACGTTCCTTAGGACCTCCCGATCTGTGCAAGCCTAACCGTGGCCCTGTGGCATTAACCCTTAATAGTGAAAACAGGGTATTTACATCAAACCGTTTGCTATGACATCTCTCCCCATAGGAATACATTGCCTGCTCGCCTAAATTCAACCTGGTGCCTATGTGGGTTATGAATGCCTTATGAACATGTCTTTTATGGCAATCTATGGCCACTATGAGGCCACTATGAGGTCTACCTGTGTTGATTCTAAGCTTCCTGGAGCAACCGGAAGTGGTTAAAATCACCCTAAAGGTGTTTTACAGTACCCAACCTGCTGTTGGTGAAAAACAGACTTTCAAACCTGTGTTAATCAGTCAGTTCTTAACTTACAGACTTAAAACTCAGGATTCTGTTAAAGCCTACCCCAATGAGGATATGTGTCTACCTACAGCTTCCTGTGACAACCGGAAGTGCCTTAAATTGTGGTCACAGTGTCTGTTTCAAGGGTTAAAAAGGTCACAATTTTCCAAAACTTCACATGTGTGATTAGGCAACCCCAATGAACTGTAAATCAGTCATTTCTCCCATCAGAATCCCTTGAAAACTCACACATGCACACAGTCCATGGGGAGTGACATAGTGTGGGGCTTACAGACACACACTGCCTGCAATAGTTACTTTCGTTCGAACTATTAAAGACCCGTCAGACCTAGAGCTCTGAAACTTTAGAACCCTTTTCTAGAGCTTATGTCGATAGTGCACGGTGAGTTATGGGGCTCTAGAAGGTTCACAGGCCGAGAAACAGCCTTGTACATTTGCAATATTTTCAATTCATTTTTACATCACGAAAATGACAAAATTTCTAAAAGTCCCAGAGACACAAGGCTAGGTGCGTTAGAACCGCCTCGGCCCATAGAGACGGACCCTAACGTTTCTGTCCGATAGCTCATTCAAGGACCCGTAGCAACGCCCGGAAAACGTGGATTTTCAGCACCAATTAAGGTCGCTGCTCGGGCTCGAATGACCTATCGAGCGAAACTCGGGATTTGGGGTCGCCTCAGATAGGCCGACACATAACGTCGAACTGGACCCGCAACTAGAACGTAACTAGGTGTTTTACGTTTTCATTATAGTGACTTTATGGCAGACTTTTGTCCATTTGCAATAAGTTAAAACCGTCAAGCCCGGCCATCCTGAGATCAACGGGCAGTCAATTGGGCTTTCCTGCAGTATTTTAGAGCTTGTCATATTCGTGATGTTAAAGCCCATTGAAACATATTGCAAATGTACTGTACATTTGCAATATGTTTCACTGTACATTTGCAATATGTTTCAATGGGCTTTTTTGACATGTTGAAATCAACACCAACGAGCTATGGACAGGTACTGCTATCAAGCCTGGCCATCCTGAGATCAACGGGCAGTCAATTGACCATTCCTGAAGTATTTTAGAGCTTGTCATATTCGTGATGTTAACAGCCCATTGAAACATATTGCAAATGTACTGTACATTTGCAATATGTTTCACTGTACATTTGCAATATGTTTCAATGGGCTTTTTTTTGACATGTTGAAATCAACACCAACGAGCTATGGCCAGGTACCACTATCAATCCTGGCCATCCCGAGATCAACGGGCAGTCAATTGACCATTCCTGAAGTATTTTAGAGCTTGTCATATTCGTGATGTTAACAGCCCATTGAAACATATTGCAAATGTACTGTACATTTGCAATATGTTTCACTGTACATTTGCAATATGTTTCAATGGGCTTTTTTGACATGTTGAAATCAACACCAACGAGCTATGGACAGGTACCGCTATCAAGCCTGGCCATCCTGAGATCAACGGGCAGTCAATTGACCATTCCTGAAGTATTTTAGAGCTTGTCATATTCGTGATGTTAACAGCCCATTGAAACATATTGCAAATGTACTGTACATTTGCAATATGTTTCACTGTACATTTGCAATATGTTTCAATGGGCTTTTTTGACATGTTGAAATCAACACCAACGAGCTATGGACAGGTACCGCTATCAAGCCTGGCCATCCTGAGATCAACGGGCAGTCAATTGACCATTCCTGAAGTATTTTAGAGCTTGTCATATTCGTGATGTTAACAGCCCATTGAAACATATTGCAAATGTACTGTACATTTGCAATATGTTTCACTGTACATTTGCAATATGTTTCAATGGGCTTTTTTTGACATGTTGAAATCAACACCAACGAGCTATGGACAGGTACCGCTATCAAGCCTGGCCATCCTGAGATCAACGGGCAGTCAATTGACCATTCCTGAAGTATTTTAGAGCTTGTCATATTCGTGATGTTAACAGCCCATTGAAACATATTGCAAATGTACTGTACATTTGCAATATGTTTCACTGTACATTTGCAATATGTTTCAATGGGCTTTTTTTTGACATGTTGAAATCAACACCAACGAGCTATGGACAGGTACCGCTATCAATCCTGGCCATCCTGAGATCAACGAGCAGTCAATTGGCCATTCCTGCAGGATTTTAGAGCTTGTCATATTCGTGATGTTAACAGCCCATTGAAACATATTGCAAATGTACTGTACATTTGCAATATGTTTCACTGTACATTTGCAATATGTTTCAATGGGCTTTTTTTTGACATGTTGAAATCAACACCAACGAGCTATGGACAGGTACTACTATCAATCCTGGCCATCCTGAGATCAACGGGCAGTCAATTGGCCATTCCTGCAGGATTTTAGAGCTTGTCATATTCGTGATGTTAAAAGCCCATTGAAACATATTGCAAATGTACAGTGAAACATATTGCAAATGTACTGTACAAAGCAATGGAAGAGAGTGTGGACTTTTTTTGAAAACCTCCATAAATCAGCAAGGGCTTCTCCCACTGACTTAGGGCCATAGTGGGATGCTCCCATACGGATCCTGGACCAGGAGCAGCCCCTAAAGTCATTTAAAACCCTTTTGAAAATATGGACCTGGTAAATGTACTGTACATTTGCAATATGTTTCACTGTACATTTGCAATATGTTTCAATGGGCTTTTTTGACATGTTGAAATCAACACCAACGAGCTATGGACAGGTACCACTATCAATCCTGGCCATCCTGAGATCAATGGGCAGTCAATTGGGCATTCCTGAAGTATTTTAGAGCTTGTCATATTCGTGATGTTAAAAGCCCATTGAAACATATTGCAAATGTACAGTGAAACATATTGCAAATGTACTGTACAAAGCAATGGAAGAGAGTGTGGACTCTGTCATTTTTGAACATTTTTGAAAACCTCCATAAATGAGCAGGGGCTTCTTCCACTGACTTAGGGCCATAGTGGGATGCTCCCATACGGATCCTGGAGGCACTGCACCCCCTAAATGCATTTTTGACTAAATAAGCTTTCAGGAAGGTGGCATTAACATCATCTCAGGAGATGATTCACTCAGCCTTTCAACGTTTTTAAAATTGAAAGAACTCCATAAATGAGCAGGGGCTTCTCCCACTGACTTAGGGCCATAGTGGGATGCTCCCATAAAGATCCTGGACCAGGAGCAGCCCCCTAAAGTCATTTAAAACACTTTTGAAAATATGGACCTGGTAAATGTACTGTACATTTGCAATATGTTTCACTGTACATTTGCAATATGTTTCAATGGGCTTTTAAGATCACGATCCCAATGTAGGCACCCCTGGTCATTTTGGACGTTTTTCAAAAAATAGACCCTATAGGATGATTGAGGGCTTAACATAGTGATATATATCATTTTGTCAGTTTAAATGCCATTTGGACATTGCTCACTGACTTTTGGGTTCGGAAGCCGACTTCCTATGACGATATATGTAAATGGACATAACATCATGACTTTTGACTTCCTATGGTAACATATTGCAAATGGACAAAACATATTGCAAATGGACAATAAAAAAGTTAATAAAAATTAACTTTATTAAAATTAGACAAGGATATGTTTATACACATCTTCTATGCGTCTTCCCTTACCTGTTTCTTTGTTAACCGCTCAACACAGAATAGCCGCATGTGCACACTCCTTCAAATTGCTTGTAGAAAATATCCTTTCTATTTTATTAAGCTTTGTTCAATTGTATGGAGATGTTGGTTAGAGCTGCCCTGCCCCATAAAAAACACTCACAAAATTTGTTTGCTATTCACAAGAAGCATTGCCTGATGTGAACCATGCCTCGAACAAAAGAGATCTCAGAAGACCCAAGAATAAGAGTTGTTGACTTGCATAAAGCTGGAAAGGGTTACAAAAGTATCTCTAAAAGCCTTGATGTTCATCAGTCCACAGTAAGACAAATTGTCTATCAATGGAGAAAGTTCAGCACTGTTGCTACTCTCCCTAGGAGTGGCCATCCTGCAAAGATGACTGCAAGAACACAACGCAGAATGCTTAAGAAGAATCCTAGAGTGTCAGCTAAAGACTTACAAAATCATTGGAACATGCTAACATCTCTGTTGACGAGTCTACGATACGTAAAACACTAAACAATAATGGTGTTCATAGGAGGACACCACGGAAGAAGCCACTGCTGTCCCAAAAAATATTGCTGCACGTCTGAAGTTCGCAAAAGAGCATCTGGATGTTCCACAGCGCTACTGGCAAAATATTCTGTGGACAGATGAAACTAAAGTTGAGTTGTTTGGAAGGAACACACATCACTATGTGTGGAGAAAAAAAGGCACAGCACACCAACATCAAAACCTCAACTGTAAAGTATGCTGAAGGGAGCATCATGGTTTGGAGCTGCCTCAGGGCCTGGACAGCTTGCTATCATCGACGGAAAAATTAATTCCCAAGTTTATCAAGACATTTTGCAGGAGAATGTAAGACTATCTGTCCGCCAATTGAAGCTCAACAGAAGTTGGGTGATGCAACAGGACAATGACTCAAAACACAGAAGTAAATCAACAACAAAATAGCTTCAACAGATGAAAATACGCCTCTCAACCCGATTGAGATGCTGTGGCATGACCTCAAGAGAGCGGTTCACACCAGACATCCCAAAAATGTTGCTGAACTGAAACATTTTTGTAAAGAGGAATGGTCCAAAATTCCTCCTGACCGTTGTGCAGGTCTGATCCACAACTACAGAAAACGTTTGGTTGAGGTTATTGCTGCCAAAGGAGGGTCAACCAGTTATTAAATCCAAGGGTTCACATACTTTTCCCACCCTGCACTGTGAATGTTTACACGGTGTGTTTAATAAAGACATGAAAATGTTTAACTGTTTGTGTGTTATTCGTTTTAAGCAGACTGTGTTTGTCTATTGTTGTGACTTAGATGAAAATCAAATTTTATGACCAATTTATGCAGAAGTCCAGGTAATTCCAAAGGGTTCACATACTTTTTCTTGCCACTGTATAATGGTTCAGACACACCAATAGCATTTGCCTGCCGAGAGTACTTAGCTCCACTGAACAGAGTGCCGGCTGTAATTTGCGAACCGATTTTACATGTAGAATCGCACAAAAGTGTCGGCAGTCAGACGTCAACAGCGTGCTGAACGAACGGTAGACGAACAGGAGATCCACATTCGGTATGACCCTTAAGCGTTTATAAACATGTACATCAGTATCATGCATTTAGTTATTTCTCTGGTTCTTTGACCCTCTCTCTGCAGGATGCCTTTATTAAGATAGTCCGCAGAGAAGGGATCAAGTCGTTATGGAGCGGCCTCCCTCCAACCCTGTGAGTATGAAGTCTGCTGTTACTCTGCCTCATTACTAATTCACACTGCTTACTCGCCTTCAGCACTGATTTATGGTCAGCTGTGTCTTGAGTGGCTGGCCCGCTGTGATTCAGCAGACTCATAGTCTATTGATAATTCATTTATTTACGATTGTTTCCCATTAAGTTCTGCTCATTTGTATCGAGCAGTACACTGTGATTTTGTAGACTCAGGGTTTATCGATATTTGATTTGTTAACGTTTTATTTTAAATCTCTCAGTCCTGGATTTGTGTCTGAGCGGTGTGGTAACGGCTGATGCTGAGTAATGGGCTGTTGATGATTAATTTGGGAACATTTTATTTGTACCTCTTGCTTGTACCCATCTGATTTGTGTCTGATATGGTAAGAGCTGAATTATTGTATTCATTGTTTATGGCTATTTCATCTGTTGATGTTGGTTTCTTGATTTGAATGAGTCAGGGTTCTTTGACGATTCATGAGGAAACATTAGATTTGCATCTCTGTTAATGCTTCTTGCAGTATCATGGCGGTCACGGCGACGGTGATCTACTTCACGTGTTATGACCAACTGCGTGCTGCCCTGAGGGTCAGGATGGGGTCACACGCCGAGGAGGCGCCTCTACTAGCAGGCGCCCTCGCCAGAGGTGAGCTGACCTCTGACCTTACAGGTCACTGTGGTGATGTATACTTGAGAGGGATAAATAGTGATAGAGTGATAAACATTGTGTTGTCTATTAGAAAGACCTTAGTAACCCAACTGCTGCTTCCTATCCTAGACTATGGTGATATCATCTATGAAAACACAACCAAGACCTTACTTTGCGAATTAGATGTCATTCATAACTATCTTTGCAGATTCATTCTTGGATGCCATTATAACACATCATTGAACAATATCTGAATCACTAAACTAGCTGTCACTCCCAAACAGAAGACCACTGCATTGGTACCAGTTTCTTTTTAAATGTATAAACTTAAAGTTCCCTGTATTTTTTTGTTTTTACCTTTATTTAACTAGGCAAGTGAGTTAAGAACAAATTCTTATTTTCAATGACGGCCTAGGAACAGTGGGTTAACTGCCTTGTTCAGGGGCAGAACGACAGATTTTTACCTTGTCAGCTAGGGGATTCAATCTTGCAACCTTTCGGTTACTAGTCCAACGCTCTAACCACTAGGCTACCTGCCACCCCGTATATATTAAGAAACACCTAACTTCACAAAACTCACACAACTTTCGACAACGGCAGCAATTCCAAAAAGAGGGTTGGAGAAAGATCTTTCAGATACAGTACAAAGGCCCGAGTGACTGGAATCATTTGCCTATAGAATCCAGGACATTCTAGTCACACAGTCCATTTATGAAAGCCCTTTTTCAACGGTTAAGAAGAAACTGTTGGTGATGTTTCTATTAGTTAAAAACACAATGTGAGGATATTTGTAAATATGTATGTATACTGTATATTATAGGTACTTGGTTGTATTAGTAGTTGTAGCAGTAGTCTTTATTAGTTATAAGCCTATTAGTAGTTTTTATGCTGTTTTTTATGCTGTTAATGTAATTATATTTTCTTATCATTATAATTATTTCATTGTTATTATTATTAGACAGTAGTTGCCATATTCTTCTTCTTACTAAGTACTGTAATTAAAAAAATATATATATATACAGTTGAAGTCGGAGTTTACATGCACTTAGGTTGGAGTCATTAAAACTCGTTTTTTCAACCACTCCACATATTTCTTGTTAACAAACTATAGTTTTGGCAAGTCGGTTAGGACATGTACTTTGTGCATGACAAAAGTAATTTTTCCAACAATTGTTAACAGACAGATTATTTCACTTATAATTCACTGTATCACAATTCCAGTGGGTCAGAAGTTTACATACACTAAGTTGACTGTGCCTTTAAACCGCTTGGAAAGTTCCAGAAAATGATGTCATGGTTTTAGAAGCTTCTGATATGCTAATTGACATCATTTGAGTGAATTGGAGGTGTACTTGTGGATGTATTTCAAGGCCTACCTTCAAACTAAGTCCCTCTTTGCTTGACATCATGGGAAAATCAAAAGAAATCAGCCAAGACTTGTAGACAAGTCTGGTTTATCCTTGGGAGCGATTTCCAAACGCCTGAAGTTACCACGTTCATCTGTACAAACAATAGTACGCATTAAAAACTGAGTTTTAATGTATTTGGCTAAGTAAACTTCCGACTTCAACTGTATATGTTGGGACACTCTTGAAAACGAGATGGTGCATCTCAAGAGATTTCATCCTGCAAAATGTCAAATAAATATGGAAACTACAGACAGCTTATTTTCAATCAAATCCAATGTTATAACAATGCAGTTTTAAAAATATGAATAAGAATAAGAAATAAAAGTAACAAGTTATTAAAGAGCAGCAGTAAAATAACAATAGCAAGACTATATACAGGGGGCACCGGTTAGTTGAGGTAATTGAGGTACATGTACATGTAGTTAGAGTTAGTATAGTGACTATGCTTAAATAATAACAGAGAGTTGCAGCGGCATAAAAGGGGGAGGCAATGCAAATAGTCTGGGTAGCTATTTGATTAGATGTTCAAGAGTCTTATGGCTTGGGGGTAGAAGCTGTTTAGAAGCCTCTTGGACCAAGACTTGGTGCTCCAGTACCGCTTGCTGTGCGGTAGCAGAGAGAACAGTCTATGACTAGGGTGGCTGGAGTCTTTGACAATTTTTAAGGCCTTCCTCTGACACCGCCTGGTATAGAGGTCCTGGATGGCAGGAAGCTTGGCCCCTGTGATGTACCCCAGTGCCTTGCGGTCAGAGGCCGAGCAGTTGCCATGCCAATGCAGTGATGCAACCAGTCAGGATGTTCTCGATGGTGCAGCTGTAGACACCAAGGAACTTGAAGCTCTCAACCTGCTCCACTACAGCCCCATCGATGAGAATGGGGGTGTACTCGGTCCTCCTTTTCCTGTAGTCCACAATCATCTCCTTTGTCTTGATCACGTTGAGGGAGATGTTGTTGTCCTGGCACCACACGGCCAGGTCTCTGATCTCCTCCCTATAGGCTGTCTCGTCGTTGTCGGTGATCAGGTCTACCTCTGTTGTGTCATCGGCAAACTTAATGATGGTATTGGAGTCGTGCCTGGCCGTGCAGTCATGAGTGAACAGGGAGTACAGGAGGGGACTGAGCACGCACCCTTGAGGGGCCCCTGTGTTGAGGATCAGCGTGGCGGATGTGTTGTTACCTACCTTTACCACCAGGGGGGCGGCCAGTCAGGAAGTCCAGGATCCAGTTGCAGAGGGAGGTGTTTAGTCCCAGGGTCCTTAGCTTATTGATGAGCTTTGAGGGCGCTATGGTGTTGAACGCTGAGCTGTAGTCAATGAATTGCATTCTCACATAGGTGTTCCTTTTGTCCAGGTGGGAAAGGGCAGTGTGGAGTGCAATAGAGATTGCATCATCTGTGGATCTGTTAGGGCAGTATGCAAATTGGAGTGGGTCTAGGGTTTCTGGGATAATGGTGTTGATGTGAGCCATGACCAGCCTTTCAAAGCACTTCATGGCTATAGATGTTACCTTAGTGTTCTTGGGCACAGGGACTATGGTGGTCTGCTTAAAACATGTTGGTATTACAGACTCGGACAGGGAGGGGTTGAAAATGTCAGTGAAGACACTTGCCTGTTGGTCAGCGCATGCTCGCAGTACATGTCCTGGTAATCCGTCTGGCCCTGCAGCCTTGTGAATGTTGACCTGTTTAAAGGTTTACTCACATTGAGCGTGATCACACAGCCCCCCGGAACAGCTGGTGCTCTCATGCATGTTTCAGTGTTATTTGCCTCGAAGCGAGCATGGAAGTAGTTTAGCTCGTCTGGTAGATTTGTTAAAACGGATTTGTGTCCCTGCGTTAAAGTCCCTGGCCACTAGGAGCGCCGCCTCTGGATGAGCTTTTTCCTGTTTGCTTTTGGCGGAATACAGCTCATTGAGTGCGGTCTTTAGTGCCAGCATTGGTATGTGGTGGTATGTAGACGGCTACGAAAAATACAGATAAAAACTCTCTAGGTAGATACTGTGGTCGACAGCTTATTATGAGATACTTGGGCCTGTTCCCGTGAAAGCAGTATGTCCTTCATGTCGAGTTCGTCGGGCTCGTTAAAGTAAAAAAACGTGTCTGCCAGTTGGTGGTGAGTAATCGCTCTTCAGAAGTTATTTTCGGTCATAAGAGACAGTAGCAGCAACATTATATACAAACTAAGTTAAAAAAGATGTTACAAACAACACACAAAATAACAGTTGGTTAGGAGCACGTAAAACATTAGCCATCTTCTCCAGCTCATGATATGATTTTGGCCAACCTTTTCATGTGAGAAAGAAATGTATGTGTTTAACTAGTCTGTTTAACTGCTCTTTCTGTGTGTTGTGCTTATAAGTGTTTTCTCTCCTCTCCTCTCCCTCACTCTCTCTCTCTCTCTCTCTCTCTCTCTCTCTCTCTCTCTCTCTCTCTCTCTCTCTCTCTCTCTCTCTCTCTCTCTCTCTCTCTCTCAGTGGGCTCTGTGACAGTGTTCAGTCCATTGGAGTTGATCCGTACTAAGATGCAGTCCCAGAGACATTCGTTCAGGTAGCTGAGTGAGGTTATGCACTCTGCAGTACGCAACGAGGGCTGGCGGTCTCTCTGGAGGGGCTGGGGACCCACACTGCTTAGAGACGTCCCCTTCTCAGGTAGAAACAACACAATGGTTATCACTGTATCTCTCTCTGGTAGACACAACACAATGTCTATCATTATATAACTATCTCAGGTATACAACACTCTCAAGTTCTCGCTCTCTCTTCTCTCTAGCTCCCTGTTCTCTCTCCTTCTCTCTGTCTCTTAGTGTCTGATAACAGGAGTTCCATGTTGTCTGTTTCCTCCTCAGCCATGTACTGGTATTACTATGAGAAGGGGAAGGCGTGGCTGTGTAAGCACAACAACATCAGAGAGCCAACGTTTGCCATCACCTTCATATCCGGAGCAGTGTCTGGATCAGTGAGTATTCTAGTTGTCCTCTCAGCTCAACTCAAACTGTTCTGTCTAGTAGAACACCTAGATATATTGAACATAGACTATCTGATTTAGTTTGTTGTACCTTTCTAATGTTATTCTAGCTCTATAACTCTTCTTCTGTGCTGACATGGTGTTATTCCATCGAATACTGCTAGAGGGCAGCATTGTCAAATATAAGTGTGATTTCTAACCCTTGTTTATGTCTTCCTCCAGATCGCTTCCATAGTAACTCTTCCCTTCGTTGTGAAGACCAAGAGGCAGGTGGAGATAGGGGAACTCCAGGCTATGAATTGTGGGTATAGAACTCCAGGCTGATCACCTGATTCATGGAATCATCCTTATGATCTTTAGTGATGTGTTGATGTGTCCTGCACTACTAACCCAGCTATGTTGTCATGTGTCTCTGCAGTGTCGTCCAAGGCCTCCTCCTCCACTCTCAGTGTGATGACCAAGATTGTGGCTGAGAACGGCGTGGGTGGACTGTTTGTAGGTAGGTCAGGCTGCAGGGATAGTTCACCCAAAACACAGTTACCTCAGGTTAGTCTCCTAACTGGTGACCTACTTTCTCTCCTTATCCCTCTGTCCTCCACCCCTCTCTCTCCCCCCCTTCACTCTCCCTCCTCCACCCCTCTCTCTCCCCCCTTTCACTCCCTCTCCTACTTCCCTCTCTCCCAGGTTTCCTTCCCAGGGTGATCAAGGTGGCCCCAGCCTGTGCCATTATGATCAGCTGTTATGAGTTTGGGAAAGCCTTCTTCCGCAAGCACAACCAGGAGAGGCTGCTGACCAGCAACACCTGACCTGACTAGGGCCTCTCACACCACACACAAACCACAACCATAGACAATACCAAGAACACAATCAGCCATCGCCAACAGTAGGTATTGGCTACCTCTACCTTTCCCTGGGTCCTTAGAGATTTTTAGGCGTAACTTTGCATGCCTGTGTCCTCCCAGCTGCTTAGACACTCCAACACCCCTCACTGTTAAGTGTTCAAGTGTGTGATGTAATGTGACTAGCTGGAAGTAGCTAATGTTGGCGTTTAGGACCTAATGCCAGGACTTGATTCTGTTCAGGAATTCAGGAAATACTGGCAGACATGAAAACAATATGGAAGACATATTTTTAGGTATCAATATTATTCATATTTCGTCTTATATTTCTCAATCAAGGTATACTGCACTTAATTACCATACTAATTGTGACAAGAGAAAATAGTAAAAGTGCACAAATTGTATTTGAAATATATATTTTTTTGCCAAATCATGAAGGTATTATCATTTTCATAACTACTTAAAAATTATTTGCATAATCTTTTTCCTGTGCGCCATGGTTAAATATCATGTTATGAAGTGCATTTAATACACTGGCCTGTAGGTGGTATCAGAGACTTGTCTGTAACCAGAAACTGGGGGGTCCTATTGGACAAGTAATACCTCCTCAGTTTCTAAGTGTTTTATCCCATTACGTTAGTTGTTGAGGTATGGGGTTGTTTGCACTGTGCCATCCAGGGTCTGACAGTAATAATAATCATTTGGTGGATGCTTATATTTGTCCTGTTTCACACATGTACACGTGTGTATTATACCCATGTGTGAAATGGGGAAATGTGTTTTTTGCATATCCCGACTCCTCCTGAGACACCCTCGGAGAGTGGAGTCAGGGACAGTAGAGATGAGTGTCAAAGCTGTGGATTAGGCGGGATAACTTCTGGTTAGTAGTCTCTGTCCCACAGAACCCCCTCTCATTCCCTGCCGCATCTCAATTCATGACCCTAACTCTATCACCTCATTCTCAACCATGTTGGAAGAGAAGGTCCTTCAGGATAAATGTTCTGTTCAGGGCCAGACTGCCAGTTTAAACCTGAAATTCAACTCTTAACTTGCACCTCTTCCGGAATCCCATTTTCAACCCCCACTCAGCCAGACATGGACTGTGAACTGTGACAACCTGTACATGTTCTCAAAACATGTAGCAATGATATATATTTCTATTGTTTCATATATTCTACAATGATCACATGCAGTGACACGTTTTCCAACTTTGCACAGAAATACATAGAGAATAAAAGTCACATAGTGAAATTTGAATTGTTGAATCAATTGTTTTTATTAGATCAGCAAAGACTTGTGATTTGGTTCAATCCATTCGTTTCTGTTGTTAACATATAATCATTGATATGATAATACAATTCATAATTGAATCCTGTCGAACAAATGTAAATCCCGGAGGTAGTGGTGCCTTCCGTTGCATCAGCGTACCACAACAACTGATCTAGTTAAAAGGAAGAAGGGCTAACATGGGGAGGTATAATGTGCTGCTCCACTGTTACAGAGACTTTCCCTGGTAACATCCTAGCAGGGTAGAGATTACTGCCAATATTGATGTATGGAAACAGTCTCTCTGTAAAAGTGTGTGTGAACGTGTGTAGGTGTGTGTCATTATCAAGGTCGTAAAAGGACAGTGTATCTCTGTCCCAGTCCAGCTGCACTCTTATCCGCTGGGGTTTCTTTTCCAGTGTTAGGACAGTCTGTGGCCCTTTTGGACAACGTGCCCAGTATTTATCATTATAATAGCCTACACGCCAGAGTCCAGTCTGTACCACTCCCTTCCTCTGGACAGACTTATAGACTACACCTACAAACCATACTGTATTGTCCCCAACATCTGTGTCCCAACTGTGTGTCCCGGAGTCAAAGCCCTCAGAGCCCAGGACCATTCGATAGTTATCAAACCTCTCTGGGTTGTCAGGAAGCATCCGTATCCCATCACTGAATCTCATACTGGTCAGATCGTCAGACAGGATGAGACATGGATGGGCAGTGTTGGGGTCCAGAATCACAGGCGCTGAACAGAGAAAAAGAGACATGTTTAAAACCAGAGAACCACTGTTTCATTTACTGGTACATTATTTCCAGATGATCAGTGATATTTTTTTGTCTGAAATTGTCTGAATGCAATTTAAAAATGTTTTAGAAGATATGAACATTGGTAATAATAAAATCAGACTCACTGTATTGAACAGACTTCAGCATCTTCTCCAAAACTCTGACCTGCAGGTTGCCCAGGTGCTTTGCCACATTGATCAGCGCTCCAGAAACAAGCTCTGGATCTGGGCTTGTGCACTGGGCTCTAGAAGAATATCCAAGAGTTAGTGATTGGGTGGGGTTGGGTTCAGAACCACAGGGAAGAGAGAGAAGAGGCCGATCATTTAGGGTTAGGGTCCAGATTCTTCACCCTTCACCTGAAGTGTGGCGGACAAATAGGATGTAGCCTTACCTTTTTAACGTGTCCTTGTAGTTCTGCAGGAGAACAAAAGAGCAAATGAATCAATAATGCATGTAATCACTGAAATCAATCATATCAGTTAATCAATAAATCTATCCAAAATAACCTCTAGACAACACAGAGATATTGGCCCTTACCTGCAGGAATGAGATGTCATCAGATACCAGGTCCTTCTTTATGGCTCTCATTGTGTCTAAAATGGCTGCTATCTCTCTGTTCATATCGTCAATCATCTTCTTCATCCTCCGACTCTTCTCCTCCTCTTCCTCCCTCAGGACAGCCATCCTAGCTGCCTCTTCATATCGTAGAAACTGGTGAAGTTTCTCAAAGTCCTCCTGAATCTGATGTTCTGTCTGCTGGGCCTGGCTCTGGAGACAGTGTATCATCATCATCAGGCATTACACTAATTCATATCAATCTGAAAAGTTTTTCAAAACATATTATACTGTTAGAGGTTGTATGGAACGTTAGTTTCTTATTGTTTACCTAAAATGTTGGCTTGAGTGTTGCCTGTATGGCTCATATACACATGATATAACAATCAACATCTAGACTCATGGCTTTTGCTCATACTTGTGGGAAGGTGTTCCCCTTTATTGTCCAATTAGGTCATTTCTGGGTAATATTTATGTCCATTTAGGGGACCCCTTTTGGCTCAAGCCAAATGCTAAAACAACCATTCTGTTACACTTTTCATATGCATATTGCATTGTAACATTACAAAGCAATCTTACCTTAATAAGCTCTGCTGTTTCTTCAAAGCTTTGTTTAACTTCTTTAAATCCCTCCAGCTGCTCCTCTAAGGGCTTCAGGCCAGTCTCTAAGAGCTCTTCCTACAATTCATTTTGTTAATTTACTTGTGTGATCCTTTGTTAATGATTTCATGCAACATTTGATGGATTTATGAGAACGTCACATCAAGGATGTACAGGTATGACAGGGTAGCTGGATATGATAAGGAACTCTTCTGCACTAGACATTTGCTTGGAGGGAATGATCCTGTTATAGTGAATGTACTGCATATGTTAGTTGATCATTTGTATCATACCTTGCGATCCAGAGCAGCCTCATCTACTGGGATACACTCATGTGTTTTATGTTTACTTGAACCCTCGCACACCGAACAGATAGGCTCTTCATGCTGCAGACAGAACAGTGTGAGTAGCTTGCTGTGCAGACTGCAGACATGTTTTTTAACTGAAACCTTCTCACCCGGCATACACAGGTTCTTCAGAGCAAGATCCAGCGAATCCTTATAGCATTTTATCCTGCATACTGGACATTCCCATGATTCCATCGGTTTCCAGTATGACTCCAGACAGGCTATACAGCAGCTATGGCCACAGGACAGGAGAACAGGTTCCTTGAGGGTTTCAGAGCACACAGGACAGGAGAGATCCTTCTCTGGGACAGACGCCTGGGAGGCCATTTTCTCACTTCCTAATGGAATTTGAGTGAGGAGGTTACTTTCAATTTAAAACTCACCCTGGTTTAGTCAGCAGCTTTCAAACCAGCGTTGATGAATAGTTTTCCAGTTGTAGTTAGTTTGAGTCCTGTGTTGCATCTTCTGCCTTACAGAGCAGATACACATAGAAGATCTGGGAGATCTGTGTGTTAAGCCAGTAAAATATGTACATCGCCATGTAAACTGATCTGTGAGACCACACTCAAGACATGAGAGCTCCTCCTTAAGGGGGGGGGGGCATTTACTAAAAATAAAAATTTTGTCTCTGGTTTTCTCAGCTGTTTGTATCAGTCTTGTTTTAGTGAGCAGGGATTTAATATGTGTTGCTGGAGCTTCCTCCTAAGTCTTACAGCTGGAGTAAGTTATGATTTACTGTGCTTAATTTGAGTCCTGTGGTGACAGAACAGGTCATTAAACACCAGTTTAATGTTACTGTCAGGGACTTTATTTTGGACCGTGGCCTGCTGGGTTAAACGTTACATCCCGCTCTAGGGGCATGGTAGGGGAAAAACATGGAGATCTGTGTACACATGGGAAATGCACATACTGTACTAAACATACACATTGGTACAGAATACAATTCAAACAAAACACAAGACTAAATATATTGTTTAGTACAGTAGTTTATTCAAAATGGCAGGAGAAAATATATAAATTAAAGTAATAAATCAATGTGCAAAAATCACAATACAATTAACTGTGTGTGTGTGTTACAGAGACACAGAACACACCCTAAACACTTTCCCCACATGCCTCTGATCAAAATAAATCTCAAAGCAGTCAGAGACAGAACATGCAACCCCAATACAGACTATTATGTTCAACCTAACCAGACTGTTCAACCTAACCAGACTGTTCAACCTAACCAGACTGTTCAACCTAACCAGACTGTTCAACCTAACCAGACTGTTCAACCTAACCCTGTTGGACAAGAAACATTTCCTGACAACACAAACCCTTTGACGCATAACGATAACACATAATACTGTGTGGTTAAATCCAAAACGGATTGTGGATGAGATGCATTCAATAAAAAAAACGAGCTGGCACACACCCAGAAAAACGTGTTTGTGTGGAGGTGCTGACTAACGGCAAATAAACTATCAAATAAAGAAAGTCGCACAGTCCATATATAAACTCCATATATAAACTCCATATATAAACTCCCAGTAATTTATTGGGTATTTACCAACGTGCCTACCCTGAAGAAGGCACAGTGATGCCAAAACGTTGGTAAACACCCAATAAATTACTGGGAGTTTATATATGGAGTTTATATATGGAGTTTATATATGGAGTGTGCGACTTTATTTTGATAGTTTATGAGATACATTCAATGCCATCAATAATATGATTATGGCTGCAGGTCTGGTACCACAGAGGATGGACCGTAGAAACAGAAGACATGAAAGCAACACTGTTCTCCTCTAGATATTTCAAGGCCCTTCCAACATGGAAGCATGATTACACTAAAGACTTATAAATAATGAGGATAGTCCAGTCCTCTGGCAGGAATACAATACCTAAATATGTCCCTTCTATGAGATGCATTTCTTTGGCCGCTGAGTCTGACCCACCATGGCCATCTATAGTAGAGCTCACTGAAGTTGCCAGGGTAACAGGACAACAACACCTGCATGAACAGAACCACTAGTCTACAGGCTTTAACACTGTTGAGAAACAACAAACCCTAACCTTCAACACTCCTTACCCCTACCTTAACAAATCCTACAGGAAGCAATTCCTCAGGTTTTGTCAATCTTTGGGATGCTGAGCATGTTAACATCATGAGGAGTCCATCAAATTGAATTAGAGGTCAAAACACAGAACCATTTGTGGTTCTAGACATTTTGTGATATAACACTCCCCCTGCTGGCCAGGGGAAAGACCTCCGCTTTAAGTGACAACAAGGGTTGCATCCCAAGTGGCGTTCTCCTTGGTCTGCAGTGATCGGAAACACATAAGATAGGTGACAACAGTATGCCTACCCGGAACTGGCTTTCAACTATGCAGTTGTTTTCCCATCAGTGCAGATATACAACAAACTAATAAATAAACATGAGGTCGGTCCTGGTCAATACAGTCCTGGTTTTTCCAACGGCTCTGTGCTTACATTGAAGGACAGACGACTGAAGCGCTGGTTCCAGGGTCCGTTCGGGTTGTAAATTCCAAATGATTTGACTGCGGCTCCCATGTTTTGAGCTAGGAGTTCCTTCTTCAATATTTCTTTAAACTCTGAGTTCCTGGATCCAGATTCCATGTGGTTTAGTCATAGAAATTCCAATAAATAAATCTCTATGCACACAGTTGTCTGATTCTACGACCTGTGTTGCATCTCTGATAATCTATCAATTGAGCCTGGGGACGAGGTTAGATCTCTTGGTTTAGGAGGGGGTGGAATGTTATTCAATAGTTCCAATTCCAGGATCCAAATAATCTGGCTCTCTTTCTTCAGACCATGTGCTGGGTCTCTTGGTCTCTGGTTCTAGGAAGGGGTGAGGCCAGGACTGGTCATCTCTGTGGTGGGGCTTGCTAGACACTCACTGGACTTCAGGCTGGCCAGAGACTTATTGCTGGCTACTGACTGCAGAGACCCACACAGACCTATCAGAGAGGGGGTGTCCTCCTTCCCTGGGGAGCAGAAGAGGGGGTTAACACATGCACAAAATAACTATTACTTATTGGTAGTGGGGGATAGCACAGAAACGCACACACCATGGTGGTGCCAGTGTAAGCTGGCTGGTCTAGTGTCCAGGTTGAGTGTGTGTGAGGGCTCCAGAGAGGTCTGGGACAGCTGCTCTAGACTCTGGAAACTCTTCCTGTAGAACACACACACAGAGACATTAGAACAGACTCTCTGGATGCATCTAAATAGTGTGATGGCTACATTGGACTAACCATTTGGAATGTTAAAATTCATATTTTTGTTCATTCATATTATCACTTTTCTCACAGGTACAGTATATGTATAAATAAATATACTGTGTCACCACATTTGGGTGGACCGTGTAAAATCATACTATGGCGTGTAAGGAAGTGAGGTTGTGGAATAGAAATTTATCCTCGTTTACATACTCCTCCCACTGCCCCACCCTATTCCTGTACAGCATGGTATCCAAGGCAACAGCATTGGTATCCATGGCACCGGGTGAAGGCCACTGATTGGTCAGATGTGCGGTCAGTTCTTGTCTGGACCTCAAGTCATGGTTCTTCAGCACCGTCCTTGAACAGGATGAAATACACACAGGGAAAAAAGTATTTGATCCCTTGCTGATTTTGTACGTTTGCCCACTGACAAAGAAATGATCAGCCTATAATTTTAATGGTAGGTTTATTTGAACAGTGAGAGACAGAATAACAAAAAAATCCAGAAAAACGCATGTGAAAAATGTTATAAATTGATTTGCATTTTAGGGAGGGAAGTAAGTATTTGACCCCCTCTCAATCAGAAAGATTTCTGGCTCCCAGGTGTCTTTTATACAGGTAACGAGCTGGGATTAGGAGCACACTCTTAAAGGGAGTGCTCCTAATCTCAGTTTGTTACCTGTATAAAAGACACCTGTCCACAGAAGCAATCAATCAAATTCCAAACTCTCCACCATGGCCAAGACCAAAGAGCTTTCCAAGGATGTCAGGGACAAGATTGTAGACCTACACAAGGTTGGAATGGGCTACAAGACCATCGCCAAGCAGCTTGGTGAGAAGGTGACAACAGTTGGTGCGATTATTCGCAAATGGAAGAAACACAAAAAGAACTGTCAATCTCCCTCGGCCTGGGGCTCCATGCAAGATCTTACCTCGTGGAGTTGCAATGATCATGAGAACGGTGAGGAATCAGCCCAGAACTACACGGGAGGATCTTGTCAATGATCAAGGCAGCTGGGACCATAGTCACCAAGAAAACAATTGGTAACACACTACCTGCAGCGCCCGCAAGGTCCCCCCTACTCAAGAAAGCACATATACATGCCCGTCTGAAGTTTGCCAATGAACATCTGAATGATTCAGAGGACAACTGGGTGAAAGTGTTGTGGTCAGATGAGACCAAAATTGAGCTCTTTGGCATCAACTCAACTCGCCATGTTTGGAGGAGGAGGAATGCTGCCTATGACACCAAGAACACCATCCCCACCGTCAAACATGGAGGTGGAAACATTATGCTTTGGGGGTGTTTTTCTGCTAAGGGGACAGGACAACTTCA
The DNA here is from genome assembly GCA_030435695.1 of Brachymystax lenok tsinlingensis. Lineage (NCBI taxonomy): Eukaryota > Metazoa > Chordata > Actinopteri > Salmoniformes > Salmonidae > Brachymystax > Brachymystax lenok. The sequence goes on from CM059789.1 coordinate 57,240,107, forward strand.
CCGCATCAAAGGGACGATGGACGGGGCCATGTACCGTCAAATCTTGGGTGAGAACCTCCTTCCCTCAGCCAGGGTATTGAAAATGGGTCGTGGATGGGTATTCCAGCATGACAATGACCCAAAACACACAGCCAAGACAACAAAGTAGTGGCTCAAGAAGAAGCACATTAAGGTCCTGGAGTGGCCTAGCCAGTCTCCAGACCTTAATCCCATAGAAAATGTTGTTATTCTGTTTCTCACTGTTCAAATAAACCTACCATTAAAATTATAGACTGATCATTTCTTTGTCAGTGGGCAAACGTACAAAATCAGCAGGGGATCAAATACTTTTTTTCCTCACTGTACTCATATTGTGTTCCTGGAACATTCTGTCACAAAATATGCTACGCACCCCAGTCTCTCTCTCTGCAATCTCTTCTCTCCTCACCTTCTCCTTTTCTCTCTCGCTCTACCTTTACCTCCCTCTATGTTGTGTCTGTAAATCCATACCCCTGACTGATTATTGGTTTAAGAGATGAGACTGCAGTTTAAACCCCAGCATTTGGAAAAATAAGGAAATCCCAAATATTTTAACCCAAATTAAAAATATTGATCAGAGGGTGGAAAGGAAGAGATCAAACTGATCACACCATTCATTTAGAGACTCTCTCAGTGATAAACTAACCTCCAAACCCAAAGTATCTCCTGATGATTCACCCAGGCCAAGTCATCACACCAAGGTTATTACAGTAAACTAAAACTAATTATGAAAAAACTGTAAACTGAAATAAAATGAACAAATCTGTTTGAAAAACTAAAACTATACTCAAACTATTATCTTTGACTCCAAAATGAACTAAAATAAAATAGAATGGGCTTTTCAAGCTTCTGAATCTGGCAGGCCACACTGAGATTTAAAGGTAAAGGTAGATTCAGCAAGATGACGTCGCCATGAGCAGCACCGCAGATATTGGGGGCATTTGAGTGGTAAGGCCGAAAGCAACCGACTGTAGACAAAGGTCGAGGAGTGCAGTCGGGGCAGATGCATCTGCGACAGCCGAAAGTAATGTGGTTTTCCAACAGCAAGGCTCAGATTAACATGGCAGTGTTGCCATCGTTTATAAAATGTCGAAAATAAACATCTATTCCCCATATCACACACACAAACTGAAATCATAATATAATAGTGTACATTGTACAATCAATTAGTGAGAGAGAGGCTCAAATATCACATTTATTTCTATATATCCACTGTATACATAAATCACGGCAAATTGGTTCCTGTTTAAGTCATGTCTTTGGTCACATTCGCGTGGGTCAAACAAAAACAACCTAATGATTGGTTGGCAATAGAGCTTCCCACAATGCAGGCGATGGCTGCAGAATGAAGTTGGTGAAGAGCAGAAACTTGCAGTCGACTGCAGTCAAAACTTCATGACCTTTGATCACATTTTTGTAATGTTCACGCAGTTGACATGTAGGCGCAAGTCAAACCATTTCTCTCTCCCACAATGTGACACAATTTGAAAGGCTTGACAAAAGTGATCCGCTCTAACACGGCCATTGAGATTTGCACAATACAACGTGGGAACTACGGGACCAAAACAGAGGAGAAGTATAGCCTCATGCTCCAACGCTCATAGCGTACTGTGTAACGGTGAATCTACGTCATCTTGCTGAGTCTACCTTTAAACCGAACTTAAAAACCTCTTAAGGATCTGACCCTTTTTTTCAATTTTTGCCTAAAATGACATACCCAAATCCTGTAGCTCAGGACCTGAAGCAAGGATATGCATAGTTTGTGGAAATGTGAAATTAAATGTAGGATAATAACTGAAGATAATACAAAGAAAAAAAAAAACATGTTTTTAATTTTTTTTTACCATCTCTAAAATGCAAGAGAAAGGCCATAATGTATTATTCCAGCCCAGGCGCAATGTAGATTTTGGCCACTAGATGGCAGCAGTATATGTGCAAAGTTTTAGACTGTTCCAATGAACCATTGCATATCCGTTCAAGACTGCCCAAATGTGCCTAATTGGTTTATTAATGCATTTTCAAGTTTTGTGCACTCTCCGCAAACAATAGCATGGTATTATTTCACTGTAATAGCTACTGTAAATTGGACAGTGCAGTTAGATTAACAAGAATTTAAGCTTTTATTAGTTACTTACAACCTCATGCTCATCACATTAGCTCAACTGTCCCGTGGGGGGATCACATAGACGTTAACCTATGACCTGACCCATCACCTTGGTATTACTGGCCCATAGTGGCAAGAAGTGGCATAGGCTACTCTGTCCCTAACACTAAAACAAAACAAGAGAAAAACAAAATATGTTTTTTCTTCATAAAATAAACTAAATTAAAGGACAAGTGGATCAGAAAACTTCAAATAACAAGCTTAAAACTAATAATAATGATAATAATAACGACCTTGCATCACACACACACTTTCCTATACCTGTAAGTATAAGTCCTCAGCGATGTGGGGACATGTGAAAAATAACTATTTTAGTCTTAGGGGTTAGGTTTAGGGTTAAGGTTAGAATTAGGGTTAGTTGTTAGGTTTAGGAGTTAAGTCCTCACTAGTATTGTAAGACATAGCTGTGTGCACTACTCCTGCATTCCCGGCCCTCTCGCTGTGGTTAAAATGTCACACTCACAGCTGGTCATTCCACCCACTCACAGATACACAAACTCACAGTTGGTCCTGGAGCTCCAGTACGATGTATTCTAGTTGTTCCTTCTCCAGTGTGTGTGAGAGGTGTGTGTCTGTTAGTCTCTGCTGAAGAGCTTTGTTCTGAGACATCACTTGAGACAGCTGGGCCTCTCTCAGACGAACCATCTCTTCCAGATAACACTGGCGCACACACACACACCAGTGAGTTGTTGCAGTATTACATTTTTTTGCAGTAGCAAAACAAATAAACAAGGGAAGAGTTTTGTTTTGGTAAAAGAGGCACTATAGATTTGTACTCTGGTGAGGATGGAATGGATGATATCAAGCTGTGTGCGTTTCCATTTCCTCAACAGAGCACCTTTCCTCAACAGAGCACTGACAGTTAGCCTGACATTTTGATTTCTAACTTTCCAATTATTCCTCAGACGCCTCACAGTCTCAGTGTCTCATGCACAAATACACCTGCATTCTATAGTGCAATAGTGTTCTGCAGCACACACACATACATGCAATACATACACACTGAGACGTTACCTTCTGTTCTAGTGCCATGCGGTATTTCTGCTCTAGTCGTTTACACTTGCTGACCCAGCTGCTCTGCTCAGTGAAGATGGCCGCCGCAGTGCTGGCGGCCATCTTTTCAGGGGTGCTCTTCTCGCTGCCGCTGCTCCCCAGGGTCCTCAACTCCTCCTCATCACTGCTGATGCTGTCTGCACTACACAGGGGGAAAGGGCACACTTCAGAGGGTACCACAGAGGGGGTAAGAGTTCAATTTATAGGGCACATACAGGGGGAAGGGTACATAATAGCAGGTAAAGGACTAAAAGATTGAAGCCCACTTACCTCTGAATGAACTTCAGATAGGGTGTATAGTCAATCACCGCTGGGCAGCTTCCATTCAGCCCGTCCCCTTTCAGACAGAAGCTAACCACCAAAGGAAAATACATTTTAATTGAGACCTTTACTGTATAACCTGAGCTCTGACTCAGCAACACTATACATAATATACAGTATGATATATGAGTACCTGAAGTCAATGGTGTTGAGACAGATGAGTGTATCTGCTAGCAGCCCCGCCTCCTCCCCTAGCATGACGGCCCCATCCTCATACCATCTCCTACACACAACATAGAACACACACTCAATACACACACACACAAGCTCCATCCTCAGAACACCTAAAACCAACACTCAACTCAGTCTGGTGTTTTGCATTGCCATTGTGTGTGTGTCAGAGAGAAAGACCTGGTGGTTTTGAAGTCCCTCAGGGCGGAGGAGATGTACTCAGACAGCCTCTTCTCCATCAGCACCAGCCTGATCCACGCCCGACCCTGTGGACACACACACACAAAGTTCTTCAGTTTCTATTATCCATCAGGCCTGCATAGTAGCTCTTTAAAACAGACATCATTATAATACAAATACATACTGCCCTTCCTACTTAGCCACAGTCAGCTGATTTGAGTTTGTGCACCTGCACACGTGTGCATGCATGGGTGCGGTGCGTACGCGTGCTTGTGACGGAGCTGTGGCATTCTCTTGGACAACACTACAGTATTTATTGTTTAAAGCTTCTGAACAAAGCAGTCTTTTGTTCTGTGTGTCATTTCATCCAGCGGAAAAGGCTGAGAGAGTTGTGTGTGTTTTCGATCCGTGGGAATATTGATGTTATCATTAAGGTCCATGGCTCAAGGCTTTCCAGCGTGTGTGTCTCTCTCACACACACACACACACACACACACACACACACCTACCTTAGCTCTGGAGGAGCGTACATTCTCCATGCTCTCAATGCTGTGGATGCAGCTGTGAGAGACTTTACTGCAGGCTGCTTTCACATAGTCCCAGAAACTACGATGACTCTCATAACCAAACCACGTAGTCTGACCTGGGAGAAGGGAGACAGGGAGGGAGGGAGAGATAGAGAGAAAGAATGCATATTGACTCCTATACCCAGCAACCCTGCAGTGGTCCAGATGGGAAGGGCTTTAAGCATGTGTGTGTGTTACTCTACCTTTGAGTCTGTGACTGAGGATCTGTTCCAGGATGGAGACGAAGTTGGTGAACTCTGGAGATGAGTCATCTATCATCTCTAAACAGGAGCGGTCAATCAACGTCTTCACTGAAAACCTGCACACACACACACACACACAGTTAACTGAGTCTGCACTGGTTTCCAACAGGATCAGCGTGTTTCTCTCTGACATGCTGTTAAATGTGACTCTAGGGAGAGGAGATCATCTCTGACTGAACAGATGATTTACAGGCTTTAGGAAACACAATCGCTCTACTGCACACTGGATCAGTGGAGCGTTGACAATATACAAATAAAAAAAAAAAACACTGTCATATAAGCATATAGGTAGATTGCACGGAGGTCAGACTGTGGGGCATGACAACAACGATAGGGCTCCTGACCAGAGATACTCTCTAATCAGTGTCTAGGTTATTAAGCACCGAGGAGATTTAATGGAATGAAGCAAACACAGGAAATGACTGTGTGTGTGTTGATTCTGGAGTACAGGGATGAATCTCAGTAGTCTTAAATGGCCTCATTTCCATGTTGGTCAGATAGAGAGGACAGGCAATAAGGTTTCAGTTTTTTCCATTACAGAGTGGGAGACATACCATATTCCTCCACTAGAATCCCAATACTTTAATGAAGACAGCTTCGACATCCTGCAGGGGGAAATCAATCATTTCCAGGGCAAGGGACATGTACTAGTCTGTGGCGACCTAAATGCCAGAACTGGACAAGGACCTGGCACCCTCAGCACACAGGGGGACAAACACCTACCTGGAGGTGACAGCATTCCCGAGTGGCGCAGTTGTCTAAGACACTGCATGTCAGTACAAGAGGCGTCACTGCAGTACCTGGTTCGAATCCGTGATTGGACCCAGCCTCACCCTACTAGAATATGAAGTAAAATGTTTGCTGATGATCTGGTGCTTCTGTCCCCAACCTAGGAGGGCCTACAGCAGCACCTAGATCTTCGGCACAGATTCTGCCAGACCTGGGCCCTGACAGTAAATCTCAGTAAGACAAAAATAATGGTGTTCCAAAAAAGGTTCAGTTGCCAGGACCACAAATACAAATTCCATCTAGACACCGTTGCTCTATAGCACACAAAAAACAATACATACCTCAGCCTAAACATCAGCACCACAGGTAAGTTCCACAAAGCTATAGACATAATGTCATTTGAAATGTCTTTATTCTTTTGGAACTTCTGTGAGTGTAATGTTTACTGTTAATTTTTATAGTTTATTTCACTTTTGTTTATTATCTACTTCACTTGCTTTGACAATGTAAACATATGTTTCCCATGCCAATAAAGCCCCTTGAATTGAAGGAGAGGAGAGGGAGAGGAGGAGACAGAGAGAGAGAGAAAGAGAGAATAAACACAGCATGCATCACCAGATGCTTTTAGCGGCCTACTCCTCCACTTCTAAAAAGACATTTAGGCACACACAGATCTGATGACATGTAGACACAGCTGCTCAGAGCTCTCAGGAGAACCTAAATGAGTGCCCGTCTACCCGGTGTACCACTGTATCCTCATCAACAAGTTAAGACCTAAAACTGTTACGGTTGTCGTGATTTGTTTTCTTCCCTCTCCCCATCAGTGATTAGAAATGACATTTCCCAGAGCATGTAGATGACATAAAAAAATATATATGTCACATGCTTTGTAAACAACAGGTGTAGACTAACAGTGAAATGCTTACTGACGGGCCCTTCCCAACAATGCAGAAAGAAAACAAAATTATAGAAAAAGATAACAAGGAATAAATACACAATGAGTAAGGATAACTTGGCTATATACACGGGGTACCAGTACTGAGTGGATGTGCAGGGGTACGAGGTAATGGAGTTCGATATGTACATACAGTGGGGAAAAAAAGTATTTAGTCAGCCACCAATTGTGCAAGTTCTCTCACTTAAAAAGATGAGAGAGGCCTGTAATTTTCATCATAGGTACACTTCAACTATGACAGACAAAATGAGGAAAAAAAATCCAGAAAATCACATTGTAGGATTTTTTATGAATTTATTTGCAAATTATGGTGGAAAATAAGTATTTGGTCACATACAAACAAGCAAGATTTCTGGCTCTCACAGACCTTTAACTTCTTCTTTAAGAGGCTCCTCTGTCCTCCACTCGTTACCTGTATTAATGGCACCTGTTTGAACTTGTTATCAGTATAAAAGACACCTGTCCACAACCTCAAACAGTCACGCTCCAAACTCCACTATGGCCAAGACCAAAGAGCTGTCAAAGGACACCAGAAACCAAATTGTAGACCTGCACCAGGTTGGGAAGACTGAATCTGCAATAGGTAAGTAGCTTGGTTTGAAGAAATCAATTGTGGGAGCAATTATTAGGAAATGGAAGACATACAAGACCACTGATAATCTTCCTCGATCTGGGGCTCCATGCAAGATCTCACCCCGTGGGGTCAAAATGATCACAAGAACGGTGAGCAAAAATCCCAGAACCACACGGGGACCTAGTGAATGACCTGCAGAGAGCTGGGACCAAAGTAACAAAGCCTACCATCAGTAACACACTCGCCGCCAGGGACTCAAATCCTGCAGTGCCAGGCGTGTCCCCCTGCTTAAGCCAGTACATGTTCAGGCCCGCCTAAAGTTTGCTAGAGAGCATTTGGATGATCCAGATGAGGATTGGGAGAATGTCAGATGAAAGCAAAATAGAACTTTTTGGTAAAAACTCAACTCGTCGTGTTTGGAGGACAAAGAATGCTGAGTTGCATCCAAAGAACACCATACCTACTGTGAAGCATGGGGGTGGAAACATCATGCTTTGGGGCTGTTTTTCTGCAAAGGGACCAGGACGACTGATCCGTGTAAAGGAAAGAATGAATGGGGCCATGTATCGTGAGATTTTGAGTGAAAACCTCCTTCCATCAGCAAGGGCATTGAAGATGAAACGTGGCTGGGTCTTTCAGCATGACAATGATCCCAAACACACCGCCCGGGCAACGAAGGAGTGGCTTCGTAAGAAGCATTTCAAGGTCCTGGAGTGGCCTAGCCAGTCTCCAGATCTCAACCCCATAGAAAATCTTTGGAGGGAGTTGAAAGTCCGTGTTGCCCAGCGACAGCCCCAAAACATCACTGCTCTAGAGGAGATCTGCATGGAGGAATGGGCCAAAATACCAGCAACAGTGTGTGAAAACCTTGTGAAGACTTACAGAAAACATTTGACCTCTGTCATTGCCAACAAAGGGTATATAACAAAGTATTGAGATAAACTTTTGTTATTGACCAAATACTTATTTTCCACCATAATTTGCAAATAAATTCATAAAAAATCCTACAATGTGATTTTCTGGATTTTTTTTTCTCATTTTGTCTGTCATAGTTGAAGTGTACCTATGATGAAAATTACAGGCCTCTCTCATCTTTTTAAGTGAGAGAACTTGCACAATTGGTGGCTGACTAAATACTTTTTCCCCCCACTGTATATAGGTAGGTATAAAGTGACAAGGCAACAGGATAAATAACTGTTCTGTAGAACTTTGAGGATCGGAGATCCCATGCCGAATCTTTTGAGCCTCCTGAGGGGGAAGAGGCGTTGTCGTGCCTTCTTCACAACTGTATTGGTGTGTGTGGACCATGATAATTCCTTAGTGATGAGGACAGAAGAACTTCACAGCCTTGTCTGCATATTAAATCAATGAAACCAATAAACTATATCTATTCATGTTCGGCCCGCAGTGTTTGATTGGATCTGAACTAATTCCACAGGATTTATATTTTCATTATTCAGATCATTGGTTTAGGCAGAGTCGGTCCTGATGACCCACAGCGATTATTAAGACTATAAACTAACGTATATTGAACCCAAGTGCTCTGCATACATCAACTACAAGTTTGAGATCTTGGGACTAGAAGGTTCTATCTGCAAAATGATGATCCTGAGATATTTGGCTTTAAAGTTCCGACCCCTCATTGGTTTGAACGGTGTCAGCGATTTTTATATGGTATTCTTTTGAATTTAGAGCACAATATAGGTAGAGAACATTGAACAGAACAAGGCTATATCAATAACTCAATCTGGACAAAATGCAACAGAACCTTCTAGTCCCAAGCTCTCAATTTAGCTCACTGAGATAAAGCCTAGGCATTAGCTTAGTGAGCTAACATGAGTCTTCTGGAATCAGGCAAGGTTACTCACTACGTGAGCATTGTTCACCAAACCACTAAATAATATCACAAGAACTGAACATTAAATCTTTTAGAAAAGTGAAATTCCTGGATAAAACACTGACAATGATGTTGTGAAAAGCCACTCCAGAAAGGGATAACAAAGCCTGATAACTCTTCTGTTGTGGTCTCCTCACCAGTCACCACCCATGGCGTGGAGATGAGATACACCACCTCTCCGTGAAAATAAACCCCAGCCCTGGGGACATGTGAGTACAATGCCTACTCCCTGCTTTCTGATACCAGTGATCTTTAATGGTGATACACCAGTGGTCATGTGTGGGAGCAGCAAAAAGGGGCTCAAGGGTCAACTGATTGAGTAGGAGGATGTAGGATATATCTACAACATAGATGGTGGATCTCATCTGCCCAGTCTCTCTCTTCACTAGAACCACAGGGGGCATAAGGCTGGGTCTGATGGAGCTACACTTGATAGGGTGTTCAACAGCATGATGTCATCCACAGAGAACGACATCACTATAGCTATCTAAAACACACACATACACTTTCGTATAATACACACTTGTACATGTGTGAAATAGGACAAATATAAGCACCCAAACTATTTTTTATTATTTATACTGTTCAAAGTGCATGAGACTTCAGATTAATAATTTAGGAGAATCATCACACATTGCCGTGCCAATTCATAGCTGTGTGTTGAATTGTCTTCGTTCATGTGACATCTATAGACTATACCGGTATTGAGTAGGGCACCTAATTAATGAAGGTAACTGTGATTCTATTAATGATTAAGGCTCATAGGTGGCGGCGGTGAGAGAGAGACCATTGGAGAACCCTCAGAACTAGTGCGGTGTTATGGGCTACAGTTCATATCGATATAACACCATCAATACTATAATGTAAACGCGATGTCACTGAAGCAAGACAAAGGATGGTCGGTTATGTGCGCTATTTAGACATATAGCCTATACCACCAATTAGCCTACCGTCTTCAACAGCATCCACACACACTCACCAGTCGCGTGAGAATGCGGTCATTTATCACCTCACCAATTAGTAAATTAACACAATCAAGCCGAGTATTATTGTACCTGCAGACAGTCAGTAGATTCCTCCTCTCCACAGCTCCGCTTCTGGCAGCGCCCCGTTTGCGAGCTACATGCAGCCCCAGGCTAAGTGACGCCATCCTCGCTACAGTTAGTCGTATCTCCCCGGTGTAGGTGCGCAGTATTTGCTGTCCCTGTTTCTTTTCTATCAGCAGGTTGGGTTCAACAGTGCACGCTACCGCCCGCGGGCTCTATCTGCGTCACACCAGCACGCTCGCTCGTTTGTTGACAGTCAACGTATAGGGAAAGAGGGAGGTTGATGGATGAACAGGAATCACCCAGTCATTTGGGAGAGAGAGAGAAACAGTCACGGGATTGTGCTTTTACGCCCAAACCAAGTAGCGGGGAGTCTGAGCGGTTTAAATCCCTGTTTAGAGCGAATTAGGCTACCAATGGTAACCTCGATGGTCTTGGGGGACGAAGAGACTTTCTGTGTGCATCTCAATAGTATAAAAATGACTTCATTCTCTCCTATCTAAAAGGTTTAATGAAAATGTTTCACACCAAACATACCCTGGTCCCTGATTGGTCATGTCAACTCCAGTGCTGTCATTGTTAAGCCAAAATTTGGCATAACAATTCAATAAGTAGTTATGCCATTTGGCATTTAGAGTTCGCAAGAGAGCAGAAATAGAATGACACCCAGGCTAGCTGAAACAAGAGAGTTCGTTTAGGTTTTAGCCACTTCCTGTACAGGCCCAGTTGCCTATTATTTCATAGAGAATGAAAGAGGACTCTAGTAGCCAAAATGTCATTTCAGCATGGGCAGCGCCATTAAGGGCCATTTTAATGTTGTCAATTTGGTGGGACTTCCAACATCAAGACTGTGGACAGTGGCTGGCTGAAGCTGCAGCAACGTCAATGGCCACTGGGAGAATCACTTGAAGAATAATCATAGAGAAACATTTAGTAGTCATCTTTGTATCAGTGCCATTATAGTGTCTGTGACATCATGGGCAGCACCATTGAGGATTTCTCCATATTGAAGTAGTACATTTTATTTTTCATGACTGGCTGATCCTTCCTTATGACCCGGTTGGACATGACTCCAACAGGATCACCAGGAGGTATCAGCTGCTGTCCAGTCTTGTGGTTCTCAAACGTAGATCGTGGGTGGTTCCGATGGCCGCTATCCATGGTGCCGCTATCCATGGTGCTGCTACTAGCACTATTTGCTGGTTTGTTTACCTTTATCATTATTTGTGAGACAAAAGCCACCTCAGGTCTAAAGCCCAACCTTTACTGAACAAAAATATAAACGCAAAATGCAACAATTTTTTGATATTTTTTTCATATAAGGAAATCAGGAAATTGAAATAAATTCACTAGGCCCTAATCTATGGATTTGGTATGACTGGGCAGGGGCACAGCCATGGGTGGGCCTGGGAGAGCATAGGCCCACCCACTTGGGAGCCAGGGCCACTCACTGGGGAGCCAGGCCCAGCCAATTAGAATGAGTTTTTCCCCACAAAAGGGCTTTATTACAGACAGAAATACTCCTCAGTTTAATCAGCTGTCTGGGTGGCTGGTCTCAGACTAGGTGAAGAAGCTGGATGTGGAGGTCCTGGGTTGGCGTGGTTACACGTGGTTACACGTGGTCTGCGGTTGTGAGGCCGGTAGGATGTACTACCAAATTCTCTAAAACGACATTGGAGGCGGCTTATGGTAGAGAAATTAACATTCAATTCTCTGGTAATAGCTCTGGTGGACATTGCTGCAGTCAGCATGCCAATTGCATGCTCCCTCAAAATGTGAGATATCTGTGGCATTGCGTTGTGTGACAAAACTGCACGTTTTAGAGTGGCCTTATAGGGTCCCCAGCACCTGTGTAATGATCATGCTGTTTAATCAGCTTCTTGTTATGCCATACCTGTCAGGTGGTTGGATTATCTTGACAAAGGAAAAATGCTCACTAACAGGGATGTAGACTAATGTGTGCACAAAATCTGAGATATTTTTTTGTGCATATGTACAATTTCTGGGATCTTCTTTTTCAGCTCATGAAACATGGGACTAACACTTTACATGTTGCGTTTATATTTTTGTTCAGTATACATAATCTATATGGTTATTGTTTTGTGTAATATATTGATGATGTTCAGAATGAGAATAACCTTTATTCGCCAAATATAGGCTATTTATATGTACAGTAATTTGACTAGGTGAAATGGTGCTGCTACAATAAACAGAAAGCAAAGCAAGGTTTTTTATATTCATTTAATCAGGCCACATTGAACGTGTTTTAGCTGTGTTATGATATGATATGCTATGATAGGGTGGCAGGTAGCCTAGCGGTTAGAGTGTTGGGCCTGAGCTGACATACCTGAGCTGACAAGATAAAAATCTGTTGCTCTGCCTTTGAGGAAGGCACTTAACCCTAATTTGCTTGAAGGGTGCCATACTACTATGGCTGACCCAGTAAAACCACACCTATCTGGTGTATGTGAGAATAAAACATAAACAAATATGTTAGAAATTTCTGTTTTCAGGTAGATGGGTACCCCCAGTGGCCATGGAGTGAGCTGCAGCTGTTCCAATACCTGAATCCTTCCTCGCCTTTCCTGAAGTGCTCTAGACACTGATCTGTGTCAAACTCATTCCATGGAGGGCTGAGTGTCTGTGGGTTTTCACTCCTTTGTACTTGATTGATGAATTAAAGTCAGTAATTAGCAAAGAACTCCCCTCACCTGGTTGTCTAGGTGTTCATTGAAAGGAAAAGGCTACTGATTAAATGCAATAGACTACTTATCTACCCCAAGACAACAACTCTACTGAGACAGACCATAAAAACTCCACTGAGACAGACCAATCAAAACTCTACTGAAACAGACCAATCAAAACTCTACTTGAGACAGACCAATCAAAACTCTACTGAGACAGACCAATCAAAATTCTACTGAGACAGATCAATCAAAACTGTTTTGATGTGTTTTGTGTTGTCACTTTTTTCTCTGAGGAAACAAGATGCCTCATCTCAGGGGTTAAACTATTTTCTAACTAAACGAGAGGTGCCCCTTACTGCAGGGGTAGGCAACTAGATTCAGCCGCGGACCGATTTTTGTTGGAGTGGATGGTCAAGGGGGCTGGAACATAATTATAATAATTTGTACACTGCAAATTGTCCACAACCAAGCCCAAAAATAGATTGTATTTAAAATAACAATCATTTCACCTTGATTACATTGAGACACAATCACATATGTCTCTTTTTATTCATGGGAATACGAGGTGAACAGATTACCTAAATCAAACTAATTTTGAGCTGAATTCCTTGTGATGTTTGTCGTTTTTTGACCAAAAACTAAAATCCCCCAAAAAGAATATACAGCATATATTATGTAATTTATTTTCTAAAAACTATCGAAAATACTTGCTGGCTAGTTTTGCCATTTTTTTCTCACACAGTGGGTTGCTCTTGCAAAAGAGATTTTCAACCTCAAGGGTATTTTCTGATTGAATAAAGGTTAAACAGTCTTTACCAATCAGAATCTCGGACCCTGTTCCTCTTCCCCTGTCCCTCAGAACTGGTTGGAACTGGTTTGAGCCTGAGAATAACCCTGAAGACTAGAATACAGACTTGCACTCCATACCTCAGCTTCTATCTCTGACCTCCTGTCTGTGTAGTCACTAGCTCTGTGGTTGACATCAGAACAAGAGAGAAAGAGCAGATCTCTCTTCCTGATTCTCAGAAAGTGAGTAAAGGGGCAAATCAGAACCTATTGAAGTAGCACAATAACAGTTGAAAGAGCTTCAGTGAATGATTCATAGATATAGAAGATTGTTCAAATCCAATCACATTTTATTTGTCACATGCGCCAAATACAACAGGTGTAGATTTGATCTGTGAAATGCTTACTCGAGCCCTTTCCCAACAATTCAGAGATAAAAAGGAAGAAAAATTGTATATTGTCTTTGGGATGAATTGGTGTCTGACGTTTTGATAGGGAGGAGGGACGTTATCTGACGGACTAGTAATGGATTCTTAACCTACTTTTGTGAGACACAACCTCGATCTGTCTGTAGATTGACTGAACAAACTTCATATATTCATCCTATAGTAAGACATCAACAACAAGGAAGTTAACCTATTCTAACATGCTTTTTGTCTGAACACCATTTAACTCATATTACTCCAGTGCCTATATGTTGTTTTTAGGTCAATCCTTCATTAACCGGTGACATCACTTTATGTCATCCACCTTTACTGAGTCAGAGTGTGACGAAAACCCAAAAAGTGATGTCACAGTATGATACCCACTTTTTATTAGGATATTGTCAATGAGTGACACTTCATGGTTCAACGTGAGAACACAGTAGTAGTTAATTATATGGCATAAATTACCCAAGAGACTAAAAGCTCTGGATAGGCCTACAGGTTGAGACTAATGGTAAACATGTGCTTCATAACATCAACAATTAAACAAAGAAGTGATAGGAAAATGAGACATAGGTGGGTAGAAAGATGGAGTGCATATTATGATCGCTGAGCATTTAAGCCATGTGTGTGTGTGTGTGTGTGTGTGTGTGTGTGTTTGTCTGTGTGTGTGTGTGTGTGTGCGTAGAGAAGCTCCTGACTAACTGTACCTTTGGAACACACTGGTGTGTGTTTTATGGAGTGTTGCATAACAGTAATGTGTTATCTGAATTGGTCTTTGACATGCACATACTCAGGGACAATAACACACACCTGTTCCTTTAAGCCCTTTTAGCCAGCCCGACATGAGGGAAGATGTCTACTGTCACTTCACTGTATACTGACATTATCTACCAGTCCAATCATCAGTTATATTCAGCCAGTCTTGGAGGACAATGGAGATTGGAAACTCAAAGACATTTCTTCTGGTTTAGCTTGTCATTGAGATGTACATGTTTTTTTACTCCCTCGTCCTTCAGTAGTTGAATATTTTGTCCGATGTCCAGTCATTCCAGCTTGATCAATGGCCAAGAAAGGCCAGAGAGATTTTGAGGGGAAGTTCATGGTTTTATCAATAAGAGCAACTCACTTCCACCATACTGTCTGTCTGTGGGTGTGTGAACCCTGTACCAATCACTGATGATGATAATGATTAACACACATAGAGAGGTAAATGGCAGTGTGGGAGTCTTTATCCCTTTACAATGCTACACAGGCTGCCTGAACTCAGAGTGAACAAGACAAAGCACTAACAAGACAAAGCACTAACTCAGGAAAAAGGACATCATCAATGCTCATTTATAGTTGAATGAACAAGTTGAGCAAACACATCATTTTTAATTGACTGAATTTTTCCCAACGTTTTGTTAAGTTGGAGCTAAGTTTGGGCCAACAATTTTTTTTTGTTGTTCAGGTAATACTTAGCCCCAAAATTTGAGTAAACAAAAAAAAAGTATGTGGAACCAGTTACTTAATAAATTAGTTGAAACAATAGATTTGTGGGGTTTCTTTTTGTTTTTTTACAGTGTGTGTACTCAGTGTAATTAATAACAGAAACTGTTTTGACCTAAAGCTGAACAATCACAAGTAGAGGTAAGGGACATTGGAGTGTGACAGTACCTCAAAACTTTTTTTAATTTAAGTAGGCAAGTCATTTAAGAACAGTCTTATTTACAAGGACTACCTACACTGGCCAAACCCAAACAAACCTGGGCCAATTGTGCACCGCCCAATTGTGCACCCATAGGGCAGTGAGTTTATCTGGCCTATGGCGGTGCAAAGCCAGATGTGATACAGCCTGGAATCGAACCAGGGTTTGTAGTGCCTTAGCGATGCAGTGCCTTAGACTACTGCGCCACTCGGGAGTTATACTATAGGCTAGTCCTAGATCATTTACAGTCATTGTTCACTCTGTGTTCTAGGCATGTCAATAGATCAAACAGTCAATAAAATGTTCATTTTGCTGAACTGGTAGGCTCTCCATTCTTTATAAAATATTGGACATTTTCTATATGTTGGTTCACGATGTTGTGAGAAAATTTCACTTTTGTAGAGTAGCGGTGGTGGTCTCTCGAATAGCGGCAACATGAGACCGGCATGTTCGGTATCTAATGTAATAACAAAGACACACACTCAGCCATAACCCTATAGGTCATTGTCGCCCCCCTTAAAGCAGCTCCTGACGTCGAAGTCAAGGACAGACAGACGTTTGATGGAGGTGTGATTTGAGCAGGGGCGTCACGCGGCAGTAAATTATGTCACCCCGTGTAACTATGATATAAGAGAAGCGCTGCTGCCTCCCTTGTTTCTCTACTGTGAGATAGAGAGAGGACAGCACCGGAGCTGGGGGGGGTAAGCACCGATAGCGGACCAACTAGTGTAAAAAAAAAGAAACGAGGGAAGAGAGAGGTCCTGTGCGGGGTGGCGGGAAATAAGCGGTGAGTTTATCTAACACCCATTATGTATTTTTTATGCGCTCGACCGGATCTTCCGTTACAGTTTGTAATGTAAACTGCTTTTTCTAATAGCCTACAAGACAAGTCTAGACTATAGCCTATACTACAAAACTATTTAAAAAGTAGGCTTAATAAATATGAAGTAGACTTCTGGGGCATATTGAGGGTGTTAATTTAATATCCAGTCCAGACCATAGAAATATCTTTGCGATCTCACCTGTACGGTTGTACCCGTCTGTATGTTTCCTACATGCCACAGGACCCAGACATGGGCAAGAAGGACGAGATAGCCGTGGCCAAAGGAAAGATTGAGCGAAACGGAGACATTGGGTAAATATTTAGGTGCTATGCTGAGAATGTTGTCTTTGGGTGTTTGTCTTTTGTCAACAATTGTTTCTATAGTCAGTATAATATTGATTTTTGTTATTATTCCTTCATTGGAATTACGGGCTAGTTCCTGAGTTAACTAACTGTATAACTGAATAACTTTATCTGCCGTTTTTAAAATTGAAAGATTATTATATAAAATGTATGTATAAAATGATGTTGTAGATATTCTGTCTCTTCTAGAGAGGATAAAGATGAAGAGAAAAAGGGGGGAAAGGAGAAAGAGCCAAAGATGCCGATGATTGGCGCCATCGCTCTGGTGAGCAGCCTAGACAAACTGTCACATACCTCTCCAGCTTTACACACTGTGGAGTATTTATTATCAGGGCCCTGAGGTATTATTTGTGTGTGTGTGTATGGGTGGGTGGTTGTGTGCCTGCATGTGAATGGGTGGGTGGTTGTGTGCCTGCATGTGAACGTGTGCGTGCAACGTGCTTGCATGTGTGTAAAGTTGGAACCCAGATCAGACATGAATGTGGAAATAGGGGGGGTTGGGGAGTGGTCAGTTTCCTCTGGACCCCTGCTGGGCCAGTAGAATAGCTGAAAGATGAATTTCCACAGGTCCCCTGCTGGGCCAGTAGAATAGCTGAAGGACGAATTTCCACAGGTCCCCTGCTGGGCCAGTAGAATACCTGAAGTATGAATTTCCTCCGGTCCCCTGCTGGCCCAGTAGAATAGCTGAAGGATGAATTTCCTCTGGACCCCTGCTGGGCCAGTAGAATAGCTGAAGGTTGAATTTCCACAGGTCCCCTGCTGGGCCAGTAGAATAGCTGAAGGATGAATTTCCTCTGGTCCCCTGCTGGGCCAGTAGAATAGCTGAAGGATGAATTTCCACAGGTCCCCTGCTGGGCCAGTAGAATAGCTGAAGGATGAATTTCCTCTGGACCCCTGCTGGGCCAGTAGAATAGCTGAAAGTTGAATTTCCACAGGTCCCCTGCTGGGCCAGTAGAATAGCTGAAGGTTGAATTTCCACAGGTCCCCTGCTGGGCCAGTAGAATAGCTGAAGGTTGAATTTCCACAGGTCCCCTGCTGGGCCAGTAGAATAGCTGAAGGTTGAATTCCCTCTGGTCCCCTGCTGGGCCAGTAGAATAGCCAAAGGTTGAATTTACTCTGGGCCCCTGCTGGGCCAGTAGAATAGCTGAAGGTTGAATTTCCACAGGTCCCCTGCTGGGCCAGTAGAATAGCTGAAGGTTGAATTTCCACAGGTCCCCTGCTGGGCCAGTAGAATAGCTGAAGTAGGAATTTCCTCCGGTCCCCTGCTGGGCCAGTAGAATAGCTGAAGGATGAATTTCCTCTGGACCCCTGCTGGGCCAGTAGAATAGCTGAAGGTTGAATTTCCACAGGTCCCCTGCTGGGCCAGTAGAATAGCTGAAGGATGAATTTCCTCTGGTCCCCTGCTGGGCCAGTAGAATAGCTGAAGGATGAATTTCCACAGGTCCCCTGCTGTGCCAGTAGAATAGCTGAAGGTTGAATTTCCACAGGTCCCCTGCTGGGCCAGTAGAATAGCTGAAGGATGTATTTCCACAGGTCCCCTGCTGGGCCAGTAGAATAGCTGAAGGATGAATTTCCTCTGGACCCCTGCTGGGCCAGTAGAATAGCTGAAAGTTGAATTTCCACAGGTCCCCTGCTGGGCCAGTAGAATAGCTGAAGGTTGAATTTCCACAGGTCCCCTGCTGGGCCAGTAGAATAGCTGAAGGATGTATTTCCACAGGTCCCCTGCTGGGCCAGTAGAATAGCTGAAGGATGAATTTCCTCTGGACCCCTGCTGGGCCAGTAGAATAGCTGAAAGTTGAATTTCCACAGGTCCCCTGCTGGGCCAGTAGAATAGCTGAAGGTTGAATTTCCACAGGTCCCCTGCTGGGCCAGTAGAATAGCTGAAGGTTGAATTTCCACAGGTCCCCTGCTGGGCCAGTAGAATAGCTGAAGGTTGAATTCCCTCTGGTCCCCTGCTGGGCCAGTAGAATAGCCAAAGGTTGAATTTCCTCTGTTCCCTTGCTGGGCCTGTAGAATAGCTGAAGGTTAAATATCCTCTTGTTAGGAGCCTCTACCACTGGAGAAACAGACTGTGTGTGTGTGTGTCTTTCTCTGTCTTTCTCTCTCTGCTCATCTGTCCATCTCTGTCCGTTTTCCTCTCCACTTATCCTTCCCCCTCTTTAATTCTTTCTCCCCTTCCCTCTCCCCTGCCCCTTCTCACTCCCTTTCTCTCTCTCCTTCCCAATCTCTCACTTTCCTCATATCCCCACCCTGCCCCTCACTCTCTCTCCTGCTCCCCCATGCCTCTATAGTTCAGGTTTGCTGATGGTTGGGACAGGTTGATGATTGTGCTGGGGACCATCATGGCCATGGTTAATGGAACGGTCCTCCCTCTCATGTGTATCGTCTTTGGGGACATGACTGACAGCTTCATAGGAGACTCCATACGACAACAGAATAACTTCACCAGTGAGTCAGTCCCTACACACACACACACACACACACACACACACACACACACACACACGCACACACACACACACACAAGCATGCACACACACTCAAGCATGCACACACACACACCCACATGCACACACACACACACACACACACACACACACACACACACACACACACACACACACACACACACACACACACACACACACACACACACACACACACACACACACACACACACACACACACACACACACACACACACACACACTCTTAAAGGACAACTCCACCACTTTTCAACCTCATTTTCATCTCCAACACCAAACCAGTTGGGAAAAAATATCAAGTTAAATAGTTATACCTGATGACATCATCAAAAGCTAAAACATTTTTTTTTAAATCAGTGATTTTCAAACAGTATGAGATATGAGGTGATGCGGGGAGCAAGAAAATACCCTCTGGCTAGAAACTCATTGCAGGTTTTTAAAATCATTTTTTTTTGTCACAGATAACAATTTTTTAGGACCTTTCTTCTTGTCTTTTTAATCAAAGATCATAGAAATGCGCTGTTTTCACATATAGACACTGGTTTGGTGTTGGAGATAGTGAACATGAGGTTGAAAAGTGATGGAATTGCCCTTTAACTGTCTAACTGTCACATCTTTTCCTGCTCTAGACATCACTTTCCCTGTTTCCAACACCACTCTGGGAGAGGAGATGACGGGGTGAGGCTAAGACTCAATAATATTTCAGTTTACCAAGAAGGGAGTAGCTCCTGATCTTTGACCGGATTTATTTCAGAGGCTCCGTATCCGTGAGTCTGCAAATTCTCACAGTATCTCACAGGAACTTGGACTTAATCTATTTTCATAACCTAAACAGGGTGATCTGCATAGTTAAAGTGCAATTCCACCACTTTTCAACCTCCTATTCATTATCTCCAGCACCATACCAGTGTCTACATACAGTGCCTTCGGAAATATTCAGACCCCTTGACTTTTTCCACATTTCGTTACGTTACAGGCTTATTCTAAAATTGATTAAATAGTTTTTTCCCCCTCATCAGTCTACACACAATACCTCATAATGACAAAGAAAAACAGGTTTTCAGAAATGTTTGCTAATTTATAAAAGAAATTCAACTGAAATATCACATTCACATAAGTATTCAGACCATTTACTCAGTACTTTGTTGAAGCACCTTTGGCAATGATTACAGCTTCAAGTCTTCTTGGGTATGATGCTAGAAGCTTGGCACACCTGTATTTGGGGAGTTTCTCCCATTCTTCTCTGCAGATCCTATAAAGCTCTGTCAGATTGGATGGGGAGCGTTGCTGCACAGCTATTTTCAGGTCTCTCCAGAGATTTGATCGGGTTCAAGTCC